>OZ023174.1:26415865-26875865 GCA_963678695.2 Diplodus puntazzo
CTGCAGGCTGCATGGAAGATGAAGACGTGTAATCAAGAAGTGAGGGACATTTATGGAAGCATTCACGCGTGTCACTTAAAAAAAAAAAAATCTTTATGCAAAGCGCTCACACTGAAGGATCCCAAGCTGTGTTCAAGGGAGAAGACGCACTACTGAGTCCATTAAAAAGAAAAGAACAAGAACCAGACGACACACATTTTATCTTAACTGGTGAGGGTCGATGTGTCTCCGTTCTCCATCCCATTCGAGATTCATCACCAACGTTTTTGAGTTCAGGTCTGATTAGTTCAGGTCCCTGCTCTGGCAGAGGAATCTCACCTGGCGTGCAGGTGCCAGACTCTTTCTTTACCTCTGTTCCCGTGACCTTTTTTCCGTCAGTCCATCGAGATAAAACCTCCGAGCTGAGTGTAATGCTTAACAGGCCAAAGAGGAATTATTCGTGCGTAAAAACCCGCTGATTTGTTTTTCTAACTGAAAGAACTTGAAGGAAGGACAGGACAAACTGTATTAGCCCTAAATATGTGTGCGTGTTTTGTAATTTTCACTGCTTTACTTTTTCATAGCTTTTATTTTTCAGACAATGAACATTAATTGAGCAACGTTTGGATGTGTCATGCGTAAAACCCCTCGTCCTCATGACGCCATGAAGTCATATACCTTTCCAAAATGGCAGGTGTCATGTCTCCGTTGTTAAGTGATACAATTGACTTCACCGTGCTTGCGTCACATGCCCTGTTTAACTGTTTAAAGCTTTTTTTTCCCACACCCCACTGAGCAGATTGGATTAAAAAATAAGAGCATCGTTTTGTCTCTCACATAGAACAGGTTCATGTGTCTACATCAAGGAGTTAACAAACACAGTGATCCATATGCAGCAGAGAGGTTCAAAACAGCAGGTTTAATTTGTCGACTCAGTGGATGCAAATTCAACGTTGGATAACCAACCTCCAAGCTCGTTAGTGTCGATGAGCCCTCGGTTATTTGACACAATTTGTGAGAATTTGCAACACTAAAGCACAAGCAGGGTTAGGGTTAGGGTAAGAGTTAGCCTCAGCGTGTCGCCTTGTCTTTTAGATGAAGGTTTTGACTCCGTACACTGTGATCACACGGTATAAATTCCGACAAGAACGCTGTTTGACTAAAGCTGGTCAGTGATGAAGCCTGGACGAATGCCTCTCTTTCCGAACTCGTTTGCCAAAACGTAAATACAGCAACAAGAAGATAGAAAGCTCTGCAGCAGCGTTGTAAAAATGCAGACAGTGCCTTATTGTCATACTCTTATTTTGAAAACTGTCAAAGGGGCTCTTCAGTGAAGAGCAGAGAAGTGTACTTTTTATCCGTTGCCTGTTGTTTTTTTGCTTCGTTTTTTTTGCATGGTGGAGACAGATCCGGTTGTTTGTGAAGCCTGCAGCTCGGCCGTGTGTCTGAATGACCCTCACACCCAAACTGCACACACTTCCTATCGCAGCGTTTCCAGCCCGAAGCTCTTCCATTAAAGGCCTCCTGGAAACTTGTTGTTTGCCAGATATTTGGTGCGTTGATATGAATGCAGATTCTACACACACAGCTGAGGACCAAGTGTATGAAGAAGTTGTGTATATGCATGTGTAAATATGAATGCTGAGTGTGTTTGATCTCCCCATATGGAAACAATCCGTCCACATCGTGATGATGATGGAAGGCAGTGTAATGGTGAATATAGAGGCCTGTAATAATGTAAGTGGAGGTAGAGGACCAGGCCATAAATAACCTGGTGTTTGGATAGGATGTGGATTGTGTGTGTGTGTGTGTGTGTGTGTGTGTGTGTGTGTGTGTGTGTGTGTGTGTGTGTGTGTGTGTGTGTGGGTGTGTGTGTGTGTGTGTGTGTGTGTGTGTGTGTGTGTGTGTGCGATGGGGCGGCGACTGTTGTTTTAAGTGGAGATTTCCGAGTCCAGGCTTAAATGTTTGGCCTCGTGAACTGAACGGTTTTATCAGTCTGGGTGCTGACAGGATGTACAGAGACGAGAGAGAGAGAGAGAGAGAGACGGTGAAAGGGAGTGGGAGAGGTGAAGGAGAAAAGGAGCGAGGGAAAGGACGAAGAGACAGTGTGGATAAAGGAAAGGGAGCAACTTATCGTCGTTTTTTTTCCCCCTCTTGATCATCAAATATCACTGAGAAGTGACAGGCTGATACATAACTGCTTCTTAACTGATAATTGAGTGAAAGTGAGTTCAACAGTACAATAAAATCAACCCTAAAAGCCATCACTGACCTGTAACACGGCTTCATATCAAATGCAGAACGCAACATTTTCAATTCGTTTTTTCCTCGTTTTTATTTTTATGAATGTTCTCTTTTTTTATTCTGCAATGTGCGCATGCTTTTTACCCCAAAAAAGAGAAAAGGAAGACAACATAAAACAAAACACCATCGATCAAAAACGAACTAAAACGAGAAACGACAATTAGAGTGTGTAAAAAAGAGACCCGACCTACTAAAACGGCATAAATAGGCAGTTTCATGTTGTTGGAAATTTCATTAATTGCTACGTCATCATCATCGTCTTCATCATCGTCATCATCATCATCATCATCATAATCAATCATTGCCATAACAACAACAACAACATAGAAGTGAGAAGTACAGTAAAAAGTGCACCATCATCATTTTTTAACTTAAAAACTATACAGCTGCCAAAGATAAAATTGTTAATGATAAACTTCTAACAATATAGAAATGTTTCCACAATAATTGTTCCACAAAGAAAGGAAGCTATCGTTTTTCTTTCTTTCTTTCTTTTTTTTTTTTTTTTTGTTTCTTTTAAACACTAGAGTAGACTATGTTTGTTTGACTTGGATTGATCCATGCCCGCCCTCATCAATGTATTTTTTTTTTTAAAGTTCACTTTCTTGTTTCATTGCGTCTGTTTTTTTTCTTTTTTTTCTTTTCTTCCCACGGTTTGTACAGTCAGCAGACACAGGCTGCGAGGCTCGTCCAGTCCGTCCAGCTCGCCAGTCGCCATTTTGGAGACACAAGTTCCTCTCCATCGATTGAATCGTGGAGACTGCGGGGCAGTCCAATGGCCTCGATTAAGACGAAAACAGTCCCCCACCCACCCTCACCCACCCTCACCCTATCCTGTCCAACATTTACAGCTTCCTCGTCCCCACCTCTCTCCCCTCTCCCTCTTTAACCCCCCTCCCCAGTTTCAACACTTTCCTCCCTACATCTGCTTGTGGGTTTTGTCGTAGCAATCCTCATTCACGGGGGCCTGTGACCCCGCCGTGGCCGCCACCGAGCTTCCTCCGCCTGCTCCTCCGCCACCCTCTCCACCTCCTGCTCCCGCTCCACCTCCGCTTCCGCCGCCATCCCGCAGCTCCTTCTCCCTCCTCTCCCTCTCCACCGCCTCCTGCTCGCTCTTGCTGCTGGGGAACTTGTCCTTGTTGTTCTCCTTCTTCCACTTCATCCTCCGGTTCTGGAACCATATCTTCACCTGCCGCTCAGTCAGGGCGAGCGCATGCGACACCTCGATGCGGCGTTTCCGGGTCAGGTAGGGGTTGAACAGGAACTCCTTCTCCAGCTCCAGAGTCTGGTAGCGGCTGTAGGTCTGCCGGCCCCGCCTCCTGCCCGCAGCTACTGGGGGGATGTGGGGGTGAAGAGAGGGGAGACACGGGACAGGAGGGACATTATTAGAGGCAAAATATTATCCTATTGACTTCAAACTTCAAAGGATAAATTCAGCCAAAACTTAAAATTCAATAAAGCAATCAGGGTGTTGCAATCCAAGTCTCAGAAAGCCCAGAGATTCCAACCTGACTGGAAAAGATGTTATGTAGCTCTCACCCTCGCGCCATTGAGCTCATTCCGCACACTAGCACTTTTAGCTTAGCAACAACAGTGAAGATTTCATCTGACAGGAGGATGTTAAAACCGTCCAATCTTTTCTTTTTCCTTATTTTTGTACCCAGCTACTTCAGTTGTGTAGGAGAAAACTGTAACGCTGTTTTACTGTGAAGCTCCAGAAATGTTTTCACCTGACGTCTCATCAGCATGGGGGGAGGAGATGATACACGAGCTGACAGCATGGCTACAGTTAAAAGTAATATATAGAAAAAATGTGTCTTACTATCACAATTTGGATATTCTATGACAGGTGATTACAGAAGTAGTACAAGCCAGAACACGTTGGTCCCCAGAGCCCGTGCACATGCATATACAAAGTGTACATGGAAATATATACATATATATATATATATATATATATATATATATATATATGTATATATATACATATATATGTAATATACATATATATATATATATATATATATATATAATATATATATATATATATATATATATATATTCCTTTTGTAAAATTGTTGACGTGCCTTGTGTTAAAGAGAGCTGAGTTCGTCAAACCATGTGATCCTCCTGTGATTTTCATGTCCAGGGGTCCCATCAAGGGGATGCTCTCTCTCTCTCTCTCTCTCTCTCTCTCTCACACACACACACACACACACACACACACACACACACACACACACACACACACACACACACACACACACACACACACACACACACACAATGAAGTCTTCAAACTCGATCACAACACAACACCAGCCAACTGAAGTCATTAGCAGAAAGAAAACAACAGAAAGAGAGCTTCTTATATAACACAGACTAATCCACCGAGCACTTACAGAAGTGCGCATGAATATTTGATGCTATAAATACATCGTAAACACTTTAAAAGGATGCAGGATCCCGCTCAGCAGAGATGAGAACAGAGATTAAAGAGCAGCCTCTAATGACGAACCAAGACATTTAATTAAAAATGGTACAAACGATGACAAGTGGAGATAGAAACGTTATTTCCACACCAACAGGTAATCATTTGCTCTGCTCTTTCTTTGTTTCTGTTGTCACAGCTTTGAAAGCAGCGCAGGCTGGAGAACCCGGTACAGACGCAATATAAAATTCATAAATGTTTAATAAAGGTCAGATATTTCTGCACACAGGCTGGACAAGCATGGGGCTTTTTTTCAAATTAATAACCTGTGAGACGGTATTATCCACCTGACTATTATGTTCCAAGAGAGGACCAACAGATGATGCCCCTTGCAAAATATTTTATTGTGCATATTTCATGAGCTTGTACCAGCGGACTGGATGATGCTATAATTATAGATGCATAGCCACATCTTTCAACTTGGGTGGCATTGCTTAAAAGTTATATCCCTTAAAACAAGTCATTATTTATAGAGAGATTAAATAAAGAATAACACTGACACATTTAACAGTGGAATCCTGGCAGCAAACATTCGACCGTTCACACCAAGTGTGTAAGTGTAAGTGATTGTATTTCCGCAACGCTGTTTGTCTTCCTCCTCGAGTATTGTGCTGTAAAAGGAGCTCTGCGCTACGGACAAAACATGGCAGTGATAATACAGCTTTGAAGCACAAACTGCTGCTTCTAAATGGCTGATCTGAAGGGAAATTCAGATTTGACATGACTGGCAACTTGAGCATTAGTGTTCATAACCTTGTAAGCAGAGAGCAGCGGAAGAATTGCAACACATTATAATAATCACCACTGATAAACTCACAGTAAATAGTTAGTTGATAGTCATTGTACTTTTACCAAATGATGAAATACTTCACATACCATTCACTCACCCTTTTAGAGTATTCTAATCATCTGTTGCAACGGTACAATAAAGAACTGTGTAATGAGTTGTTTATAAAGAATTCATTGTTTGTTAACAATGAAATAACTATTAACTAATGCTATATGAACTGCACGTTTACCATTTATGAATGATGGCTATTGTAAAGGGTTATCAACTAATCTTATCTATTTCAAGATTAAGCGTTTGAGCACACACACACACACACACACACACACACACACACACACACACACACACACACACACACACACACACACACACACACACACACACACCCTCCTGCTAGGACAGCGAAGTTTCAGGATTACATTAAGCAAGAGGACTATGACTGCAGCACATTACTACCGTAATCACATATGAGTCTTATACAGTCTGCATCTACTCCGACCACTGTATATAAGACCTGCAGGTTACGGCTGAAAACGATCTACAGCATCCATTATATATCCACCATAAAGCAGAGACCAGCACGATGCTCTCCACTTTTAAGAAAGTGCTGTGTAGTTTCTGCGGGCACAGAGCTGCTTTTTATGGCCAAACAGCCAAACGAAGAAGAAGAAGACAAGGGAGTCTTTATGGAAATTCACGAACTTGTAAGTGATGTAAATGTCTTGTATGTGTTATCTGTCACAGGGCTGGCGCCGTGATTCCGTGCTATAGAGACTGACGGGGAGTGGGCGCCGCATTCACCGCTGTCACCAGCCGTGAATTAAGGGAAATGAGAAACACTTCCCTGGATAAAATGACAGCACGGACGCTTTGATCCGACGAGTTTCAGGCGGAACAACATGCATGGGGAATTTAACCCCCAACCCCAGCTGAGTCAGTGCACTGCGCGAAGTGTGCGCAGACACAGCACACCTCCGCACACAGCTGACGTGGATCAAACAGCTTCATTTAAAGAATAAATCCTGAGTGTGTTATATGTCTTTGACATTTCCCTGTTTTAGCGTCAGATGAAGGATTGCGTGCTCTTAAATAGTCTGAGAAAATGACACAAGGCTTGGGATTATGAAACATTTTGATGACCTATTACATATGAAACCTTTACGAAGCCAATTAAAGAAGCCCTAAACAAATGCACTGCAGTCGGCAGTTGACATTTTGGAGGAGGGAGAAAGGAGATTTCCACTCGAAAGCAGATGCCAGTGAGAGCCGAGGCAAAACACACTAATAACATTACACTATACATTCCTCCCTCGACCTAATCACATTTTAACCTCTTTTACATTGGAGAGTCATATGGAGAGAATCATTTATCAACGTTCCCAACCTCAGTGGTTAAAGTGGTAAAACGGCTCATAGTTACGAGTTTGGAATCAAACTCTGATATCAAACCTCCAGCTCCGGCGCTGAGGAGTATTTCGAGACATTTTCAAGAAGAAGGAACCTCTTTGGGCGCTGTGGTTATAACATAAAAGGTGTGGAGGCGTGGAAGAGGCCATATCCCTCTTTATAAGACAAATTATGAAAAGTGCCCCTCGTTAAATGGGAGGTTCTGAAGTATAAACGAGGAGGATTACCTCCTCCTCCGCCGCGCTTCATCCTCCCATTTCACACACAAAAGACCGTCCGCCTCTTTCAGCTATTTTAACTTCTATATCCTAACACTGAGCATCGATAATATCCCATCAAACCGTATAGGGGCTGAAACTGCGTGCGCACAAACGACTCTCGGACTTCCCTGGTTTCCTGTTTTGACTCGACTTTTCAGTCCCCCGTTTGATCAGAGCTGCCTGCACCCGAGCAGGCACCCCGTTAAGACCATGTATGCTGTTAGAAAAAATATTTATTCATGCAACTAATCACGGCCATCGTTGGTAAAGAAAGACTAAAGGCTCTTCAGGAGTGGTTCTCAGCCCCGCGCCTGAGTGCGGCTGCTCGTATTTAAAGATGGGAATTATTTGACAAGCCAGTGCGCACACAGGGGAGTGAGGGCACACAAGTGCTATGAAAATATAACAGAAGCTTTAAAGATGTAAATTATGACAATTTAGAGGCCGCATGCACAAGGAATAACACACACACACACACACACACACACACACACACACACACACACACACACAGAGAGAGAGAGACACTAACACACACACACAGCTGGTAGTACTGGAGAGGAAACACGGCGGGAGAAGTGTCCATGGTTTATAAAAAACGTGCGTAAAGGTAAACTGTTCACAATTATCGCAGTTATCTGTAGCGGCTGGTCGTAATGTTAGTGTTATAGAGATGAACAGAAAGCAGCTCGAGGTGAATACAGACCTAGCCTGTTGTTGTTTATCATTTTTCAATTTTATGATCATAATCATGAAGCCACAAAAGTCCTGTACAGGCTATAACCCGTCTGAAGCCCCACTTTAAAAAATACAACCGAGAACACAAGCAATAAACTCTCTCTCTCTCTCTCTCTCACACACACACACACACTTTCACATACACACACACACACACACACACACACACACACACACACACACACACACACACACACACACACACACACACACACACACACACACACACACACAAACGCACGCACATGCCTACGAGCACAGCACATGAAATATGGGCTCAAACAAAATAGGCTACTATACATGTCAATCCATTCACGCTCTCTCTCTCTCTCTCTCTCTCTCTCTCTCTCTCTCTCTCTCTCTAACTCTAAGTCTATGTCTCTCTAATGAAAAAAACACCTAACATAATCAGCCTCGCTGTGGTTCGAGCCATCAATTACAAACTCGGCTTCCGTATAATGCAAATAATTTTCAAAATCACTCTCTTTAAAGATTTATAATCTGACCGTGTTGAACCAATCGGGCAAAAAATCCATATTCAGTCTGTGTGTGCCACAAACACACAAAGACCACGAAATAACACTCACGCGCACGCACTCACACCTTACACACAGATATTCCTTGTGGGATGATTTTGGTGTTTAAGTCAGAGGATCAGACAGGCCTGCGCGTCCAGAGATCACACACGCAGTGTAGGCGCTAAGTCCGAGGAAAAGTACTCCCTTTTACCGTCTTTATACACACACACACACACACACACACACACACACACACACACACACACACACACACACACATGCTCCCCCCATCCCGCGTTAACCCTGTGGGGAACTGGCCACCATGTAGCCAAATAATCTCGGAGACCACAGTCAAGGCAGTAAAGGCAAAAAAGCAAAAAAAAAAAAAAAAAAAAAAAAAAAAGGCAGTAAAAGTTTAACCCGGGTCAAAGCTGCATGTCTAAAACGAGCCTGTGTGACTGGAAACAACTACCTCCAACAACTCTTTCGCTAGGAGAGGGGCACTCTCAGTTTTTAGAGGGGCTTCTTATAAAAGAGGTCTCCGAGGTTCGCTTCTCTCTCTGACCCCCTCCACCATCTCTTGCTTTTTTTCTGACTGCTTTCCTTTCTCTTTCTGTCTGAGCTCCTCTCCCGGTTCTCTCTGTCCCTTTTCCCGATATATGGCCGGGGTAATTAAACCCTAAAGTCATTCACAAGTTTTCGTGCCGCCAATAAAACCATAAACGTGCTTTTGTCTCCCGCTTTGAACGCAGGAAGCCCTGATTGCTCTGCTCAAAGCGCTGCTTTTAAAACCACTTCTCCAACTTTCTTGCGCCGTTTCCTCCTCCCCGTGTGTCTACATTTGCGGTGTTCCCCTCCTGGAGGAGCGGCAGCTTTGCTCTAACTTGGACACTCACCTTCTGGGAGGGAAGATTAAGCCCAACATACTTTGAAGAAGGCAAAAGATAAACAAGAAAACGGCGGCCAGTCTTTCCAATTCCTCACCTTGCGGCCTCATCCAGGGGAAGAGCTGCGTCGGTGAGGGGCTCTGCTCGGTTCCCTCCGCGTCCTCGCCGCTGAGCCCCGGCGCGCCTCCCAGCTTACAATCGCTGTACTGGACCAGATCCGCGTCCTGGGCCCCGAAAAGCGTCTGCCGCTGCAGGGCGTCGTATCCGTAGAAGTTGCCCGGCTCGCCGTGGCATGTGACCGCGCAGGGGCTCTGCTGGTAAGGGTTGCTGGGCAGCGTGGAGGCGCTGTGGTGGTAGAAGTCCTGGATCTGCGGAGCGTGTTGAAAGGTGGCGCCGGAGCCCGGGCCGTACACCACGGTGGGCCGGCTGCCGGCCAGGTCCTGCGCGAAACCGCACTCGTAGTAGTTCGGACGTAAAGAGTCCCCGCTTTTATATTTGGAGAAGAGCGAGTTGACGAAATATGAACTCATCTTTTGTGATGTTGTTTACTGTTGTTTCAGTTTGTGTTCGGCTCGGCAGAGTCACAGTGGGACTGGAGGAAGCTTTCTTTTTTTCTGCTTCTGTCGTGCGGGCTGAGACAGAGAAACACCGACACACACAGAGACACGGAGGGGAGGGAGAGAGAGAGCGAGGCAGGTCTGCCGCCGGTGTCGGTGACCGTTGTTGTGGTGTTTCCCCTCACGGCCACAGCAGACGAGCGGTGTGAGTAACGTTAACGGCAGCCAGCCAGAGCGGTGAGAGCCACAACCACCACAACAACAATAACAACAATCACAGCGATTCCATACAATCTCCAGCGAAGAAGAAGAAAAAGAGGAGGAAGGAGAAAAAGAGAGAGAAGAAGAGGAGGAAGGGCTCGTGCGCATCACAATTCCGGTGTTAGCTCTGTAAGCGGGAGCCCTGTCGCGCTCTCAAACGGGTTTTCCGTGATTTACTCCTCTGCAAATGAGTTGTTTCATATTTTTTCTCCCTCCCTCTCTCTCTCTCTCTCTCTCTCTCTCTCTCTCTCTCTCTCTCTCTCTCTCTCTCTCTCTCTCTCTCTCTCTCTCTCTCTCTCTCTCTCTCTCTCTCTCTGGCTCTCTCTCGCAAGCGCACTCTCTCCCTCCCTCTCTCTCTCCTCCTGGCCCCGGCGTGTGTGTGTGTGTGTGTGTGTCGGTTTCAGGGATAATTTGCATCTATTATCAGCTCTTCATCCCATTGGCTTTTCCACGCATATAGACACACACGCACGAGCGTGCGCGCCCCCCCCCCGACACACACACACACACAGGCTCAATTACACTTTTTCTTTTTTTTTTGCGCCTGTACCCGCACGCGCCTGTAAGCCTATAGATGATAGTCTCCCGGCGTCGGCTGCAGGAGCTCCGCGCGCCTGTGGTAATGCAAAAGGAGTGAGAGAGTGAAGAAAGAGGAGAAGAATTGGAAGAGGAGGTGAAAGAGTATAGGTGCAGCATCAAGCGAGATAGGAGGGGAGGAGGGGGGTAAGGAGAATTCTGCCGCTTTGCATCTGATCAAATAAACACACATACACACACACACACACACACACACACACACACACACACATACACACACACACACACACACACACATACACACACATACACACACACACACACTCTTTTTTTTTTACTCTGAAGCTCAGATTGAGGTTGGGTGGAGGTGATGGTGGTGGTGTCAGATGGGTGGGGGTCGTGAGAGCATCTCACTCATTAATTGCGCTTTCTCATTCCCCCCCTACACACACACACACACACACACACACACACACACACACACACACACACACACACACACACACACACACTTACAGAGTAGCACGCGGCTGCATGGGAGCGAAGTGAATGAGGCCCGAAAATGTCAGGCAGCCTGGGAGAGAGAGGCTGCCATAGACTGAGGAGAGAGAGAGCGGAGGGGTAGTGCTTCCTAATTGGTATTGGTTTTAACAAGTACTGGCCTATAAATGTAATTGAGGTTTTAAAACTAGTTGTCGGAGCCTTTCTTGTCTTCCATCCCATTCCAGTGACTACTGCTGCTGATCAGGAAATAGGCGGGCTCCGGGCCCCTGCACGCATGCTTTCTGATCATCGTATACTTTTATAAATATGATCTCCATAAACATGCGAGGAGGACTGGGGAGGGTAATAGACTCGGAGAAAGTGGCTGTAAACGCTTTAACAAACTATAAAGCGCCATAAAGCGGAGGGGCAGTGTTTGCTTGTTTACGTCCTTGCAGCAGAGAAACAAAAAGGGGGGTTTACGACGCGCCCTTTGCGCGACCGGAGGCCGTAAACGCCTCATCCTTGCCCGGTATTTAATTGTCATTTTTGTCGTGTTTTCCATACGGCCGCGGTCCTTCCTGTCTTAGTGTGAGGTAGGGGGAAGGAGGGGTTTTCTAACGAGGGATAAGTTGTGGAAAGGTTGAGCTTGGCCTTGTAGAACAGCCGGGGCTCGTAAAAGCTAAGATGGCCTTAAGTGCAGTGATTAGCCGGAAAAGACTCAGCTGTGGAGTTATTTCTAATTTGATTGAAAGTTCACGATCAATCAGATATGAACAGTTGGGGATGGATGTTTCTGCAGGTACAGCAGCCTGTGTAGACCCACATAGCTTCATTTGATTCTGGTTATATTATTTTGTTTTGGAACTGTTATGTCTGATTGCGCGCACACATCAGCCAAATAAATATGTCATTACCTGAATCTAATTTATTTAGATGACTGTGACACAAGAGGCCTAAAAGTTACAGACTGTGTTGTGGTAAATCAGCTGATTGTACGCCCGACTTTCTGAGGAGTAATTACCGCAGTATTTTCCCAATTTATTACCGAGAATATGATCTCATTGAAACTTCAGCGCGCCGTGTTTTACACCTCCAATAAAGCGTTGGCTTATAAGATCTGTTGACTGCATGCTGATGTGAGAGGTGATGCGCAAAAAAAAAAAGCAAAAGCAAACACATGTTCCGTTTTCACGTGCCTAAACTGTGTGTTCACACATCCGCGCCGTTTAAGACAGATCAATAAATTACAGTGAATGCTGCAGAAAACACACTTAGACAAAACAACAAGTGGCCTCGTTGAACGTTGGAGACGTCGCACACAATTGCGTCTACACTCACCGTAGTATATTTCGAGCAGGAAGAACATCTAAAACTGGATTTCAGTCCTCTCTCTTTTTTTGCGTGTCGTCCACTGCCTCTCGTCTACACTAACTCAAACACATTCACACAGCAGTAATTGAATGAGGCCGCAGTAGCAGTGCTTATGAAGGTGTCCGTGTATCCTTGTATCCACAAATTGTAGATATTATCGACATTTTACCGGAGGAAAAATGTGTCAGACATCCAGCAGGGACACATTCCCTACACCCGTACATGCCTGCATGTTAAACTGGAAGCGGTGAAGTTATGAGAGGCCTTGGTGAGAATTTCGTGCTAAAAAAAAATAAATAAACAAATCCTGGCAGCCTATACGTATCCTGCGCGCCTATGGGTTATTATTTTCCAAGGCCTCAGCCCTTCCTCTTCATCCCCTGTAGGCTGTGGAAATGACCTGAAACTGCCTCAAATGTCAGGATGTTCTAAAGCAAAGTCAGAAAGTGGCCCAATCACCTCACTTCTTCTTGAAAATGCCCCCTTTAAAACACATTAAGAAGAAGAATACGGCAAGTTTCACCCCCGTAAAGGAGCCCATGCATGTGCGTGGCTTCCTTAAATGCAGGCGAAGCCTCAGGCGAGACGCGTTTTATCGGTGGAGCAAGACCGCCATCAAGCGGCTGGTTGCAGAGAGGCCACAGGGGGAGTCGGCTTGCAATGCGGCTTTATGGTTGTATTGAGTGCGCACATAAAGCTACATAAGCCGCTCTAAAATCAAACTGCGTGCTGTATTTGGAGGCCAGTTGTAATGGCTGATTTGGGATTTGTCGCAGAGGAAAAGAAGTGAAGACGGACAGACCTGTCGCATGGAAATGTGTGACTGGAAATATAAAGGAACAATAAACCTGACACCTTTAATGAGCATTTGTATATTTTTTTATTCCCATTGTTGGATCCTCGGGACTGAAACGAAGAGTACTTTAATCTTCAGAATCCTCAAAAGTTAAGGTAACAGACAAGGTGGACAAATGTACTAACACCCTCCGTCTACCTTTTTATCTCATCGAGGATCAAAAGTCAGTTTGCGCTTTTCTTTGTAGGATCACTACACGAATGGGACAACACTGCTATTTCTTTTCAAAGCACTGCACAAAATACTCACAATGTGTTTTTCATGGATACCTGCTCGTAATGAATACTATGATTTGTAATAATTACTTGATGATACGACCTGTAATAAGAAGCCTGCTTTCAAAACAAGTTCTGTGATGACTACTGTAATAATATGAACAGTAATAAGAACCCCCGGACTGTAGGCTAACGCAGGACAGATGGACACATGTGCAAGATGCGGAAGACTATTACTAGATTCTACTGCACAGTGCCAAAAAAAACCCTCTTTATACCATCTCAAATACATAATACCATCTCACATTATATCATCTCAAATACATATATATACACACACACACATGAGGATGCATATATCTTCTCGGCGGTGTCACTGAAGTCCAGTTCAGACACACCCGTTTTATTACCCGCAGATTATCTTTGCTTTTATGTTTGAGGGTCCTGACGTGTGTGTGCGTGTGTGTGTGTGCGCGCGCGCGCATGTGTGTGCGTTTGAGTGTTTGCGCAGGTTGCTAAATTACAGGCTGTAAACAGACTGTAAAAGCAGTTGTTCCCATTATCTGAAGAGACTGCAGCCCGGATTCCTAAGGTCCCCCCTGTGGGAACATGAACCCTATCAGGCTGCCATCATCACGGTGAAAGAGAAATAGAAAAATGTCAATAACGACAGGATGTAATCCAGCTTTAGCCCACTAAAACCTGCCGAAAGAAGATCTGGAGGCAAAAACCTGCTCTATGTTTCCACAGGAGGTTCAATATCACGCAAACATTTCTCTGCCTCTCCCCGGCTGTGCAGCCCCAACCCCGGCCGCACCGTGCCCTCTAGGCCGGAAGAGATGCATGGGAGTCGGCCACAGTACACCCTGACTGTCAGGGTTTGTTGTTGTCTGGGTGTGTTTTTGGGGAGAGGTTGGGGGTTTGTGTCTACAGCCCCGGCTGTAAGGATGCAACTGAGTGAGACAAAGCGAGGTCAGACGTGAGACAACACACAACACTCTCTCTCTCTCTCTCTCTCTCTCTCTCACACACACACACACACACACACACACACACACACACACACAACACACACACACACACACAAACGGGCAGTATACCCGAGTAGAACCAAACGGCTGCAAAACCATAAAACTCCCAAAGCTGAAAAGGAGAGGAGGAGGAGGAGGAAGGATACTTATCCTCCCTTCCGTGCAGCTACAACACAAAAGTAGCACAAAAACAAACGCGGAGGATTCCTCCAGTGCTGTTTCTGCCTCTGAACATGGCTGTGCTGTATATTCAGGCCTCTGCCTCTGTCAGGTCCAGAAGGTCTGAATGTAAGGAAAGCCTTCTCAGCTGTTCGGTCTATCAGTCTCATTCTAACCTCCAAATAAATGATCAGACAGGGGGATTTGAAACTTTTCATCTAATATTTCCTCTCTGTGTGTCTTTCCGCGCCCCCCCCTCTCTTTCTTTCGGCGTGTTTGCTTTACAGCCGTTTAGTTCTTAACCTTCAGAAATTTATACGCTATAAACTTTTATTGCCGTCATATTCTTTTATTGCGCCGCTCCGCATTGAATCCTCTTTCTCTCCTCTCCTCTTCTTCTCCGTCTTCCTCTTTGCTCTTTTTACGACAGTCGGCGGCGGCTTCTTCCAACCCGCACGCATCCGCTCCCGCATCCCTCATCGCCCCCCTCCTACTTTTTTTTCTTTTCCCCGTGAGCTCCAGACCCCCGGTGCGTGCAGCACATCCTGCTTCTCTCGTGCTGTTTGTTTCCGTGTTTGAAAATAGGAAGTGTGCATTACAACTGACGTGAGAAAGAAGACGAAGAGGAGGAGGAGGAGGAGGAGCTGAAGGAGCCTTATTGGCCCAAAGGGAGAAATATTGTGATTTTTTTTATTTATCTATTTTACTATTTTTTTTTTTTTTAGGCAAAAAAAATAAACCAAATGAAACAAACCCTGGCGGCCTGTTCTGGACGGCGGAGTCCACTTGTGGTTTCACAATTAGGCTACAGTAGAAATAAATGGAGGGAGCCTCATCTTTCCTGTGAAGCTCCACCGGGCGACTCACTGCAAGAAATCAAACTGCTCCGAGATGTGTGGCTTTGAAGCGCAGCTAGTGAGAATACAGATGGATGTGAATCATTTGGAAGAAACGGAGCGACGGCCTGTGTGTGCCGTTTTCTAAGGAATGGGCCAACAGGGGCCAACTGCACGGACCGCAGGCACATACCGTGAGACTGTCTCCTCAGTGCAAATCTTCTGTTGAAACTTTACGAGGGAAATCATAGTTTTTATTTTGTATTTTCTGGTTTGCTTTTCATCTTTTAAATTGCAGCGCCTGTGGGCAGAACAGCACGTTGTAGTTGTTGTTTTTCTTTATTATTATTATTATTATTATTATTATTATTATTATTATTATTATTATTATTATTATTATTGTTGTTGTTGTTGTTGTTGTTGTTGTTGTTGCTGTTTTTAGATTTGGGTGTTGTGATGCTTGATTTAAATGTGACGTTTCAAGTGTAGCCAATTCAATAATCAATAATTATAGTCACATTAATTATGTCGTGTCCAATTATGTCGTGTATCTATTTATTTATTTAATTTGAAAAAAAAAATAAAATAAGACAGAGAAGATGAAAGGGAATTTTTTTTTCCTGAACTTTCATACAGATTGCAGAGGATGTGAAAAAAGGAGAAAAACATTCATCTTTATTTAGCGCAACTTTGAGTGAACTTAATATTCCATGTTTTGTTGTATTGTCAGTTGTATCTCTTGAGCAAATGAAAACATGCACATTTGTATGATAACTATATTATAGAGTGCTGTAATACATGTATTGTTGTATTATTCCACATATGCATTGTCAATAATAATAATAATAATAATAATAATAATAATAATAATAATAGTAATAATAATAATAATAATAATAATAATAATAATAATAATAATAATAATAATATCAGCAGCAGCAGTAGTAATAGTTGTAATGGTATTTCTGCCCAGTCAGGAGTAGCGTTAACATATGCAGAATCATACTGCTCTTACATTGTATTTGACATTAGTATTGTTTTCTGTGCCCAGTTACAGGCAGCTGTAACATGTGCGGAGCAGCCAGCAGCATTTGGCTTACCGTCTAACTGTTAATGAGTCCAGAATGGCTGATGTGATCTGATCCATACAGCCGTTTGTATCAGCGGGCCTATAACTCTCTTTGAGAGAATTTATGAATATGAATGATATTCTCTGCTGCTTGATGAATTATAGAAGCTGTGCTGTGTAAAACAGCTCATTCAGTGCGGGGGGACAGTGGAGAGCTGCTCTGGGCCCGCTGCGCTCCAACATCCAGCCTGAGTGTGTGTCAGTGAAGCTGCTTATTATCTATAGACTCTGTTTTAATATGAGAGGATAAAGTGAAGACATATTGGATTGGCCACGTTCGCCCGGGTTGAAATATGAATTTTGCCAGCAGCAGCACGTGGTTTGTCTTGTGCAGCCCATTTAGTTTCAGGAAATATCACTGAAATGATTAGGCCTGCACCTACAGCTAAATCACTGCACAATGAGCCAATCTAGATCTTTCCATTGGCTCGCAATTGGGATATAGTACAGAGAAAGAGAGATGGGAGTTGGGGGTCGGGGTGCAGTGGGGTGCGTGATGATATTTGGGTGGCAATTTCAGCAACATGGTCTCCTTCAACAACAGACTCCAGACCAGGGAGTTGCACACTGTAGGAATGTTATGAGAAACAGACTGAGGTGAAGTCTCTGCTGATCTTGGATTTTGTTGGTGCCCTGATCCAGATGAGCGGTTCATCAGACAGTAGCATTAGCAGTGGCACCACTGCAGGGCTAAACAGCAAACTCCGGCCTGCTTTCAGAGGAAACAGAGGGAACACCTTGCTGCTGTCGGTGCAGCACTTGGGCATATTCTATGCGTAAATATGACACTAATGAATCAGCAGTGTTGGTTTTACTCAGCCTTACTTGTGAATCTACGTAATAGGTCTGAAAGAATGCATATAAAAGACAATCATTGTTTTCCCCTGCATCATAACTTCAACCAGTCCGTTGCTGAGCACACCCTTTTTGTTTGGAGTACTGCCTCTCGCTTTACCCATGATAACAGTTGTGCCGCTCCTGATTCTGCCCTCTCCTTCACATGTGACCAAGATGTCTCCCTGGTGTTTCTCTGCCTCCATAACTGAAAGTCATCCTTGAATTAACCTGATGTGAATGTGTGTTGTGGTGTGAGGCTCGCTGCCTGAGATTTACTGTGCCATGCGTCAAAGCAAACCCTCCACGTCTCTCCCTCTCTCTCTCTCAGACACACACACACACACACAGACACACACACACACACACACACACACACACACACACACACACACACACACACACACACACACACACACACACACACACACACACACACACACACACACACAGCTTGTGGATGAAGCAGCTTGCATTCTCTGTCCCTCCATGGGACCGCGGGCTGAGGCTGGAGGGAGGCCTTGCAGCAGAGCGCCGGGCTTCTGGATTTAATGAAGCTCCGACCCTGCTAGACCTCAGAGAAGTATCACAATCATCCGCCGCCGAGTCCACAGATGGTTTATGGGATTGCTTTGTTGGGGCCCGAGCCTAAAGCTGCTTAAATCCTGAGGCCTCATTGGCTGGACCCAACAGTGCAGTGCAGGCTGTGCTGAGACTTTGTTCGCGATCACATTTCTACCTCTGTACACAAGGGCTGTTGACACGGCTTTCACTGAACTATAGCAACTGCAATCATTCAACTATCATTGCCTACCTTATAATATAACCAGTAGTCTCAAAGAACAAGTTGTTTGTGGAATGAGAAACTTGACCAGACTTTCACGTGAATTTAAAATTGTTTAGAAATGTGTTAGAACACATTTGCCCTGCAAATAACTGCATCTGCTGTTGGCGAGTTAGCTCAGTTAGCTGTGCAGCTAGCAGTCCAGACTGGTAGGTTGGGTACCAGATGTGCGCTGGTGTTTACACTGCTTGCACAGGAGCTGGGTTAGCATGCTTTGTACTCGGCAGCACGATGGATAAATTTAAAAAAAACACAATATCAAAACTCTTCAGATTCTGCTGAAGATTTTATTTTATTTTTGAATGTTTTTTTTAAATCTGAATCTTTACATATCGCCCCTTTAACACTGCACAACACACTGTTAGCAATCATTCAGCTGCATAATAATTTCCCATGTTGGGCTGTGTTATCACGCATTCATTAGATGTTTATTAGCAGGTTAGAGATGCTTGTTGGAGGTCTTTGTCTTGGTCTGTTTAAGGGTGCCTGTTTAAGTCTTTCAACACTGTAAAGTGTTAAATGCTTGAGATGAAAGTGCTACCAAGACAATTGCTGTAACCCCAGAGCTTTACAAATCAAGCTACAAGCTGAATTGAAATTGTAGGCCTGCTGGCTACTGCCATTACAGCTCAGGTGGTCCTGAAGCAGCCAGTGACGACACTGAGGCCATGTCCTTTTGGAATTCACAAACATGGCAGTGTTTCAGGCTGATTCCGATATGACGCACAGTACCTTTAGAATTTGATTTTTTTTCTTTCTATAAAACAAACATACAAACAATTGAGGTAAAGACATATATTGTGGAAATTTGACGTTCGCATTTCTTAAATCCTGCCTGCAACCACAAGTGTAGCAACAGCAGCAGCAGTTGCTTATCTTTAAATACGTTCAATACAAATCATACTACTGCAACTGCTATAATTATCACATACAAGTAGCCCACTGCAAGCGTCACTAGTAGACTCTGGTACTGGAGCATCCTCTCCTCTGTTATTCTTCTGTTATACCTTTACTATTTCGTGTCAAAGTCTTCTCCTGCTCCTTCAGCGACAAATGGCACCTTTTACTACATGCACTGGGCTACTATAACTTCAAGCCCTACTGTAACTGTTTCTACATCTTGTGAGAGAGGAAACAGAGATCCTGCAGCCCTCATCAGACTCCGTGTCTATCAGTCATTTGGTGCGGAGACAAACACAGGAACCGCAGCGGCTTCACAGGCTACTAATGGACGGATGACGACGCTTCTAATGAATGCACTCATCATCTGTTTGTGTGCGTCTTCGTGTGTGTGTGTGTGTGTGTGTGTGTGTGTGTGTGTGCGTGCGCGTGTGCGTGTCCTCGTGTGTGTGTGTGTGCGTGTGTGTGTGTGTGTAAGAGAGAGGGGGTGTTTATGGGTTTATGACAGTCTTTTGGTGTTTCAGCCAAACAGACGCCCCTCTCCTTTAAGCTTCAGTGTACAACTGAAGACACACATATTTTAAACACATGCTGGCTCATCCGCTTCTTTCTTTCCCAGCCCCCCTTACTCCTCTGTCTCTTTCTGTCTTCCCACAGAGACCAAATTCAATCTGGAGCAATGCGAAAAGAAAAGATAGCTGAGTTTCTCCCTCTGAACTTTCCCTCTGCAGCCTCATTAACACCAGAGGACAGCAGAACAGAGACGGTGGTCTTCAGATGGCGGAAATTATATAAATGGTCGATTTCAGCTGTAAATCACAAGGGCTCCCCCACCATTCGTCCCAGATAACCCTGTATTTAATTAGCAGTGCAATGCAGTGAAATGAAGCATGGTCGTACTGTAAAGTCTCTTTAATAGGAATCCAGCATCTGCAGTGCAATCGCACAAAGAAACAAGAGACACGACACACAGAAGAGAGGAAAACATACAAGAAGGGACTGGAACATTTCACATGGAGGAGAGGATCAGAGTGACTTGAGGTCGCCTGCTCGTTAATAAAGCCTTTACTGTGGCCACATGGCTTACATTTGTCTCATTAAAAAAAGAAAAAGAAAAAGAAAGAAAGAAAGAAAGAAAGCGGAGGGAAAATAATGTGACTTGCCCATATTTATTAACAGCAAACACTCCAGAAACTTTGTTCCTCCTGAAGAGACACAATACTGGGACAGGAAGCGGGAGGACGTCATAGAAAGGGCAGGAGAGTAACAGAGTCAATAATTCAAATAGAAATGATCATTTATATAGAAGCATTGGTTCATTTGAATCAAAGCTTTTGCGTCCTCTCTGTCCCAATACTAGCAGAGCCCAACTCAATACTGTTCACCATTAAACAAATCATAGACATCGGACTGACATCAGAACAGATCATTGAGACAGTCGGCACAACAACATGGAAAACAGAAGCTAAAGAACATGACAGACAGAAAGAGAAATCATCTATGCTACAGTAAGATGCCATATTCCAATAAGACAAAACAATATTCAGCATACTGAACTCATTCCAATAAGAAAGACAAGGTTACTCACTTATATACAATAAATTAGAAATATTTCCTATCGAGAAACTTCTATTTAGTCTGTTTTAATTGTTCAATAAGCATTCCCCTCTGACAGATCGAACACACAAAAAGCTAAACGACGACAGAACGTCTTCAGAATGACTAGTGACTCGAGGCATGCGCAAACCATGTAAACATTTGTACTCGTTAATAGAGGATTGGATGCTGATAGAGAACCTCTCTGTTAAGACGTCGCAAAAGAAAAAGGCTAGTTTGTGGACCCGTTCAGTTTATTTTTATTTCTGCGTGTACGTCAGAACTGAGAATAACACCAAATAAACCGCGGGCAAACTCCACGCAAGCGTGCGTAAACTATATATACTGTGTATGAGTCTAATTTTTGCAAGCAGCGTTTGTGGCCTGCGAGCTGCAACATCCAACAAGCACGCACACATGCACGCGCACACACACACACACACACACACAAACACACACACACACACAGAAGATGTTGTAAACGTTGTAAAGCCTACGCGTTGTTTATGATCCGTCCATAAAACTGCCATCGGGCGCCATCTAACTACCCCACACTTCAAATAACGCCATAGTAGCAGGCCTGCCTTCCAGCATGGCCTCTTCATATTTTAACACTCAGATCAATAAAATTCTGCATAACTCCAACACTCCGAGCTAGTAAAAGTAGACACTATTGCTAAAAGATTTCGCTTGGGAATAAATCGAAAGTGTTATGTTATTGATATAAACGCGTAATAGAACCTCTAGGAATTACATTTCCAGGAAAAATCAAACCTGAAAACAAATGTACAAATTGTCAGTAAACATGTCGGGGGTGTTCCGATCTTTGTTCAATCCCAGTTTGTGTTGAGAAACCGCCTTTGCGTACACACTTTCCGTAGGCTGTTTGACTGAAGCGAGAGAGAAACCCGCCTTGCATAGCAGATAAACAACATACAGTATGTATAAAAATAGAAATGATTCTTTCTTTGAACGCAAGGCAAGAACCACGTTAAATAAAGATTGGAGGGCCGTGAGGACAGAGGTGTTGGGATGTAGGCCTACATGGCGCACACATCGGCTTTATGTGCACTGCAAATGCATGGTTACCTAGATGACTAAGCTGACATGGACCGGTCTAAATAAGCGTTTAGGTCGCCTGTTCTTTAATGCTGCTCGATAGTGTGATGCGAAGGCTGGCGGGGTCACAGTTTGAGAGGAAGCAGCGGAAGCTATGTGGAGTATTTTTTGTCCAAAGTAAAGCCAAGTGATCATCCGGAGTCTGCTTGAAGCCTATAACTGTTACTGTAACTGGTGTTTTGTGCTGTTTCTCCTCTCAGATAAACCCTGCTAACTCCAGGCTGATGTGACGCGGAGGGGATGTCTATCCAGCCTATAAAGGCCGCAGATGAGCCGCTGCGGCCGCCGCTGCAGCGCATAAAGCATCCGGAGAGGTAGCTGAAGGGCGGAGGATTCACGATATCGACAGCAGCCTAATCGGATCCCCGGTTGCTGAGTCGGGTTAACACCTCCGCCACCCCATCACTTTCCACCCTCCTCCGCCCCCTCCGGTATCTGCTCATTACTTAGGCCGACAACCGGGAAACAAACGGCGGCTTGCTTCTTGTATCAACGCAGACCATCGGTCGCTTTCTAATCAAATTCTGCCGGCAATGAGAGAAACACGAAAACGGGAAAATAAACACACCAAGCCAATGTGTGTGTGTGTGTGTGTGTGTGTGTGTTTGTGTGTGTGTGTGTGTGTGTGTGCGTGCGTGCCTGCGTGCGTGCGTGCGTGTGTGTGTGTGTGTGTGTCTGTGTGTGTGTGTGTGTGCATCCCCCTCTGCTCCTCGTGCTTATTAATGGCCATGTGAAACCCCGGTTTCAGCACCTCCGCGCGCCTCCGTTGTCAGCGTCGGAACAATAAATAACTAATAAAAGGAAGAGTAGTGCTTGAGAGAAAAGAAAAAAAACTCTCTCCCTCTTTCTGCACCCCCACCCACTAGTCTTTCTAGCATAAATGGCGGTTTGCTGCCTTTTTCCTCTTTCCTGTAGCCTAATATCAACGCCTCGATAACACCGGCATGTAAAACAAGTGACACGGAGCAGGAATACAAACCATCAAACAAACAGTCCAATCTGCAGATTTATAGAGTCCGACTCATTTAAAGGAGAGCAGGAATTGTTGTTGGTCTGTGAGGTTCTGCCCAAGACCTCAAACTCAGATGATCACAAAGTCTTGTAGCGTCAGACGGAGCTCCTCCGACCTTCTTAAGACTTCAGTGTTAACGTGGAGGCGTCCTGAGCGTCTGTGAGCGATCAATACAGCATTGATCAGTTGAATAGATTGGTAAGATTGGACTGAAGCTCATGTGGTAGCGCCTAAAGGTTAAAAAATGCAAACAGCAGGAGAGTGCGTGCGTGCGTGCGTGCGTGCGTGTGTGTGTGTGTGTGTGTGTGTGTGTGTGTGTGTGTGTGTGTGTGTTTGCAGGTTTTTTTTGGAAGGCCATTTTTGTGTTCTAGATATAAGAAAGAGGGGAGTTTATTGATGTTGGATAAAAGGTGTGAGCGTGCGTGCATGTGTGTGCCTGAATGTATAAGTGCGCGCACGCGATTGAGAGTCCCGTTAGTCCTTGGGTTGGTCCTTGCTCTGTTTCTTCATTTTCATCCTCCGGTTCTGGAACCAGATCTTCACCTGCCGCTCTGTTAGGTTGAGCGCGCGCGCTACCTCATGCCGCCGGTCCCGCGTGAGGTACATGTTGAAGAGGAACTCCTTCTCCAGCTCGAGAGTCTGGTATTTTGTGTACGGGCACCGCTTCTTCCTGGAGGAGCGTGCGTGCAGCCAGTTGGCCGAGGGGTCATCTGGTGGAAGAGAACAGAAGGAGAGGAGGGAGACTGATTAAACAAATAAGATAAATGCACGCACACTTTTTCTGGCTCACTCAGTGCATTTTTAAAAAATAAGAAACCGGACTAAACCCCTCAAATGGTCAAAAGAGCATGTCACCTTGCAAACCTTGCTCGGAAACACCTAACGATTCAATTAGCACTTTTGTGCGTAAAGCAGGTTTATGGTGTCAACATGGGGCGCAAATTTGACACACGTAGATCCATAGCTGTTTTATTTGACACCACGTGGAAGACAGACGGCCTGCTCCTTCCTGCAGCTTACATAAACGAGAAGGAGGAAGACAGAGCTGGAATGTTATATAATATATTCAAATTATGAAAGTGGGGAGAAAAAATAGCATGGACAAGATTGACAATACGCAACCTGAGCTTCCTGATATATGGAACTAACTTCTAGAACGAGTTCACACCTTTCTGAAAATGTTATTCACAATTTAGGCGCAAGCATAAAAATGCAACAATTAATTTCAAATTAGCCAGCGTGTTTTTATGTTGACTTAAATTGCAGTTAATCACATGTATCAATATTAAATAATGGCGGGCAGAGAGGTATGTGACTTGTCTTTGAAGGCTCCAGGTTGAAGGTGACCTTCAACGCACGAATATAAGATGCTATAATCACAGACATGTTTTTTTTTTCCCGGTAATGGATTATTAATAACAGAAGTAAAGCAAGGAAACAATCCGAGTGACTGTTTCCAAATCACGTTTCGCGACCGAAAACAGAAGCAGACATTTCCACTGTGATGACAGCAAACACTCAAAGACACATCAGGGATGTTTTACAGTGCTAATACTTTTTTTTTTTAACTTTTGACTTTTTTTGCATGACAATGATTTTCACATCGCGGCTGAGCACACTGTCACTGCTTCTCTTCTGAATACTCCTAAAGCAATAAGCGGCGGGAAATTTATGGCCCTGCTGGGATTACAGGAAAATATTTCTGAGTTCTCTCTTCGCCTTTAATTTATTTCATGTAGATACTATATGATTTTTCTTTGCGCTGGTTACACAATAGATTGTGTTGAACCCGTGTGTCTTTATATGGTGGCTTCGGTCCACACGGTCGTGCAGTCACTATAAACGAAGTTGTAGGTGATATAAGATTTGTAAAGACACTCAGCTCCATTTTAACGAATCAGAACTGCGACGAGCTCCTTTAGAAAAACAACAACAAAGAGAATAGAAGTCTCGTCTCTCATTGTGGAAACTTGTGTTTGAAATAGTAAATGACAACGTTGTAATGCGTAAAAATAGATCGTCCTAAATTGGATTCCAAGAAAATAATGAATTATTGTCTTGATTTTTTTTTCCAGTCTTTTTTTCTTTCTGTATTCAATGTCTCTTGTTTGCCTGGCCACCCTGGCTCCTCCACCCCCACGCTCTACCACCACCCCACCCCTCTTTATAGCTTTCAGACCGATGTAATTAGCAGAGACCTCTTGTTTGGGACGCATGGGTCTGGTTTAGGGCTGAAAGCTATCTGCTCTTCCCCTCTGCAACGCACCGAGGCATCTCAAATATGAGGCCGCTTGCTGGTACTCTCACGGCACCGAGGCGCAGTAAGGAACAACGGCGACATGAAAAAGAGGAAGCCATTTTCTCATTCTGAGCTTTTCCATCCCCTTAGCACCTAGTGCCTTATCTCCGAATATTATGATTGGTTGAATTAGTTTAGCCATTCACCTACAGTTTCAGAAAATAAACGTTTCCATCTAAACAAACGACATTGTGAGAGGTGAACGCTGGTTCTGGCTCACTTCAGCTTCAGCATCTTCTAAATAAAACTTTTAACCAAGAGCAATTATTCCCTGTGGTTGGGCCAGGATCTTCCTCCAGTCAGTCACAGCTCAGTCAGGCCAACAAACAGTTCTCCACTTGCGTTTCTCAGACTGAAAAGAAATTCAATGCGAACAGATACAGATTGAAATTCTATCCTTCTTATTGGGTGTAATTATTTCCAAAATGTATTCTGAACAGCTAAATCAAATAAAATGTCAAACATTTCTGTTCTTCATCGCACTCAGTCAGTGACACCATCTCAGTCAGCAGTGCAATTCCAAGTCTGGATGCACAACCTGAATGCGATTAATAAAAGGGGAAAGCCGTGGTGAAGTCAGACTGAATGAAACACAGCACATATGCAACTGAATCATCAGGCTGAATTTGGCAATATAAGCTCCATTTAAATCAGTTTGGGCAACATTAGGGCCAAAAAGCTTCTCATTGTTGCTGTTAAAAAGCAAAAAAATGAGATTTATCCTTACAACCAGGAGCACATCACATCCGCAGGGCAATGAGGTTATAAAAGAGATTTTTGCTCCTATGAAAAAAGCAGCCTCAGTCATTTGGCTCAAAATGGCAGAGGGGATGATCTTATCACTCACAAGTCAAAGGGAAAGCCCAAGCTTCAGTGCCTTTTGACGCCAAGCAGAGAGAATTAGAATGTGTGTGTGTCCCTCCCTGAGGAGCCAGGCTTTTTCATAACTGACTTTGGGTGGAGGCCTCGTCTGGCTTCAATTTCACTGGTAATATTTTACTACGGTGACAATGATACTTGTTATAATGCCGAGGCAGTTCACACGACTGCGTGTGACATGCAGGGCAATGATTTTTCTCTTCTAGTCTTGAACAAAGAACTGTTTTGTATTGCACCATAAGCAGGTTAGCTTTATGTCATCTATATGGTTTCCATTCAAATGTGCAGCTTTTGAATACTAATTTGCCATCATTGTAATTTCCCTTTTACCTCTGGTGTTTGTATCCTTTTGTTTTACTCTGTGTGCTGTAAAACACTTTGAATCAATCAACTGTATTGTGTGTAAAGTGCTTATGAATTAAGTTGGGCTTCTGTAGGAAGAAGAAAATTTCCACCAGAAAAAAGAGGCCATAAGTTATTAATGATAACAAATAGTTGAGTGGTTAAAATAATGGAATATTGAATACTGAATCAAATGTTTGACTTAAAGGTCAGATTTTGACATTGAGATTCTAAAGACGTAAGTCCAAATGTAGAGATAGAAAGTGTTAAGCATCACTTGCTAAATTCAAAGTCACTCTAATCATTTTAACTTAAAATGTATTTTGTCGAAATTTGACTGAGAAATGTATATATTTGACGTATTACCATAATTGTAACTTTTTTGTTACAATTTTGACTTGGTTTGAGTATTTTTCTTTTGTCATTGTTAGTTTTCTATTCATGTTTTATTTCATTTATGTTGTAAAATTTTAATTTAAAAGATCAATCGCAAGTGTAGGGAAACTGGTACCTGAATGCACCGAACATATGAACTGGAAGTTAGCTATAGAGGAAGCTTTCTAATAGTAGAAATTGACGATCTAATACATGAGCAAAATATAATCAGCTGATCACAAACATAAAAGTCTCCTAAATCTCAGAGATTCAGGGAAAAAAAATAATCCACATAGAGCCATCACCAGACATTTGCTTTCATTTCTTTGGACAGAAAGTTATATTTGTTTACATTACATAAATAGGGGCATCAATCCATTTCAGCCCTAAAAAAAAACTGACTTTGCTGTTTAAAATTGATTAAAACACAGTGGAGTCAATCAAAGGGTTGTTCTTCATAAAAGTGAACAAACCCATGATAAAAACACACCCTCTTTAAAGAAGTACAACTTTAAACAAGCTAGCTAACTTTTTGTTCTTGTTAGCCAACACTACAAATTTGCACTGATGCATCAACAGGGCCGTAGGGACTTTGCAGGATATGTGGATGTTATACTATGCTGAATAAGTCTGCTGGTATGCTTCTGGAAATGTCTGTTTTTGCTTTGTGTAATGTGTCAACATTTTAGATGCTGAGACATTGGGTTTGGAACCAGATTGTAAAGCCAATGATTGCTGTAAGTGATGTATAGTATATCACCCAACCTCTATCCCTGTGTGGCTCTGATAGAATATAGCCTCCCCCAATTATTTCCACCAGCCAAGTTGGTTAGCGGCCATCGTCAGTAAATACGTCCTTAATACCCTCTGGAATCAATTTTCTTCAACATGGCCAGCATGTAGAGGATCGATTTCATTTCAGAGCAAAATAATGCCTGGTAAAGAGGTGAAGAGAAGCTGGAGGGTGGGGTGGGTGGGTGGGGTGCTTTTGTCACACAGTAAAGTGGGTGCTTTGCATTCCCCGGGTGTATAATCACTTCTAGGACCATCCATTACCCTCGGAGCTGTGCCACGACCGTGGCTGTCACCCAGAATGACGAAGCGGTTGAGGGGTGGGGAGCGGTGGAGGAGGGTGGTGAGCTGGGGTGTTTGTGGTGATAGTGGACGGTATAGATGGAATAGGGGTGGGATGACAGTAAAGATGATGACGGATAGAAAGAAACAATACGGGTGTTGGGTTATGGGTGCATAGCTTGTATGATCCTGACTTGAAGTTTTCTCTTCCGGCTACATCCATGTTTCTGCAGAGGCAATGTGTGGCTTGGATGTCACATTGACAGATACATGGAGGAAAGGATTGATATCCCCATAAAGATTTGGCCCCTGCAGCATGATGTGTTCAATTGCAGGCCAATGTGTCTTTTTGCCTGCATGTATTCACCAAGATGAATGCTGCTTGCATGGAAACAGTGACCAAAACCCTACAAGACTAACACCACATCCCTTCTCTTTCTCCCTCCCTTTGCAATTTCACCCTAATAGTTCCAGAAATTGACCTCTCATATATCCCAAAGGAACGTTATTACATTTCCCGAAGTCGTATTTTATGTTCCTCCCCAATGCCCCCACCCAACCCAACCCGTATACCCTATCTCACCCAGCCACCAACAGCAACGCGCCAATTAATGGGGTTGTTCACCCGGCGTTATAACTTAATAAACTTCAGGGGTAATAACTTTCTTGCTCTGCCCGGCAGCAGCAGCAGCACAAAGACAGAAGTGTAATCTTGTAGTTTATTCTGGATGGCCGCCCAGCACCACTAACACAAAGAGAATCTGTAGCTGGATGCTGGCTTTGACTGAGTGTGATGTTTTGAAAGGTAAGATTCCACGGCAGCTATTTTGAATACCTGGGGAGGATAACTGATGCCAAGATGCAGACATCAACCATTTCTCAAATTCTTTCACTGGAAAGTGCATCATAAACTCAAAGAGTGCAGGTCAATAATTTACATACAGTGGGTCCACGCTGGTCTTCACAGTGTCCCCATTACATTTACATATTTGGAAGCGGGAGGTATTAGATATTTTTCATGTGAAAAAAATTTACTTTGCTGTCCTTTTTGGCAAAACACAAGACGCATGAACCTATTTACCCCTGAAACTCCTAAAACAGCAACCAACTGTCCAAGATTCCTTCTTATTATCAACAATGGGGAGGACTTCCAAAAATCCTGCCATACTGTAACATTTAGCCTGCAAACAGCTCATGAAGTCAAATCTCTCAGATAAATTTTGCCACTACTGAATACTGCATTGTCAAGCCACTGCAGTTCAATGTTCTGTACACCAAAACCTGTTGTTTGCTATCCTACAACAATAACTAATCTTAGTCTTAATTTTTCCTCTTAATCTGTATTTAAATTGTCATGTAATACATGCACAGATATGGGTGACTCTGTAGTTATGTGTGAAAACAAAATGTTACTAAAATATTCAGATGTAAACACAAAATCTTTCTCTGATCTGGATTGAGGTTATGCTAGCATACCCTAAAGGAACAGTTAGATATTTTTTCCTCCGCCAAGGAGGTTATATTCTCTCCCCTTCATTTGTTAGTTCTCTGTCAGTAGGATTACACAAAAACTGATTTCTACAAAGCTCGTATGGAGGACCGGTCTTGGCCCAGGATAGACCCCAGTAAATTTTGGTGCGAATTAGTGTCAAGAATCGTCAATGAATTTCTCCTGACTTTAACATTTTTGACATTTATGTAAATTTCTCAGGGAAAGATGTATGCATATGCATAGGCTTAATTAGGTGGCTGGTATCTATGAGTAAGTAAATTTCATGTGGATCCAAAAAAAAGAGTTTGCAGATATAAATGTGTTTTATTTGATATTGGATTAGGTTTGATTGAGTTAAAGGTTACTGTTGTGCCAAGGTGGAGGTATATTCTCTACTGAGGGCCATCCTAGTTCGAAATACCTTCATGTCATTCTAACACTTATTTTTTTGTCCTGATTAAACAAACAACATGTAAGACTAAACATTAGCACTTGTTGTGAATATCAGATAGAGTTATACTAGCTGCTTTCATATTTCCTAACTAGCTAACTAACTGACTGCTGGTTGCTCAACAGTGGGACCAATATTCTCATCTTAAATCTTGAAACAACTTAACATTAAGAGCACATTTTACAATACATTGAATAATTTCTTAAATTCAAAAAATTACAGTCACAAAAATTAACCCGAGTGCTGTGAATGCACTATTCCAAACAGACAGACAGGCACGTTTTTAGATGGGTTGTGGAAAATATCATCTGTGTCACTTGTAATTTGACAAGATTGTACAGCTCCTAAGGATAATTGAGTTTGGCTTGTATAGAGAAATATGTAGATTTTCTGCACCCATGGTGTTCAAAATGGCTGCCATGTGAACAATAGAAACAGTCTCCACTGCCTTCTGCTGTCTGGTGCAGCTCCCACTGCCTGCCACACTGACCCACTGCAGTACAGACACGTCTGAAAACAAACCGCAAGAAGAAGTGCTGATGCTCCGAAAACAAGAGAAAAACTCTGTTTTTTAAAGGGGGGGGACTTTAAGTTTTGTCCGTTTGAACACAGTCCGTCACAGGCGAACTTTTCCCACCACAAGCCAGACTGGGACACACAGCGTTACTGGTGGAAAGTCTAATAATTCAAACTGGAGGCTGCTGGGCTCCATCCAGCCCTTAACCAGCTCACTGCTCTGATGGATAGCATGCTCAGAAGCTGTAATAAGGTTGCTGTGTGTGTGTGTGTGTGTGTGTGTGTGTGTGTGTGTGTGTGTGTGTGTGTGAGAGAGAGAGAGAGAGAGAGAGAGAGAGAGAGAGAGAGAGAACTGTGTGTGTGTGTGTGTGTGTGTGTGTGTGTGTGTGTGTGTGTGTGTGTGTGTGTGTGTGTGTGTGTGTCCTGTCAGTGCAGTAATACAGTAATAAAGTGTGTAATATTTGCAATTTGCATTTGTTCCTCTGTTAATGCTAATAAGGATGTGACGCACAAGCAATGCACGTGCACATATCACACAGCCACGCGCTCAGACTCACGACTAGGTCTCCTCCGGCAGGAATTAGATTTATCCGGCGGGATCAGAGGGGGAACAGAGCCCGTTCACATCCAGCCTCGCGGTTAAAAAATATACATACGTATCACATTAAATAAAATATATACATATAATAAAATAATGCATGTCTTTTCAGGGAGTGTTTTTCGGCCCCACCCAAAATAAGTCAAAAAGCTTTGGAAAGAAGCTTCAAACTGAGCCAGCCCCGCCGGCGCATGATGGATTAAATGTTGCTGTTAGTGCGAGTGATGATAGAGAATCAGAACAAGCCCGTGCTGTGGCGGGCCAAGCCTCGATTTATATCAACACGATTGCAATTTCATGACTGGCAACATATTTTCTCATATTGTAGGGTGAGCCGCTGAATGAAACAACTCACATGCGACTGTTTGGCCGGCAGACGACAGCCTATAATAACATCGACGTATTTTATAGTTTCAATCATCTTTGAGAAGGCTTAAATAAAGGATCTCGGTCTAACCGCTAAAGTTCTAACGGGCTGACAACTTTGAGTGTATTCAAGTATTCACGCAGAAAATACGTCACATTTTTTTGGATACAAACTCACAGGAGATATGAAGGAACGACAAAGTTCATTTATTTTGTCTTCCATCAGAGACTGCTGTGATATCTACGCGATGCTGTGGATTTATACGCGCTTTTAGAACACGGAGAGCTCGTCCGGACTGTCAGGTGTGAGCGGGGCTGGGTCCCGACTAGCAGAGTAAGTCCACACTGCGGGCTGAGTTATGAGGCCTCTGCTCTATTGAGAACTAATCTTGCCTGCTCTGCAGCTCCGAGCCGCCGGGTCAATGATGGACGACGCGACTCCTTTGATTTTTTATGATTTTTTGAAGAAGACAGGCCGTGTATACACATATATAATATTATAGCTGATGGACGGACAGATGTTTTGTTATTGTGTTTACAACTCGATGCTCTACAAGACTGGCGTTAACAAGGCATATCCTGACAGAAATATGATGATACAGGTTTAACAAACCTCCCCTTATGTCAAACATGACCGACTGGAAATAGAGCGTAACTTTATTCAAGGACTGGTCGCCTAATCTAATGAAAGATAATCCAGCCTGCAGTATTCCTACAGTCCAAACGAAGCCCTGGCTCCTTGACTGGAGCGTAAAAGCTCTGCACAGGAGGCACGAAGCTGACAGGTTTAGATTACAAGTTGTAGCAGTTCGCTCCGGATGAGTTTTCACAGTTTGGAGCGGCTTGTTACAGAATGATAGACACGAGGAGCTTTAAAAAGGCAGTGGAGCGCAGACACGAGGACGTGTGCGCGTGCCCTTGTGTGGAAGAGAAAAGACAGAAGGACGGAGAGAGACGAACAGTCTACCTGCAGTAAGAAACACGGATCCGAAGCACCAACCACTTGGTCCTTTTCCAACAGGACAGAGGGGCGCATGCCGTGGCTTGTTAGACAGGGAAACAGTCGAGACCCTGAACCCAGATATCAGGCTGGTGAATTGAGGAAGAGGAGCAGCAGATTATGTGACTATCTTTGTGGCTTTTCCAAATGTTTGCTCATCTTTTCATTTTTGGTTATCAGTTGATTGGATTAATCATTTCCGCTTTAATCTGCTTTAATGTAAGAGCTTTTCAAAAGCAACCTATTCTTTTTTTCTCACACAAGCATCTGGTGTGAAAATATCATCTTTTAGATCAATCGAGTAACTACTTCTAGGTCAATTCTATTAAATCAGTTGTATTGATATTCATATAGCACACAGTCATATTGCCTCAGTGGGCTTTACAATCAGCAGAGTCAACGCCACCCTCTGTCCCTAGACCCTGGATTAGAGTGAGGAAAAATGTGCCATTTAAAAAAAAACAACAACAACCTTTTCACAAGGAATAAAAGATGGAAGAAAGCTCAGTTAGGGCCACAGAGGAGGGGTCCCTCTCCCTGGACGGACACACATGCAGTAGATTCTGCGTGCACAGAACAGAACAACTAATATCACAGATTACAGATTTCATTGACTACTAGTTTGTGCTGAATTGGGCTTTTGTCAGGTGATCTAGTCTGGCCATTCTGAGTGCTTTCTATTGTATTCTAACAGTAATATGGATTGAATAACAACATCACTTTAATACAAAGACATGCAGCCTGAATATTATCATATACAAACAAATATGAAGAAATGTGAGATTCAAATTTCACTTTCTCTCAAGACTGTTGGTTTTAATCAACTCTGTTAATATTCATGCTCTTTCTTGATACTGGACTAGCTTCAACTCTACTGCAGATTTGTTAGTGTTGTTTTGTCCACCACTTGCGAGCTATTAGGAGCAGGCTGTGTGTCACATTAGAAAACCGCGGGGCAACACAGTTGTCATTGTACGGTAACGTCACAGACGGCAGTGATTTTTAAGTATGTGTAAAGGCTGTCTCAGTTATCTGTTAGCGTGGAGGAGCTGCTGCCACGGGGATGGTGCGGGATAAACATCACAGTAAACTTAGAGAGCAGACGGTGGGGGCACTTTGGCTCTGAAGCTCTTTGTTCTTGTTTTATGGCGGCATTAAACGCGTTTACAATCTCTCTCACTCCTCTCTCTCTCTCCCTCGCCCGCGCGCTATTTCCTGCTTTAATAACTTACTTTGATCCAGGCCGTCTTTGTCCTCGCTCCCTTCACAAATGTCCTTATTTTCCTCGAACCCTGCTCCCGGGATGGCCGCCGGATGGTGGCTTAGCTCGCGTGCCGCCGTGGAAGTCGACTCCAAGATGTAAGTGGTGGTCTCGTGCTGGTGCTGTCCGCCGATTTTAGGTGGGATCTCCCCGCCGAGATGGCCGAGCTGCGGCTCCAGCTTGACTTGCCCCGTCTGGCCCTGCCCCGGGACAGACTCGGAGCCGCGCGGCGCGCAGTCCAGCCATGAGCGTAGGTACCTTGTGTCCGCGGCGGGCACGTGCTGGGCAGGAATGTAAGGGTGGTAGACGGTAGGAAGACCACTGGCCCCGTGGTGCGGGCTGAATGGGCTCCAGGACGACGAGAAGACCGGAGGCTTCGGCTGGAAGCTGCAGGATGGGTACGACTCGGGATGGGGATGCTCCGCGTGCACCGCGCCGCCTGGTTGTCTTCCCCCCGCGGCCGCAGCGGAGCTCGAGCCAGAATACTGAACGCTGGGAAAGCGAGCCGGGGTTGGGAGTTCATCGCTCTCGTGACTTATGATGGAGTCCACGTAATAGTTGCTCAGAGTCCCAGAAATGGACATTCTCGGACATTATCTGCGAAACGCCGCGAGTTCACTAAATGCAGAACAAGAAGAGAGACATTACGAGATTTTTCTCTTTCCCTCTCTCTCTTTCTCTTTTTCTCTTCTGCCCTTTGCTCGCTCGCCCCCTCCCTTGCTCTCTCTGTCTGTATCTCTCCCTCTCCCCCCCTCTCTCTCACTCTCTCTCTCTCTCTCTCTCTCTCTCTCTCTCTCTCTCTCTCTCTCTCTCTCTCTCTCTCTCTCTCTCCACTGGCCCCCTTCCTTTCAAACAACTTGCTCACTATAGCAAAACAAAGTGCTACAGCCTACTGCCTCGCACTGTGCGCGGGGGTTTGTCGGGCCTGTGCGCGAGGCGCAAAATGATTGGCCGGACTGTTTCTTCCAGCCTGATAAAGCGTCAATGGAGCGTAAATCAATCCTGCACGCGGGCCTCTCTCTCTCTCTCTCTCTCTCTCTCTCTCTCTCTCTCTCTCTCTCTCTCTCTCTCTCTCTCTCTAATAGATTGCCCCTTCTAAATAAATTGTCTTGTTTATATGCAATATGCAAAATGAGCAGTACGTCCGTATATCTAGTCTGTGTATCTACGGCTGCTGTCAAACCAGAATTATATAAAATCGTTAAATTATGTTTGGTCTGGACAGCATGCAGGAGAGATGCAGAGCGGAGACAATAGCTGACAGACAAGTGGCGCCATTATTTTTTGTTTATTTATTTATCTATTTATGTCTAACCTAATCAAAACATAGCCGCGTGAATTCCAGCTTGAAGCGCACGAGACGCACCACCGGGACCACATCCACTCCTCCTGAATTGTGCGCAAGTAATCACTTAGATCAATCTGAACATCAGAGAGTCTGCCTTTAAAAAACCATTAGCACCAGCGCCGAGTCAACAGTGGCTATATTTTCTGTTGAAGACAAGATAGATAGTAAAATTCACACCTAGGTGTGTTTAATAATTCACCCACTTTCTGAGTCTACTTGAAGCTTTTCTGTGCGCCGCAGAGCCGCCTGACACTGTTTTATTGGTAGATTAACAGTCATTTTTGTTAACGAGCGCCATTAAATCGGGCCCTGCGTGGTTATGCCCCTTGTCTTTACAGCGCAAACTACTTCAACTACTTTTTTGGGGTCCGTTTAATACCATAATAAAATCCTACATCAGGGCGGCTGCTTTGGTTTTATAGGGCTGATATATGGCCTGTGGTGGTGCGGACCGTAAACGCGACTGAAGCTGTTGCAGCCTTCCTCCCGGTCGGCATAAGGGCGCTTCTCACTCAGCGGTCAGGCTGCCAGGAGTAAACACAACTCGGACCTGAGTTCGGCGGAGGCGCCGTAGACTGAGGCTGGACGCCGGATAGAGCTTTCTTCTGTAACGGAATAGTCGGTCACCTGACTGCTGGCCTGTGCTGGAGTCCAAAGCCTCCCAGTCAGCAGCGTTTGAGAGCTGAAATCCGTCATTGGGCTTTTAATGAGGAGACTGAAGAGCAGCAGCAGACTGGACTAACAGTGAGTGCAGACATTTGACTTCCTGCTGACCTTTATCAAAGTCACCGGGATTGTAAGTCTTTATATTTCTTTGCAATTATCACAGACATGGAGTCTTGGACTCTTTGGGGATGGAAGCCTGCTAGTCAGAGCTATAAATTCGATCTCTGCGTCGCACATACAGCTAACACCGTTATTTACGACGATTAAATATGAACTGCGCATTTCTTATGGGAGTAACGCCGTTATTTACGAGGATGAAGGTAACGCAGCTTCAGATCTGCTGAGGAGAAATGATGAGCTGGGCCGGAGACAGACTGAGCGGCTGGTTCGCTCTCCTTCCAGCAGCGGCAAGAAAAGCTCAAACCAAGAGTCCTTCAAATATCAGCAGCGACTCTGGTGCCCAGCTTTGGCCTTTGAGCTTGAATTCACCACATTCCTCCGCCCTTAAAGGACCAGTGTCCAGCTCATGGACAGCTTACATTGGATACAAGAGCCGGACTGAGAAGTATGAATTTAAAAAATGTTCATTCGATCAGGCGTGTGCATGAAGTAGGTGTCCACATAAAGTTTCAGGATTTTAGATATGGCTACAAAATGAAAAGTGATAAGAGCAACAGTGTTTTGTACAGCCTTAGTTCAGAGAAGGAGCACAGCTTGCATCGTAAAGCATTTTGTTTTTCAATATCGCAGTCGTAAACCTGCTCTATCCGGCATGTTTAGTGTACAAACCGACTTTGTTTTCCAGTCATAGATGCTCGGGATATTTTTCAGTCGAAATGGCCTCTCCACAGACCGCAGGCTGTGGGAATTTTAATTTTCGGAGGGCCTCCGCCCTGCAAGTTGCCAACCAGACAGCGCGTTAATTGGAGACACTGGCGGAGAAAAAGCTTGAAGACATTATCTACAAACCACCTTCATTTGCTACACGTTGCCTCAGTGCTGTGACACAAGTGACTCGGGCAAATAATCCGCAGGAACATATTCACAGTTCTGGTTAGAAAAAGCGCTACAAACGATAAGATATGAGTCTTGATTTCTCGCTCCAATATCATGAAGTTATTTCTCCATCACTCAGTACACAGGTTTAAGCAGAAACATCGGGCCACTGGGAGGTCATACACGGCCCCAAACAGTGCTTTGCTGCCAGTAATGAGTACCATGGAGGCCAAGCAGATTCCAGCCTCGTCAGTTCACTACTCTGAGCAGTTGTTTTATACTTCATCAGAATGACAAGTTGATTTCAAAAAATGTAACCAATTAGAGGCAGTCAGCAGCTGGGAAATTCACCCTCAGCTGATAAGATTCTGAAGATTCTCATAAAAGTGTTTCATTTTAAGACTAACAGAGGCTGTGATTGAATCAATAGCCTATACTAAAGGTTTTTTTTTTTTTTTTTAGGTTTACAGGCTACCAGTAAAATTATTTACAGAACACTAAATTGTATTTATAGTATCTCATTTCCTTTTCCAGAGTAGGATTTAATATTCATTCCCCTAAACAAGTAATTGGGCCACCATAAAATCAGCGGGGTCATTAAAAAACAGTGTAATAAACTCAAGCAACGGAAGGTAACTCATCATGGGGAAGAGCTTAAATGTCAACAGTCCACAGTTTTGTTCTTTTTTCCAACAGATTTGAAACAACCGAGGCAGTCGAGTCAGAGAGGTTGAACCGAGGCCGCGATCATCTCTGCCGATGTGAAATACTGACATGTGAATTCCAGGCGGTAATTTGCTTTTCCTGGAGCCAAAGCCTTCACTTCCACCACGGATCCAGATTTAGAAGGCGTAAATTTAGACCGTTTTTCTAATTACACTTTAGGCAGACCCACGGGGTATTTTGATATAAAAAGAAAGAAAAAGAAAAAAAGTATTATCTACGAAAGTCATATATGGCTGTGGAGACTTCATCACAGTTGATTTCATGAATCAGATTCTAAGTCTTTTGATAGATTATGTACTGCTCAACCATCTTTTTTGTTGTTATTTATTTCGTCTGAAACGGACACGATCATCTATAAATGCTCCTGAAACATTCCAGAACCTACAGAGCCAATAGACAGATGTTCTTGAATCAATTCTAAAAAAAAAAAAAATATTTTCTTTGACCAGATTGTTTTAGAGTTTAGACAGTGGGTCAGTTACGCAGGCAGTCAAGCAGGCATAGACTTCATAGACTTATTGAAATGTAGTTTTTTAAATCAAATAATTTTGATTAACCTTAAGATGTGTTGAAGCCGGGATATCTATATTAATCAGTTATTTCGGAACATGCCATTAAAAGCATATTTCCTAAGTCTCACTGTAGTCAAAATGTAGTTTTAGCCTATGTGAGTATGAATTGAAAAGAGGCTACGTATTATTTGAGGGACAAAATCGAAATAATCATTTTTTGTTAATGTATCTTTTAATTGGAGTGCGTCAGGACCCGATGTTTGATAGTATTAAAAATCGTTCACTTAGCTGTTGCTTTAATTCATGAGCGGGCAAAACTGAGAAAAGCGCAGATGCGTCTGTTTATTTACAACAAGAACATTAGTAGACTCACAGCAGCTTTTATATATTAACATATAAACACTAAATAAAAATTATATATATACATATACACACACATATATATATATATATATATATCATATAGAGAGAGAAATATAATATAGTATATATTATATATATATTAGTGATTCAGTGCTGGAAGGGTGCACTGAACACTGGAATAAGCAGGGCAGCAGACAGGCAGGCTCCGAGGCTGCATCAAAACATATTTTACAGCAGCATGTTTGGCACTACACTTCTCGGAGGTCGGGTCAGTAAATCAGATGTCTTACTCCGTCTAACACCATCAAACACAGAACACAACGCAGAAAGAAGTTTGCTTGAAAGTGGGTGACCTGTTTTAATAGCCTAAATATCAAGTGTAAAGATAAATCCACAATTAGTTCAGAATTCAACACAACAGTTCAACATAGGCCTGTAATATGTAGCCTATGAGTTGAGCTAAAACATTTTAAGAAGTTAACGGACATGATTTATACAGTGTGTTCAAATACATTCTTTAAGATAAGTAAATGTGTATATAAAAAAATAGTAAAATAAATGTGGTAAAAAAGAATACATATAGTAAATCTTAACACCACTCCCAGGTCTTCACGTTTCAATGCGCTCCTTAAATGCAAGTCCCATATTTACACAACGCGCATTAACTGTTCTGATATGATGTACAAAACTGAGAAAACAAGCAGTCAACAGCATCATTTGTAATGGCCGATAAAGGCTTTCTATCTTGATGAGATCATCAGCGTCAGTAGATACCTAACAATAACGGCTATCCATGATAACCTGTTTGATTGATATGAACTATATATTTTAATAACAGCCCATGCTCGGGCCTCGTGGATCATATACAACATCATATTTCTCAGCTGAAAAGCTCGACGAGGCTTCAAGCATCTCCCCGAGCCTCTTTACAGCTCAGATGGTAAAGTTGCCTTTGTAAATGAAGTCAGCGGAGAGTTATTAACTGACTAACCTCGACAGCAGGGCCAAGCAGAAGTGTATCATGACGCGGGGCGGGCTCTCAGCAGCGACAAGAAATGTCCTGAGACGCATCGTACTGCAAAAATGTCCAGCTGCTGAGCTCTCTCTCTGTGTGTGTGTGTGTGTGTGTGTGTGTGTGTGTGTGTGTGTGTGTGTGTGTGTGTGTGTGTGTGTGTGTGTGTGTGTGTGTGTGTGTGTGTGAGAGAGAGAGAGAGAGAGAGAGAGAGAGAGAGAGAGAGAGAGAGAGAGAGAGAGCGACCTTTTGCATCATCTTGAGAAAATGAATATAGAACCACCACCTTATTAACTCTCTGGGTCGACGTCCTTAGGAGCTATACTGGCTAAAATATTTTAACCCTTTATGAATAATGAGAGAATACAACCCGCCAAAACAACATGCAAAAGTCTAATGTATGTGATTTAGAGGTTAAATCATCATCACTTTCGTGTTTTTTCCCCTAACTAAAAATACCAACTGAACATTCTCACATGTGACTGCTTATTTCCACAAGTGAACTAAGATTGTTACATGCGAGGATAAAATGATGGCACATGTGAACTGGACATTTTAACGACTAAATGTTTATCACATCTGACAATTTTACATTTTTTCATTTGAATAACTTGGACATTACACGTTATTCTGATGCTTCACACGTGGAAACGAAACATGGCACACGAAGTCACACGGAATTTACCTCTCCGCATGTGAATTCTTCATTTTCCACACATTTTCACATGCTAGGACGTATTTGGATATTTATTGAATGTGAATTCAAATTTTTACATGTGAGAAGAAAATGACGTCACATTTGAACTGGGCTTTTCCACATAATTCCATAGCCCACATATATAGGCTACACTTTTTTTTACACATGTGAATTAGAATTTCCACATGTGGAAACACAGATTCTCTCTTGCATTGTGTGCATCATGTGCCACAGACCCGCTCATTGTGTGCATGCAAAGTAAATACATTTATGTTTTTAGAGAGAGAGGTGAACTTTTAAAAGCACTAACACATTTCTGATGAATACGTGATAACTAATTAATTAATGGTTCCCTTACATAAAATAGTGTAATTTCTGATTTTGCTTAAATGGTACCTCCAAAGCCATGCCTTTTAATTAGATTGTATATTCTAAGAAGTTTTATCACTGATGTTTTATTTCAAAGTTGCAGTGTGTAAGATTTAGGGGCATTTAGGATGATCTGCTGAAGGATGTGGAATATACGTTTCAAAGCCTTTCGTGTATAATCTCTTGAAACCAAGAACAGTTATGTTTTCATGACCTTAAATTGAGGGTTTTATATCGGCAGAGGGAGCAGGCCCTCATCCACAGAAACACTGACTGCGATAATATTGGGCCGCGGGCATTTTTCAGGTTTTTTGTGGCAACCAAGGGTAGGGTGAGACAAAAGGTATTTACTTGGTTGTAATCTGCAATCACACTGCTAGATGTCAGTGAATCTTGCACACTTTACCTTTAAATTGTCACCACAAAACGTCTTTCATGTCTGCCATTGATTATAATGGTGTATTTTGCCATACTTGCAGTGGACAATCCTGTCTGTGTCAGGGCTTTATTTTCCATATTACAATAACACAGCTAGTTTGTAGGACAAATATGTCAGTTCTGACGGATACAATACCTGTGGAGCTTAGTGATTACAGACTGAAGCTATGGGGAAATCCATTTAGTCCAGGTTGTCTGTGTGCAAATGTTTTATCTGATAATTTTGATGTCTCTCAAGTCTATGTGTTTTCCCTGCTAATTTGCAATCAACTCTATGTTGCTGCGATCGTCATCGTCTCCCTCGTAAAACAAATCCTTGATATCAGGGGAATTAACTGGTTTTAAATAAAGGATAAAAAAAAGTACTTTAAGCTAAGAGTGCTTCATTTTGTCACTACCCAGCAGTTGTTCTTAATTAAATAATGTATTTTGTGGTTTATTGTATATCTCTCATCATTATGTCACTAAAAGCCTTTGTTTGATGTGTATCTTCACAGACATTTGTTGACACGATGTCCTGTATTGTTTGTTATTTTGTTATATTTTCCTTCTGATTCGTTTTGATTTACAGCTGTAAAAGCTTGGTCATAAATCCAATTCAGGATTTGAAATGTGCATCCATCCTCAGTCATCTTCAGTGTGCTACGGTGCAGATGAAACAAGCGATTAAAATCTAGCACTTCATTTTCTGGTTAAATATTACTATAGCCTAGAAACTAACTTTGATTCAACATCTGCTTCTCAGTTGTCCATGTCTCTAATAAAGTATCACCATGGCTGTTATTAGATACTTTATTTATTTTTGCTGATTTACTTTACATGGATTTTAAACTTTAATCACGTCAGGGCAGTAACTATTTGACATATTCCCTTCATTATGCTTTTTTCCTCGCCAAAATATGTCAAAATATATAACGTGACAATGGCATTATTGAGTATTAACTGATCCTCTCTTCAACATCTGCTCCAAGCACCACAAAGATCAGGGGAATTTAGCAAAGCCATGGATGGATTAGAGTCAGGGACTCAAGGGACCATGTGTAGCTGTTGAGCCCCTACTGATCCCCCACCTCCTACTCTCTGTGCATTGTGTATGTAAGTATGTATGTAAGTGTGTATGTTCCATTATGCATGGTGCACACAGCAGACTGGCAACTTCATTCTGTGTGCAGAGTAGTCTGCTGCAGCAGCAGCATGTCGGCAGCAGACAGGAGGAGACTTGATAAACTTATCAAGAAGGCCAGCTCCACCCTGGGATGCCCTCTTGACTCAGTGCAGGTGGTGGGAGAGAGCAGGATGATGGACAAGCTGTCATCACTGCTGTTGCAGGAGTCCCACCCCCTGCAGGACACTCTCACAGCACTGGGCAGCTCCTTCAGCAACAGACTGATACACCCTAAGTGTGTGAAGGAGAGGTATCGCAGGTCCTTCCTTCCTGCTGCTGTCAGACTGTACAACCAGCACTGCTCCCAGTAGCCTATTGACCTCACCCTGTACCCTGCACTGTGCAGTATGTCTGCACAAAGGTCACTTCTGTTTTTGCACTTTGGTCAATTTCTTTAACACCCATATTTATTATCTGTATTTAAAATCTACGTATAAAAAAACAAAACAAACAAACAAACAAAAACTGCTGTTAATTTTGCACTATATCATGTAAATATGTAAATATGTCTATTCTGTTTCTTTCCTTTTTAATTTTATTGCTTATTTTTGCTATTGGTTTCTGTTCTTGTAATATTCTGTCACTACTGTGACAAACAATTTCCCCATCTATGGGACATTAAAGGATTTCTGTTTCTGATTCTGATTCTGATTCTGAGTGAGAGAAATCAAGCAATATTCCAGTGCAAAAATACAGTCTATATAAGAATATGCACCATGTGAGCACAATACAAACTAACTTAACAAAGCTACTGGAAACAGATTTTGACAAAGGATCAGTTGAATAGTTTGAGGTTGCAAATGTAAAACAGTGATTGTCAAAACCTGCTGACTCACAGTGAAGCTAAGACTTTTTTGATTCAAGGCATTGAGGGAAGTTTTGTTTTTCATACAGGCCTCTCAGACATCTCTCCACATAGGATTCTCTCAAAGCTCCAAACATCACTTTTACATGGCCTCCAGAGAGAATAAATTGCTTTAGCAGTATATCTGATATACTGCTTAAAGCTGAAAGATATTTAGTAAAGCTGTGTTTACAAATGTATCAGAGGCATTTGTCACAGCTGATGATGCAAAGTCATACATCCAAAACGTTGCTGATACAATCCTATGTGTTCATATACACTAAAGCCCTTCAAGTGCAGTTGTATAAGAGCAAGAAAAGTACAAGTTGGAGCACAGCCAGGGTGGTTAGCTGGGTCATACACTGAACTCTCCCTCGGTAGGAGTCTTGTATCATCTTTCACGAAAGTAAGTGAACATACACAAATTATCTAATTTTTACCTCACTTATGTTGTGATGGTGATGTAGTTATGCCACTTACATAACTTGTGTTACCAAACTGTAGTTATTTTAACTCAAAGTATGATCCTTTCCTAAACCTAACAGGGTAATTCTGTGCCTAAACCTAACCAAACCAAAACATCACTAGCAGTCCAAAAGTCGTAATATGTGACAATATGTGAAGTGTTTGTCCGAGAGCTTTATTTTGACATTCTAACCTGACTTGTATATTTGATATTATTGCAAGTTTGACTGGTGAGCCTTTATTTTTAAAGTCTGACTTGGCTGCAGAGCCTTTGGCATCCACAACTGACACAAGAGGGGTAGATAGAGTGTCACAATTTGAAGCTTAAAGCCACTGACCAAGCTGTCATATCTGATGAGTTGGGAGTGAGAACTTGTTGATTTAAAAGCAACTCAATAGCATCTCTCCCTGGATACGCCCATCTTTCACAGTTCCAATTAGCAAATTGTGATAAATTTGTCCTCTCTAAACCTCAGCTGTTGTAGTCCAGATGACATCACTTTGGTATCATCACGGTTAATCCCTCAAATTTAGCAAAACTCCTCAAGAGCCACAGAAGATATTATATAACTGTTGACAGGCTGAGATGGCTTTTCATAACAAGTAAACTAAACTGCAAGTGTAAGATTGATGGAGTATCCCTACAAGTTCATGTCTAATCAATATCAGACCCCGAAAGTTTCCTACCATATACTAAAGGGTTGGCGTTAGGAGTACAGAGTTCATTCTTTATTACACTTGGATCTAATTTATTAAAGCTTAGCACGTTGTCATATAATTAGCCCTCAGGCTATACTCACTGCTATACTACTGCTATACTTCACTGCTATATCCAATGCATCTGGTAATAACCAATATTTGTTTGTTTTTTTCTGTATGAAACTAAATTAAACTGAAGAAAACTACTGTCAATTAAAACTGATGTACAAGTGTAGAAAGCATGCTAATGAGCTTAAAATATTATATTAAAAAGGTCACTATGTTGAAAAACTGATCAGATGTTATGGGTGGAGCAGGAACTCATGACTCAGTATATGGGTTTTAAACAAAGAGTGTTCAATGAAGTAATGATTAAAACGGCATTGGATTTCAATACACTGCACCATGAGTTTTTACAGTGAATTGCTTCATTTAGAGTCTGGATGTCAACAACAATCTACATCCTGTGTTTGATGTAAGTTAAGTAAATGGGGATCTTGTACAGGCTGCTGTACAGGCGCCAGACACTGAGCTGTGGCTGCTAAATGTTAATGTGCTATTAAACGCATTGCAAATTATATTGAAGCCCTCCGCCACCGACACCGTAGAGAAAGAGAGACCAGAGATTTACAGCTTCATGGCAGCAAGCTGGACTTTATAAAACATTATGTTTGAAAATGAACACGGCCAGAGTTTATCATCACAGCAATACAGAGTGTGCACGAGGAGGAACAGGGAAGGCCAATTCCATCTGACCCTTCCCTGACACACACACACACACACACACACACAATTATTCCTTCTGTCTTTGTGATGACCAGAATTTTATTTAGGAAACAAATCATTTTTAAACACACTTAACACTCCAAGAACATGGAAGCCTAAGGAAGGCTGTGTTTTCCAGACAGTCTAATTTAGTGTGTTTACACAGGCAAGATGACTGCTTCACAAGTAAAAGTACACCCGCGTTTGGCTCCAATCATACAATGAGTGCTGGCCAGAGAGACTGAAGAACTGCTTAATCTGTCGGTTAGAATTGATTTGTTTCTTGTATTTCATAAAAATAATCAGAATCTTAATAACATAGTGGACTGTTAATGTCCAAAGTAACAGGGATTCTGGAAGAATGTTGCTCAATGTACAGTGTAAATAGTATAGCATTATCCTTTTTGAGTCGAACACTGTGTGCTTGAAATTTACTCTGTTGAAGACTATGTTGTTATTTAACAGCATTCGTTGCTTAATTAATTGCATTAATAGGACAAAGGAACTTGCAGCCTGTTTTCCTTTGCAGAGATTTGAGAGAGAAAGGACTGTATGGAGCCCTATTTAGAATCAATTACACATTCTAATGGTTTGAAAATATGATATATTGACATGTTAACTAATCTGAATCTGTGAAGCAGTTGGCAAATTAAGTACAAAATATGTGAAAATAATCAAGTATTTCAAGATATTGCTTCAGTGCAATACTTGCAGTACTGTAAATATACGTAGTTATATTCTGCCACTGGTGCGAGCTCACTGTAAAACTGATGATAATGTTTGGACAGCCCCTGTCCCCCATTATCAGAACATACCCAAAATTGCAATAAACGGGCATCTCTGGACTGTGCCATGCGTGACAATGTTGTGGTGACATCAGCAATCAATATCAAAATCCTATAGGAAGTAACCTGCTCTCATAAAATGCCTACATAATATGCCGATGTCTTAAGTCATTTCACATGTTATCACAACTCATTTTTTGCTTCATGTGTGTCTTTGAATGCTGGCCATGCTTAAGTTTTTGGCGTGTCATTTAAGCAACACTGTCATAGAGGAACAAAATGTCAGGTGATGCAGTACAAAGAGCTATAATGTCAATGTAAGGAGGTGGATAGATTTCTGTATGAATTAGCCAAAGTGAATGTTGGCTTATTTTAACTTACATTCATTCTAACATGACATATTTAACTTATGTGAGTCACTTATCCAAACCATGATCTTTCTTAAACCTAACAAAGTAGTATATAAACCTAACCAAAAGGCCACCTTTTTTATAATGTTAATCGTGTTTATTGTTGTTTCCATGACAACCTTGGTCACCAGACTATGATGACAAAGGTCACCTGATATTGATACCACTGCAAGTTCTAACCAAAAATCAAAAATACACATTTCCTTTTTACCTGCAGTGCTTTTCTATCCATCAGGATTGTTTTGGTGTGAGTTGTTGAATTACCGGACGGAGAGGTCTCTGCCTTTCTGGAATCTAATGGAACTAGATGGCACTCAGCATGTCATGATCAAAACACCAAAAAATACATCTGAAAAACTCGACAGTAATGTCTCTTTTCAGAAATCATGACCTGGTTCCTCAAGATAATCCACGGGCTTGTGAACATGTTGGAAATGTTTTCTTTCTTCCCAACTACACCTGCCAACCGTATCATGGTGCAGGAGGAAGTGTGCATCTACCAATTCCATGACTTTGTGTTGAGAAGTGGTGAGGATAAAAAGGGGGAAAAAACATTTTAAAATGGTATTCATTATGTGATTTTAGGCAAATCATCAAATTTATGGTAAATAAGATGCAGTGATCTATTTTTGCATCACAAGCTACCCAATCAGTCTACCTATTATATTACATTCTGATTTTCACAGTTTCTGCTGAACACAATTACTTTATAATTAACGACAACAGTTTTTCTGCATTGTAGACTGTAACTTAGTGTTAGTTTATAGAATAGAATAGAATAGAATAGTTGTTTATTGTCACTGTTTCAAAAACAACGAAACTTGGATAGCAGCTCTTAGTTTGACAAATATATATGTAACATACAAATCAGGTCTTGGGTCAAAATCATGGATCATAATATCTCCCCAGAATCAGCAGCAGAAGATGTTTCATCTGCAGGTACTAATGGAGAGTAAAATGTTCTCATTTGTTAGGATTTCTTTGTGTAAGCTATTTTTCTGAAACATTTTAACATACACAAAAGAAAGAATCACTAAAATGCTGAAAAGTGTCTCTGGGGCCAAACTTCAGAAAGTGTATTTAGAGTACAGCTACGGGATTTTTGCAAGGTGCCATGAATTTAGAAGTTTCAAAATGATTTTTATCAAGAAGATCCATTACATGAACTAGGACAGTTAATGGAGTTAGCTAGCATCTTGTCCATGAGTAGCTGCACATTAGTCTGCACTGTGATAAGGTTGGTGGATGGGGTTCAGTCAAAGAAAATTGTTTCTACATGTAACTGCTCACAGCAAGATCCATGGATTATCTAAAGTAACCTGTAAGACATTGTCAGCTTGACCATAACATTACATGTTTTCAAAATTGTCCCCTTAACTAGATTTTTTTGACTCTGTCTGACAGTATCACATACATTTTATAACAGCTTCTTCATGGATTTTATGTGGTGTCACTGAGTGAAATATTCAAATCCAAGACTTGAGAAGTCAAGGATAACCGTCCCATCCTATCATATGCCAAGGTTCTTTATGTCTGATGCATTGTTTTAGAAATGCATATACCTAGTTTATTTGGTGTCTTTGGAAACTGTAGAATCTCCACTAAATGTATTTCTGTGGGTTCGAAGACTGTTGTGCAAAGCATTAATTTATTATAATGGACTTCGTAGTCACACCAGTAGGGGTTCCAGAGGTTGAATTCAGAGCTGGAGTCAGGTTGTGGTTAGCCACCTTATCATAAAGACTGGAAGCATGGGGATAAGAAAAGCCTGTGGTCTTTATGCTAAGCGAGGCTAACCACACCCTGACTCCAGCCTTGTGCTTGGCACAGAGACATGAGAGTCATAGTGATGGTCTCATCTCACCCTCAGAAAGAAAGCAAACTGTATTTCCCTAAACTATTCCTTTAACGTCACCTTTTAAATGTGAGAACCCAAAATCAGACATTTATGTGGAAGTGTAATAAAAATAGTTCTTCCAGAGAAGCTGCAAATAAATCTCACTTTGCTACTTTTTACTATTTTTCATGAAACTTGTATGGACCCTGGTGTGTGTTTACACAGTTGTTTTCGCTTCTTTAAGCTTATGACTGTGCTCCACTGACACCATCCTCATTCTGCTGTTAGTTTTGTTGCACTGGTTCACAGTATGAGAGAGAGTTTGTGGACCTCAGCAGGGTTTCATCAGCCAAAATAATAATACATGTGTGGAGACAATCTTTAAAAACTGGACCTGCTGACACTCTTGACATCAAAGCTCATAAAGTTAAGTCAAACTTAAATGAGAGTTCTTCTCAATTTGTGTGTAAAGAAATGTCTAGAATAATCATGCTGCTGCTGCTGTTGCTGCTATTGAGCATAATTTTATTTTTTAATGGAAAATAACTGTTTTTTGGATGACTTGATGTTACGAGTGGCAGATGACTGACATGGTCGGTGTTGCTGCAAACTTCCATGGAGCACTTTTTAAAATGTGTTTGTTTCCAGCACATACTTCACGTAGCGTTGGTGATGATTTTTGCTTTCAGTTCAACTTGAGTGGTCTGTAATGATTTGTTACCTTCCTGAGACCCTGAAAAAAAGGTTTTAAGTTTTTATACCTTATTATATTCTATTTTACTTTGAACATTTAAGTATTTGGGCTATATGAAACATATAACAGAGACCTATTCTCTCAAAAGGGGTGGACCAACACCTCACATCCTATGTGAGGACTCTGGACTACGTGTCGGACACAATAATCTGCAGTACAGGGGCCCCACAGGGAACAATCCTGGCCCCTTTCCTGTTCACCCTGTACACCGCAGACTTCTACCACCAATCCACTCACTGACGACTCTGCTATCGTCGGCCTCATCAGGGATGGGGACGACAGAGCCTACAGAGAACTTATTCAGGACTTTGTGGACTGGTGCCGGCGGCATCACCTCCAGCTCAACGACAGGAAGACCAAAGAGCTGGTGGTGGATTTCCACAGGCACAGACAACCCTGCACAGAGGTGAACATCCTGGGAACAGATAGGTGGTGACATCTTACAAGTACCTGGGAGTTCACCTGAACAATAAACTGGACTGGACTGATCACACTGCAGCTACATATAAGAAAGGTCAGATCAGACTGTATCTGCTGAGGAAGCTCAGGTGGAGTGCAGGGGGCACTCCTGACCTCTTTCTATGACTCTGTGGTGGCATCAGCCATTTTCTATGGAGTAGTCTGCTGGTGCAGCAGCATCTCGGCAGCAGACAGGAGGAGACTTGATAAACTTATCAAGAAGGCCAGCTCCACCCTGGGATGCCCTCTTGACTCAGTGCAGGTGGTGGGAGAGAGCAGGATGACGGTCAAGCTGTCATCGCTGCTGGTGCAGAAGTCCCGCCCCCTGCAGGTCACTCTCACAGCACTGGGCAGCTCCTTCAGCAACAGACTGATACACCCTAAGTGTGTGAAGGAGAGGTATCACAGGTCCTTCCTTCCTGCTGCTGTCAGACTGTACAACCAGCACTGCTCCCAATAGCCTATTGACCTCACCCTGTACCCTGCACTGTGCAGTATGTCTGCACAAAGGTCACTTCTGTTTTTGCACTCTGGTCAATTTCTTTAACACCCATATTTGTTCCTTATTTATTATCTGAATGAAAAATCTATGTTTAAAAAAAACAAAACAAAATAAAAAACTGCTGTTAATTTTGCACTATATCATGTAAATATGTATATATGTCTATTTCTTCCCTTTTTAATTGTATTGCTTATTTTTGTTATTGTTTATGTTCTTGTAATATGTTTCTGTTTTTGTAATATTCTGTCGCTGCCTTGACAAACAAATTTCCCCGTCTGCAGGACATTAAAGGATTTCTGATTCTGATTCTGATTCTGAAAAAATGCTATTCATTTATGTTTTATAGTATGTCCCTTATAGTGGACATTAGGTCAATATCTATCAGAAAGATTACATACAAAAGGCATCAATTAGACAATGATACATTTTCATTTGCTCTGCACTTCTATTTAATTCTTTCTTGTATGATGAATGCTGAAAACAAACATAAAACACATTTTAAAACAAATTTTAATGATAAAGTACTTGAATTGATCCGAAACTCTGCTTGGGTTAATCTCAGAAACTGGAGATCAGTCAAAATAAATGACACAAATGACATCAAAGTACGTAGATGTGATGAATGGTTCATTTAAAACCATTGCACTTCAACCCACTGCATCTTTCTCTGAAGGATTTGCTGCCACCATCATTTTTGGAGAATTAAGCGCACCATACCTTTTCACCTCCTTGTTGGGCTGTGGCTAAATAGATTTGTGACTTCTTTTTGGAAATGTATTCTCATGAAAATTCCACGTCTGAATGTCCCAAAATCATTTTCAACACAATCTTCTGTGCCTCCGTCAGTGCTCTTTTTCCTTAAGTGTGGAAAAAGGTTGAAAATGAGAAGAAGTAAATCCCACTGTGCCCTAAAGAACATGGGTTAAAGACAATATACTTTTAAAATCTTGATATGATATAGTAAAGATCCTTGTAAACAAATCGAACAACAACATCCTTATGAAGACATTAACAACATATGATTATAAATTTGATCACTTGTTTCCCTTACCGACATAAAACGAGACTCCATAAAGCCATGGTATTTCACCCGGGGGCGGCACCTTAGATCCTGCCTCACACAGAGTGTTGGGTGCCTGATGCACAATTTCATCATCACTTGAAGAGTCTAACAGAGTTTGCTTTCATTTTTGGTGATTGTTGTTAGTTCCATCCCGTGTAAATCCAAGTGGGAAAGCTGGTTTATTGATTTAATTACAGACCATGAACTTTACTTAAATCTAAACGTCTAACGTTTAAATCTAAAAGTATTTTTATCACCTAAATCACCTAAATCTTTTTGCTTACACCTGACCAAGCTGCAGCTCAAAACATTCTTTTATACCTGAAAACTATACATTTGTGAAGTCTAATGGTACAAGGTGATAAAACAAAACTTGACGCGAGACGTGAACTGTGGCCACCCATACAAAGTCAGATACTTTGTCCACTGTGCACATACACAGACTGTACATTGTTGATCTACCTTTCCCAGAGGTTTTCTAGCAGTACCACCCTTCCATGCATATAGATACGGTTAAATATAGAAATTATTGGTAAATGACATGCACTCAGTGCACAGACTAAAACAGTCATGGAGCTCAGTAAAGCATTCACTATTACCTTCTGCAAAACCACAACCATCTGGGGAAATACCACGTTTTTAGGGAGTCCTAACATAAAACTATCTGATGTTGTTCCTGCCATTTTGACAGAAGATGTGCTATGTTCGCCACACCCCCATTTGTGATACATCATTGGAAAGCTCAAAATGTCCACCTCACAGTACAGCAGGACTGAAATAGATTGCATTAATGGTGCTTAACTGGAGGTCTCACATCCCCTGCTGCGTTCTCAGGAGCCGACAGTCACTCCGCTGTGGACCTTCTTGTCCAAGAAAGGTCACATATTAAAAACTACACTTGATGAAAATGTTGCTTAATGTCAGCAAGTGAAAAGGTTTTCTAAAGACACCAGAGAGAAAACAAATTCATCGACATTTAGAAGCTCTTTGCTGCTTACAAAGAAAATAATTATTGAGTCTTCTGTTGAAGCAACACGTGGGAGAAACACCATACATCCATTTTCAATTTCAAAGTCGAAGAGCATGTGTTTTGCATTGACATGTAGCTTTTTGCAAAAGCAAGTAGTTTAAAAACAAAAAAACATAGTTTGTTTTATCCATCAGGCTGTCCATTCAGCAGCATTAAGTTGTGTTGGGTTCACAGCTGAATATCTTGGTATCCTCCTCTGCTGTCTGTTGCATGCAGTTGAGGCTGGTGTGATTCAGGCAGTATCAGGTTCCTGTGATCTTAAGCATCCAGCCCAACAACTTGAAACTACCTACATCACACAGCTCCTGTATGAATCCTGTGACTCTACTCATGGCAGTAGGAGGGGCCAAAACTGCAGGGGGGTGGGGTTAGTAATACTCTCCATCATAACCAATAGAAAAGACATTTTCTAATTCAATATAAAACCAAGTCACAAGTGATCTAAGTTAGATTTTTCATTTTCAAACTCCATATATTTACATATATATGTGTTTGCTTTCCCCGTTTTTTGTAGAGTATATGTTATAAGGGCCCCTTGCTGACTTGGCCAGATACAGTAACTTCCTGGAGTCTTCTCATCACATGGCTGCCAAGCAACCAGCGGGACTCAATGAAGTTACAGCACATAACCATGAAGCACATAACCATGTGTAAAAACACAGTTTTTGTACAAATTAAATAAACAAGCTATAACAAGTTAATCATTTAGCTGACAGGTGCTGGGGGGTGGATTTGTTTTGTCCCTATACCTAAACAAACCACGACCATTTGATGGTCCAAAAGTAAAATGCCATACTATGTGAACTATTTGTCCGCAAGTTTTATTTTGAAGGTCTAACCAGACATTGCATTTGAGGTATGTATGCTAACTTGAACACCTCAGCGGTGGGGCATCATAATTTGAAGCTTAAGGCCACTGACCAAGCTGCTGTAGATGAGTTGGAGTGACAACATATTGAGAAACCACCACACACTCATGACACACACATATGTGGTTGTGTTTTTACAACAAAGAAGCTGGGCCCTGGGTCCAGTCGTCCAGCAATCGGAGGGTAGCTGGTTTGAATTACTCGCTGCATGTCGAAGTGTCCTTGAGCAAGATACTGAACTCCTGCTCCTGATAAGCAGGTTGGCACCATGCAATGAGACATCAGTGCATGAATGTGTGTGTGTGGATGGGTGAATGTGATAATTGTTGTAAAGCGCCTAGAGTGATCAGACTGGAAAAGTCCATTTACCATTTACCAGGACAGATGGCTGCTGGAAAAACAGTTCTGGTTGCTCTGACTAGCCAATCAGTGGTTTGCAGTGTTTTTTTAATCGAATCAATGTACCTCTACAGAAGGTTAATGACGAACAGGATGGCATGAAGCAGTACTTTTGGTACCATCCACAACTTTCAATCATGGAAAGGCAAAAATTACTATTTTAATATGTAACATAACTAAACTGAACCTGACTGCTTGGTGGAAATGGGGCTTGAGCTACCTGGGTGCTGCGCATTGTAGCAACTTGTTGAGCACAATGTTATTAAAAGTAATTACATCAGTGGTACTGATGGCCACAAAGATAGTCATCAGGCAACAGAACACAAGAACAAAATGAAGGAATTTAGTTGCCTTTTATTGTGTCTCATGTTTATGACTTTACAGTTACATTAGCACATATTTGTAGTTCTATAAATTTGGTGCTTACCATCTAATTCTCTGTTATCCCCCCCAAATGGGGGTAACAGAGCTAATACTGATAACAGAGCTAATACTGCTAGCCACATTTTCACATTATTTTTATCCAGTTCACATTTGTGGAACATAATCATACATGCTAAGAGTCATCTTAAAGTTTGGCAAATGCAAATGCTGTGTTTATTGAGATATAGTTTAACTGTAACACAAGAACAATGGGTTTTTGACTGTGGCAAGACGAGTATTGCCGTCCTCTGGTTGTAATCAAATGATTAGAGAGCATGTGACTGAATCCAGCCGCAGGAGGTCAGGCTGCTGCAATAAATCATATCTAACAAGTAAAATCCCTTCAGCACCAGGCTCCTGCTTGGCTTAATGAATATCCAACTGTGTGACCCTGATGCAAAAAGGAGTTTGGATAACCTCTCGTGCTATTCCTGTTGCTTCATGTGAAGCAGCAAAATGATGATACATGATGAACTCTGTGAAGAAGGAGTGACGCCTGAGGTCAATAAAAAAGAAGATTTTTGTTTCATTTCAGGGCATAGTTTCATGGACGAGCCCCTCTGTGAAAAAGAGAGAAGAAGTTGCATCTGTTTAGTCTCAGCCATGTGGATGTGACTGACAAAGCTGAACTATTAAAGGCAATGAGACAGACAGGAAGGACAACAAAGAAGGCAGACTTTCCAGGAGGCGCAAACCGTTCTTTGGAGTGTCTTTTGTTGACCACCAATAGGCAATAAGGGGCAATAAGGCAGCCATAAAACCACACTATACAGTAATATACACCACTAGTACAACTGCCTCCTCCACTTCCTCCAACCACCAATAAACGAGTTGGTCAATTACCCCCGTGGTAAAAGTAAAGGTGGGAGAGGGAGACAGATGGGAAACGGAAAGAGGCTTGCAGATGGACAGAGAGGCAGAAGGGACAGCGATGAGGCAGGAGACAGTGTGGCGCTGCAGAAATGCTGCTGTCTCAACATGGCGCCTGCAGATATGAGGCTGTCCCTACTCCTTCCTTATTTATTCTCTTCTTCCATTTACTCTCCTTGTTTACTTCTGTTTCCTCCTGCCTGTCCCACTCTACTCTTTTTATCGGCTCTATTTTCTCTCTGCAGAGTTACAGTCAGCATTACATTCCTTTATTCCAGTGTCTTTTCTTTTCCTCCTCTCTTCTCCTCTCCTAACAGACAGCAGCTGGCCATTGCAGCAGCAGAGGAAGTTCAGCCATATGTTCCTGATCAAAGCTTCACATAGAAGCCCCGTGGGTCGCTTCTCATGCAACAGAACTGCTCCGGGTGTTGCATTTAGCCTGCAATGAAACAGGGTGATGGTCAGGTTGACGGACATGAATCTGTCGCTGACTCACTATCCTGTCCTAACACGCTGAGATTTCATAACCTTTCACATGCAGTATCCTAGCATCTCATCTCATTTCAATTTGGTAGAAGGATTAGATATTATGTTAAAGGTGATATTTGAGAGCTTACTACACAGGCTCAGCCTCTGTCTTGAAGATAATAGTTGATGTGGTGTCTATATATAGAAATACAGAGGCAAGTTATCTGAATCTGATAATACAGAGTGTTATGACTCAAATGCAGACCTTGTGGATGCAGTCAAGCAGTTTTGAGATTATTGTCAATACTATTACCTTATACTACTACTACAGTCATTATGATCCTACTGCTACATCTGTAATATTTTCAAGATTCAAAGATGAACAGGAAAGTTGAATCAAAACGAGATGTAAAAACAACTGTGTTCTTAACAAATCATTGAGTAAAAATGCAGCGCATCATACTTTGAGCGGTTTGATCCGCTAATAAAGTTACAATCAAAAGACAACACGATAAGTTTCTGTCTTTGATCTTTGCCTCTCTTCATCTAAAGGAAATGCCCCTGCTCCATCTGCATCGCTTGCGTTTTCAACTCAAGTGAACAGGAAGTGGAACTCGTTAAATTCAGAAATAGATGCTAGAAAGCTCTCACAGGAAATATTACAGCAGTAGAACCACTAAGATGTTTCCCACAGACAGACTGGAGTGAGCTGGAAAATCAACTATAAATGCAAAACAACAATTCAGCGGAGTTGTGACGCCTGTTGGCATGAATATGATATGAATGTGTCTGGAGTCAAATTTTTGCATCTAATATGAGAGCTACTGTGACTATATGACTATTATGTACCACTGATATTACCACAACAGCTGTAGAAGTGCTAGTGTGACAATTAGCACAGCTTGTACTAGTTTGTGTTAATGTTTACATTGATGCCTTCACCAGAGATGGTCAACATAAACCTTTAACCACACATCACCAAAATATGAATATTCTACAGATTTCATGTGCTGTATATGATATTGGCTACTTATAAACAAATTAGAAAAATAAAGCTATATGGTGTGTGTGTGTGTGTGTGTGTGTGGTGTGTGTGTGTGTGTGTGTGTGTGTGTGTGTGTGTGTAAAATAAGAAACATTACTATTATCAGTGCTTTTACAAAGTATTTCGAATTCAGTCTATATTTTATTTGAATAAAGAATTACGCATGTAGCTAAAAAGTCAAAAGTGTCTGCAAAAGTGTTGCAGGGCTGTATCTACCTTGTGTAAGTGTTTTTTTTTTTCCCTGTATTTTAGAAAATGTCTTTAGCAACCTGAGGGGAGTTTACATTCTGTAATTAGAATAGACACTTTAAGTATTGTATAGAGCCAGCTCAATATCCGACCTTTGGTGACAATGCTGTTTTGATTGAAAGTGATAACTTTACAGGGGATTTAATATTAACTAATATTCTTCTGCATTATAATCTCCAAACAAAAAGTTTTCATATTGATATGTTCATCTTAAAAACAAGGGGACATTTTTTAAGGGGCACTCTGTAGTTTTGAGCAGAAATGTTAATGAGAAGAAAGATCTTCATTGGCATTTTCTTTCTGAATCCCTCTTTTCACTACTGAATAAACTGAACAAACAAACTGACCTGAATAGACAACACAATTTATATCAAATATACTGTTTGTTTAGATGTGGTGGACCCTGCCACCTTTCTAGCTTCAAACAGTGTTCGGGGGCCTTATTTTCCTGAGAACAGCTTGATTATTCAATTATGGAAAAAAGTCTGTTTTCAGACTTAATTAATATTGTAAATAGTAAAAAGAAATCTGACTTTGAATTCCTTCTCTAAAACTGCATTTGTACCCCTTTACTGTTTGTTTTAGTTCCCAAACAAGTGAAAATCATACCAATAACTTATGTTTTCAGAATGTTTTGACAAACATTGATGGTATAGAAAAATGATTCAGTAACTGTTAAATCATTTTATTCTCAGAGAAATAGACAGGGTCAAAATTGAATTTTTTTAAACTAAATCAGATTTTAGAAATACTATTAACCAGATGATCTTCTACATAATACATCTGTCCACTCAACTGTATGTCAGGTGGCAATGGGTATATTCTGCCGTTTGGGCTGACAGGAAATGAGCCCAAATTGAGATAGAATCCAAAGAATATTTAATATTATCTTTAAATCAAACTATAACTGTAAATCAAATCGTAATTTTAAACTAAAAAAAAAACCAACCAAATAAGGCACAATCTAAATACTCAGAATATACCCTTTGGCTCATGATGGCCTTTGGAGTGGACAGACATTTCTTCAATCACAGAAAAAAGTGATCTGGATGTATTTATTTCTTACATCTTGTCTAATTATAAAATATATCTTTTACCTGTCTGTTTTTTTCTGAATTAGAGGATTACAAAGCTATTTCAGAAGACTGTTGGTGCATCACCTCTTCCCTCTGCCATTTTGATTTTATGAAGCCAAATGTCATTATGAGAAAGAAAAACCAGGATAATCAAAAACCTTAACAACCCAAGAGAAGGCATGAAGGAGGTTTTGTTGAGTTGAAGGTGTCATTGTCAAACAATAATTGATTTACTTAAAAACTTAATGTAAATAAGCATACTGGTAACATTTGACAGTGTCCCAATTCAGCTGAAAATCTCAGCATTTATCTTTCAGAATTTTAAGGAGGCTCTGAACGATGTTCATGTTAGGAAATGAAAATACAGAAAAACAGAAGCTGAACAGTGATCGAATACTCAAAATATGATAAATCCAAATAATGCAACAAATCTAGACTGCTTATGTGTTTCTAAACTCCTGACTCGGTTCCCTTAGAACGTCAGGCATGAATACATTAATAATAAATAATGTGATAACTACAAATCAACATCAGCCATCACGCTGTAAACGATCTATGGTCTTTTACTCAACAACCTCCTGTCATTACGCACAGAAAAAAGACACACACTCACCAGCTGACGACAGAGAGAATGAGTCCGAGCTGCCTGCCTGGACGGGAAATGAAAATTAAAGTTAAGTATAACGTGCTTTACATTTATATTTTGGGAAGACGAAGGATAGAGGCGCTGGCACACAGAGTCTGAGTATAAAACAATCACAAATAGAGGACAACAAGAGGATGTCCCACCCACCAGTATATCCAGCCCGTCCAGACTTCTGCAACATTGAGGCCGTCTCCTCCTTCTGGACGATTGAGTGCGGCTCCTCAGCTCAGACTTGAATCCTCCTTAAAAGGCTGATAAAAAAGGCCGGCACACCTCAGTTCAGTGCAGGAGTCCAGATAACTTGTTTGGTGTTGATCTGCATAATCCAACAACACACACAGGAGTGAACTCGAGTGTGTGTGTGTGTGTGTGTGTGTGTGTGTGTGTGTGTGTGTGTGTGTGTGTGTGTGTGTGTGTGTGTGTGTGTGTGTGTGTGTGTGTGTGTGTGTGTGTGTGTGTGTGTGTGTGTGTGTGTTTGTCCTGCGTGTGAAACTGCCTAATCCACGTTCAGTTGGATGTATGTCGCACCCTCGCCTTCTTCATCCTCCCGGGGTGCCAACGTCTTGCAGTCTGAGGTGGAGGGTCATCTTCGTCCAGATGCTGAGGTGACGCTGCTTCCTTGTCCTCACCCTTCGGTTCTGGAACCAGATTTCTTCACCTGTCAGTCAGGTAGACGCTCCAGCGGATCTCCAGGCGGCGCTGTCCGCTCAGGTACACGCTGCAGAGGAGCACCTTTCTCTTGTCGGCTCGGGCCGGCAACCAAGCGCAGTCAACCGCGCGGTCCGGGGAAGATCTGACCGGGCTCATCTGAAGAGGATGGAAGGGAGACAGACAGCAAAATCACACATATTTTATAATTTATATTAAAAATGAAGGGTCTTTTTGAAGAAGAAGAATCAGAAAAACGATAAAGTTATTATATTTGCGTTCCCGAGCAAGCCAAATCTTGCAAACTTGGGCGAAAGGACATTTGAAAAATAAGATTATGATAACATTATGACAACTTAGAAATTAATACTTAAATCAGACAGACAGACAGACACACACACACACACACACACACACACATACACACACACACACACACACACACACACACACACACACACACACTAAGAAAGGGAATATAACACATATAGTAATACTAATCATAAAGCCAAAACTACTAATAAAAATAAAACTGCTGCCATTTAATGCGTATGAAAATGTAACACATATCCGGACAATGCAACAATATAATGTAAATGTTAAATGTTATGAACATATTTTGTATAGGACTACTACGACTGGACATTTTCAAGGAACATGTTGTTTCCTCCACGTCTTGCAGCTCATTTCCGTGTTGAACGGGACATGAAGTGACACAGCACACAGCACATCGGCTCTGCAAAATGACACTTGTATTAATACTGCGAGCAGGACTGTGACGAGGGTGTTGAAACGTGTCACTATAAAACAGTACAGTGAATGAATGAAGAATAACTGGGAGACATGTTTGTGTTTTTTGCGTACCTCTATAGTTTACCACCCTAACCATAAACATGATAAAGATAATTACCACAGATTAATAATTAACACTAAATGTGTCATTCTATTATTATTGTTACTATTGTCATTATTGTTACTATTATTAATGTTAGCATCGCTGTTGTTGTTGTTGTTGTTATTATTATTATTATTATTATTATTATTATTATTATTATTATTATTATTATCATTATTATTTTAGTTGTTTTAATTATTATAACTACTACTACGATTACTATTATTACCACTATTACACAACTTTCCCATCAGATCTGCGACTATTATTCCGTCGGAATAATAGTCGCTGTTTAGCAGAATTGCATTCAAAGACGTGTAATAAGTTTCTGAATGAATGCATTCATCAGGTGTCTCCTACGCTTTGCTGAGGAAGCAGATGACAGAAGTAACGCATCAGAGTAACTAACCCCTGTTTGTACTGCCCGCCTCTTCAGAGTTGACCGGATAGCAGCTGTCCTCACATTAAGACCTCGCATCTAAAAAACAGCCCCACAGCCTTTGTCCGTGACGTCATCTACAAAATAATTTTCATAACTATGTGTGCACTTTAAGCATTCTGGAAAATAACACATGTAATCCGATAAGATTCGCGTTAATCCATTCGACAACATTAAATTAACTGTCCATGAAATTATTTAGTTTGTGCCAAAGTATAAAACAGGCTACATACACTATAGCACAGCACAGCATTAAACACATACTAGCAGGCTATACATTTACATTTAGCAGGCGCTTTTGTCCAAAGTAACTTGAAGTAAGCACGTTTGTCGCAAGAGAGAAACCACAACATATCACCGAGGAGAAAGTAGGAAGAAAAAATAGAAACAATTGTCAAGCTCATCTGAGCATCGTAGCTATTTATCAAGGATTCCTCACATCACACACTAGTGGAGATGGGCAGGTAGCAGGCTGTATAGATAAACCAGAGAGGCGTGTGTCTTCGCTGAATGCTCTCTCTTGTGCGGGTTGCTGTTTAAGCCTTTATTTGAATCACTTTGCGCCCACATGCTCACATTCTCCATGACCTTGTCGCTGTGTGCAGCTGGAAGCTGCTCGGCCTCTTTATTTCCCCCTGAAATGCTCGTTGAGAGCAGCGACAGGTCGCACAGCTAATATTAAATCTCAGTGTACGCTTCTTTGCACGTTGGTTGATTCATGATAATCATTTACGATGACATCACTCCCGTTCCACCGAGCAGACTGGATACGATTTCAGCACGGCCTCTCTGCTTTCTGTCTCAGATCACGCAGATAAGGAGAAGCATGCATCAATAACTGCTGCACAAAAGATCAGATGCACATCAACGATTTCACTCCACACGGCTTCTACGCCAGTTTAATAAGACTCATTTAGTCTGGACAGATGAAATCATACAGAATGTGGATTATTAATTCACTCTGTTATGGGGCAGTGAACTAGAGGCGCTATTTTGTTCATCAAAAGACAAATAAACGATCATTTTCGCCTCTGCTTTGAGCAGCTCTAAGTTTAAACTCACATTCAACAGTAGGCTACATCTCTGTAATATCAGAACCGCACTGTTTTTACATTCCGATAGCCCTTCATCCAAACAATAGATCACAACTAATAAGTAGTAATACATGTGAGTCGTTTTAGTTAAGCGATAACCGGCAATGAAAAACATTCAATTCATTTTCATTTTCGTTGAAATACAATGTGCATGAACATTACCACTTTAAAATAAATACAACACTGCTGCCCTGTAATCTGTAACACCACACGACAGATCTCATGTTGGGCTGCTCGGGTAGAAAACTGTCGTAGAGAAGAATAAAACCCGCCGTCACCAACAGTCAGTATGTGACTGGTTTGAGCGAACGGAGGTAACTGTAATGTGCTCATTATATGTATTTATTTCATTCAGATCCAGATGAAATGCGATTAAATGTTTTTTTTTTTAACTTCATCGTTAATCTAACAATTGATTCATTTCCTCACTCACTGTCTACTTTGGAAGAAAAAGACAGTCCATCGAATATTTTTTCCGAAAACAAACGAGAGGAACAGGGGCCGACACCTCTGCGCTTGGTTTATGTCAGGACACTCAAGTGTGTCATCACAGCAGGGCCCAGCTCGCTCGGCCCTTCCTGTCCCGGCTGCTGGACACGGGAAGAGGGCCATAAATTCATTTCACTAGAGAAGAGGTGGGGGTGACATTACTTTCTTTGTCTTTGAGAAGCCGCCATAAAATCAAATAAAGAGACATTAGAAAGACAGCGAGGCAGACAGGAAGGAGAGACAGAGGAGTCACCTTGTCTCGCCTCCAGACTGAACAGCCTCCCTCCGGCTGCTCTCACTGACTTCTCTGATCCCTCTGTCCTGCTGGTACTCTGCCACAGACAGCCTGTCTTCTTGTAACTGTCCACCTCCAACTGTTGTTTTCAGTCTCCTCCCATTTCATTTTCTTCAATCCCTTAGTTTTCTATCCCTCCCATCTCTCCCTGCTCTCTATTACAATACCCCCTCTCTTCTTTATATCTTCCTTCATTTACCACTTCCTCGTACTTTTTAATTGTCTTCCATCTCTGCCTTTATCCTCATCTCCTTTTTCCCTCTTCTTGTTTTAATCTTTTATTTTTCCTTCTCTGCACATGCTGACATCCTCTCTCTTTCTCCTTCTCTCTCCCGTACCTTGTGTTTGTGGTCCCGGTACTGTCCGCTCTCCCACTATCAGACCGTCGTCCTCCGTGGCTGCTGCGGCTCTCCCTGACTGTTTTGGACCGGAACCGAATGACATTCCTCCACTTGTTCCCGTTATGTTCCTCTAGATGTCCGTCACCGAACATCATTCTTCTCTCTCCTACCTGCTCTTCGACGTAAATCGGCTGCCATCATAACGGGTCGCTCTCTGCCACGAGGAAGCTCGAGATCCAGATCTGCTGATGTCCTCAGGGGAGTCGGTGTGCACGGGCTGCAGTGGTGGTCAGACAGGTCTTCCTGCGCTTCTAAAGATCCGGGTGTGTTGGAGAGTTGATCCGCCATCGTTGCAGCGGAGAGCAGATTCCAGTCCCGAACCGAGCTGGCACCGGGCACATGTCAGGTTTTCAGGCGGCAGTCGGGACCTGGGCTGCCGGTTCGGATCCTGAGTGACGTGGGTAGGCTAGAGGGGGAGGGGGTGTTGGGGAGGAGTAGGAGCAGCTCTTCTTGCTCCAGAGTCGGAACATGTTCCGGTGCTTCTCCTCCGTTAGGTGCGGTGCCTCGGCGGCAGCGGCTGCGTCTCGTCCCCACCTGGCGGCGGCTGACACTGAGGGGACATCACCGAGGTGACAGATCATCTCACACCTACTCTGAGAGGATCTGAGCCCTGTCATTCAGGTGATTTGAATACACTGCAGTGCGCTGTCGGAGGGACTGGATAGTTAATGGTGATTAATCTTCACTGTGTGTGTGCGTTGTGCTCTGACATTACTGTGGAAACATCTGTGAAGAGGAGGGGGCCATGTTTTGGGTTGAAGGGGGTAGAGACTGGCTGAAAAGGCTTCCGGTTAGGCGGCCAATGGCAGTGTTGAGGTTCACGGGCAGACCACGCCCCGGAGCTCAAACGGCTTCTTTCTTTCTCTCTATCGGTCTCTGTCTGACTTTTTTTCATTCAGAATGGGGAATGGACTACAGGCTCCATTAAAACGCGCTCTGTACATATTTCACTGCTGCTTCAAACGAGAGCCACGCGTGTTTCAGAGCCTGCTCGGGGGCAGGAGGCCGAGGCGGCCTGACTCCCAAGCTGCATCCAATTACAGTCCGGTTGAAATCAGCAGCCCGCTGTGGAATTTCCCCTCAGATTAGGCCTGCACATTGTTGTAAGAAAGGCTTCTCTAAGAAGTATTCTTATGTTTCCAGGGGAAGAGCTCACAGTGTAAATACAGGAGAGGAGATGTCGCTGCAGGAGTTTTATTTCCATCTCATGGAAACATGAGAAAATAATTCTAACAGAGCTGCTAAATGATTTAAGCATAAGGTGGCCTGTTTTTCACCCTTTGTTTCTGATAGGGTCGCAGGAGATCCCGCTTACACTCAGTATAATACTGTCGCGTCATGATTGCCTGATAGAATATTTCACAGATACACCGCAGTGCACACACTTTAAAGGTTGTTAGCGTCGTTTTAAAAAAAAAATCGTATTCATTATTATTAAGCGACTTTATCTGCTGGTTTTACTCAACTTATGACATCAGGCATGTGGTGGTGGTGTTTTCTGCGCCCCGCCGGTTAAATGAGCCCAAGTAGTTTTGGAGAAGAAACTTGTAATATTGTTCTATATTAATGAGGCAATTGTACAAACTCAGAAATATTTAGTTTTTCCACGAGTGAATAAACAAGCTGTTGAAAATAAGGTCTCAGAACGCTGTTTGAAGCTAGAAAGGTGGCAGGGTCCGCCGCATATAAACAAAGTAAAACAGTTTAAATGTGTTGTCCTTTTGGGTCAGTTTGTTTATTCAGTCATGAAAACAAAGAGAGATTGATTACTTACTTTGTTTAGTCAAAATTATGATCGTTCTCTTCTCATTTACATTTCTTCACCAGAACTACGGATCAGTTTATCAAAACAAACGGTGCAGATATGTGAATAATATTAAAGGATGAACATTTTCACTACTGCTCTAATAGCCCTACACATACTTCAAAGTATTAGGTTAATTGATATATTTTTGCAGGAACTTGAACATGAATAAAAGCTGCATATCACTGAGAAGTTAGTGCTTATTATCTGAAAATATTCATAAACCCAAAAGAGCAATTTAAGTCCTGTCTACAGCTGACCGAGCTGTCATCTCTATTAGAAGGAATCCAATGAAAATGAAAAACACGCAGCATAATTGCCGGTGCAGATTTCTGTTTTCCTTATATTCATCTATATATCAAGCAACCATGAAGTCTGTCGTAAACATGATTCGATAAACACATGCACGTCTCTGTCGACCATCGTTCTTGTGTTGGTCACTAGCTGGACTGGGAACGTGACGGTCCGGATGCAGTACGTCTTTTCTGCCTCCGACAGTCGCTGTTCTTCTTTGATAAACCTCTGCACCCGCTGTGCGAACGCAGCAGCTGTATTTGCAAACACTCGCTGTACGAAGATGTGACAACTAATGTGACGCGCTGCTTTTGGATGTGAGAGACTGCGTGATGTGAAACCAAAACGAGGAACTGTCGCAAAGCATCAGGTACCTGTCGAGCCTCTATAGAAACTGAAGGTCTCGTAGTAGAGGGCATACAACAGCTGGTGAACAGCAGGTAGGCCAGTGTAGTGTATGGTAGTCTCATCGAGAAACACCTGAGCTCCAAGTTGGAAATACTTTCTAATGCCATACAGTGAGTAATAACACATGCAGTCATACAAAGAGTATACTCAAGTTCATGAGAATTCACAAGACAGAAGTCCTGTTTCTTTCTATTCAGAGGTGATCGAGTCACTGTTATGGGGGTCATGTGATTAGTAAACCCCTCAAGGATCGTTAATAAATATATATTTAATCACAGTTAGGCACTGATAACATTCAACTGAACACACAGACCATGCATCGATCAGCCTCATTGTATTTTGATTGTATCTGCACTTGATGTACCCACTGCTATGATGACCTAATTACTACACTTGAACAATATCAATCAGGCCAGAAAGAAAATTAGACTCGTCATCATTATTAATCATTATACACTATGTCGCTGCTGTAAGTGCTTTGAATCCACACGTTCATAATGAGGTGCAGGCGTGTGCCGTCATTTAGAGAGGGAGCGCCATTTTCTGTACTGTACTTCAGTCACGTCTTTAGGTTAGCTGAGGATTCACTATCAGCGGATCTGAATCAAACGTTGAGATATTTTCTGATCTCTTCCAAGTAAATGTTGTCAAAAGATGAAATTGTATCTGCATATGACGCCCAGATGGATGCTGGGTAAAATTAGGACTGCACAGATTTGCGGTCTGTGGATGGGCGCACATATGGTGTCCAGATAGGCCTTCAGTGCTAATGGATCGCCTGCCACTGTAACCTCACGGTAATGAGACAAATCTGTGTGTAAACGGTTACTTCTCCAATACTGCTGTCCAGTAAGACAGTATTTAAGCGGTCAGACTCACCGGGTTTGAGGCTGGAGGGCGGGATGACGCAGGACGCACGGCGGTGAGCAACTTCCAGGAGGGGGGGTTTACTACCCCGGGCTGTGTGTGTGTGTGTGTGTGTGTGTGTGTGTGTGTGTGTGTGTGTGTGTGTGTGTGTGTGTGTGTGTGTGTGTGTGTGTGTGTGTGTGTTTGTGCGTGCGTGCGTGTGTGTGTATGCGATAGAGAGAGAGAGCGTAGGCTATATGTTTGAGTGTGCGACAAGCTATGGAGAGTAGCATTCTGCTTCAAAAGTGACATTCCAATGATCTCTCCCTTTGACACATGTCCCTCACACACACACACACACACACACACACACACACACACACACACACACACCATCTCTCTCTCCCCCACTTTCCCATAATTATAAACAGAAGAAGCGTTGCCGACACACACAACTCAAACTGCAAATGGTGGACCCCCCTCCCTCCACCCATCAACACCCCCGGTCAAGCTCGTATAACCCGTTACCATGACAACTGGGCCCCAGATCGCTATAAAGTTTTACAGAACAGAAAGAGGCCCGAAACTCCCACTCTGCCCCCCCCCCCCCTCTCTCTCTCTCTCTCCCTCTCTCCCCCCTCTCTCTCTCTCTCTCTCTCTCTCGCTCTCTCTCCTTCTCTCTCCCCCCCTCTCTCTCTCTCCCCCCCCCCTCTCTCTCTCTCTGTGTATGTTACTGGGAGGAATGGTGAAGAAGACGCGGACTCCATGTCAAAACAGATTGGAATCTCTCTCTCTCTCTCTCGCGTCTTCAGAAGTTGCTCTCCATAAAACGAGTCTCGGGGGAATTGAGGCATTTTGCATTAAATCGGGCCAGTGAGCGCATTAGGAGGATTAAAACATATTTATGGAGCTCCATTTGCATTTCTTACAGGCACAGAGGCACGCGGCCCTGGCTGACCTTGCGCGTCTGAAGGTCGAGGTGGGTTTGGATTAAATGTAGTTTCACTGGCTCACCGGGCGGATCAATAGTGTGACCTGCTCGACCATGCTAACATCTTGCTTTCAGAAACACCCAGATACAGTGACATTGAAGATATTCTGAACAAATGCACTCATCTTAAAGCATAACTAAAGTGTTAGCAGTCCTAGAATTAAAATTAAAAATTACTTAGTGGGCTTGAATAAAATTAGATCGGAGCAATTCTTCAAGTATCATTCATTAAAGTAGTGCATTACATCTGGATCACTTTTATGTAGGTTAGCTTCTGTAATAGCTTTCTAACTTTAATTCATTCACATCAGCTCAACGTGATCGAAATAATTTGCATTAAATTCATATACTTTATATGTAGAACTTAAAGTGGCCATCTTGAAGATTTTTGGACCTCACTGCTTCCCAGAGATCCAGCGTCGCCAGTGTGATGTCAGTCACCTTTGCCACGCCTCCATAACAACGCCACAGGAAAGCGATTCCTGCCTTTCTTTAAAAGTTGAATATCTGCTGATATCGGTGTTTGTTCGGCCCTGACCGTCAACAGTGAGGTTAGCTTTCACTCCCAACCCTAGCAGAGACCAAGACAAACTGAACTCTTATGCAAAGCACCTGCTCTCTGTGGCTAATAGGTGAACACTCCACTAAATGTGCACGCTTGTAATATTTTCTGCAATACATACTTGATTAATTTAACAATCAGATACTTGTATCTTAACTTTTACTTGGGTTTTACATGGCCTTGCCTATATAAATGCTGATGCATTAAAGTGTAAACAACATAAAAGATTGAAGTCATGCATCATATTCTATAAGTCAGTCACATATTTTGCAGTGCAACATTTTATTTTGTTAGCTGAATAAATGTAATGCAGAGGAGAAGTAACATGAAATGGAATTTCTCAAGCAATGCATCAGAGCTGTACTTAAATGCAGTAAAAGTAATCAGTCCCTTGCCACTACTGACTAATTCATCTCCAGCTCCAAAGGTTTACTGGAAAGATAGAAAACATGAGAACATCTTTTCCAGAAAATATGGTCTGTATGTTGCTCCTATTCTTCAGCACATGTTGTGAAGCTGCATGTTTCATTTCTACCAGATCCAGATGTCTGCTTCTGGACATGGTCTGTCTGAAATATCAGAGTCACAATCGCAGAAATACTTGATGCACTGCCAAATATCTCTCCTTTGCAATTATCTTAACATTTACAGAAATATGAAGGAAGAAAGAATCTGGATCAGTCACAGTTCAGTTCAGTCAAGAGGTCTGTTGTTCACATGGTGCACTCATGTTTAACTGCAGCTGTATACAACATGTTGCTGCGCTGCTGTTCTAAACTCATTCTCTTCACGGCATTGTGCATTGTGCAAGGCATGCTACAGTCATGTGAAGAGGAGGCGGGTAACATATGCAGTTTGAGAGATTATTCTCAATGCCTCACATAGTTATATCATTGAGAGGAATATAAAGGCAGATTTGTCATATTATTCTTGGACCCTTGAGACAAATTCACAATCTATTTTTGATAGTTATATCCCATGAGACAACCCATAAAATATTTTGTTAGATTAGCAATGCATTTACTGAAGTACTTGCAATTTTGAGGTACTCTCGAATATTTCCATTTCTTTCTGCTTTCTACTTCCAGTCCATTACATTTTAGAGGCATTGTTGTACTTTTTACTGACTTCTTTCATTTGATACCCTTGTTACTTTGCAGAGGTCTGGCGTCATTAGAACCAAAGTAGCACATTCTTATCTTGATTTATTTGATCTTCAATCAGATTTCAAAGAAAAAAACAAGCAAGACTGGATTCCAGTAATTGTAAATATGCTGAATATCAGATCGATAACTAGCCCACCCAATAACCAGTCAACCTCCTGTATGTTAAGTAATTTACTTTTACTTTACTTCTGATATTTATCATCAGGTAATTACTTTTGACACTACAGTACACTTTACATTTACATTTTAGTCAAGAATGACTTTTGGTACTTCTTACAACACTGTTTCTGTGTAATCTGCAGTCTGAAATGAAATGCTCCTGTGGTGCCTTAGTATGACCAGGAGGTGGCACTGTGGTTCAAAGAAAGAAAGAAAGAAAGAAAGAAAGAGAAAGAAAGAAAGAAAGAAAGAAAGAAAGAAAGAATTGGAAAACTTGAAAATTAATATTAACCCCTAACCCTAATCATTATTAATCATGCAATAAGTCAAATTGTTACAGTTACGCAAGGTAATTTAAGCATGTTTTTTTTTTTTTTTTACAAATTGCTGTGGCAGTTTTCACGAGTTTTTATCTTATTCAAAAGGACATTTTTGAATAAATATGATCTGGACGTAAAGCTATGACATCAACAGCATGTTTTATCGAAAAACCTGATTGATGGATTTCATATAGTCATTCCCAAACTGAAATGCATCCAGTAATTGAAATTTTAAGGTGTTCATCATTGTCTGATCTCTTCACCATCAACCCCTAACCCAGTGTTTTGTTCATCTCCGTCTTCCAGGGTGCACCGGGCTCCAGCCTGCAGCTCTTTTACGGTTGTGTATTTCACCGGCTCTTTTACTGCCACCGACAGACAATTAAAGTCTGCTGAACACACGCTTGCTGCCCGTCAGCAGGATGCAGCTCCATAAAAAGCGTCTTTCTGTGAAAAACGAGTCGCTGTGCCTTCACGGGGAGGGTGAGTAGGGGGAGATAGAAAACCCACTGCGATCTGGGTTTTATTCTGAGCTCTATAAAGTCAGGGACCCCACAACAGCCTACCCCGATCAGGTCTCATTTGACCTTGAGACTGAGCCAAAGTGCAGCCTGGTGCTCCTTTCTCTGCTGTTTTCTCCTGCATCACACCTGAGCTGAGGCAACATGACTGCTGGCGCATGAGCTGTGCCTGTGCAACATGGTCACCAGGGAAAAAAGTCACCAGATCCAACCTCAGAGGACAGTTTTCCTCTGACATGACTGCTTTTTCACCTCATGTACATTATATTGTAAAAGGAGAGTGTACAGCTACCACAACAACTCCATGATGCTACCCTACTTAAAAAAAGCACAAAAAACTTGTTTATAATGTTTATCAGTTTTGTTGCAATGAATATACAGAGGATATTGTCAGACCATAGGTGTCATTTACACTCCACACACAGAAATGTTTGGGAAAACACAGTAGCTTGCACCAATAAAATGTTAACGTAACAAATAAGAACGTTTTGCTCACCATCAGCATGTGCTTCAAGGTCGGATGATAATTCTGCTGAGAAATTATGACAAAATTTTAATCCAGGACCAAATATACACAGTACACTGTAAACTATGAAACAGCCGACATGTGCAGGAAAACTGACTGTCCATTAGATCATAGAGGTTATGAGCATATACTGTACAAACAAGATGTAATGTATCAGGTGGACATATTAGTTAGCCAGGTAAGTATAAGATTTGCAAACATAAATCACTGTGTATTATTTGAACGGTTTCATGATACGTTTCATGATATAAGTGTCATGACCCCCTTTCAAGTGAGGTCTAACACAAGACAAACAAACATGTTGCAGTTTAAAGGAAGATACATTTATTAATTGAACAGCAATCCAACAAAGGGAAACAAACAAACAATCAAACAGACAAATAAACTGATGGGCCAGCCCAAATAAACAAAAGAAGGAAAGTCACCCAGACCAACCCACCAAGGCTGTCAGAGCTGGGTGTTAACCCTCTACCCTAACACAACTAAACAACTAAACCTGAACAAAGCCACAAAAACTAGACTACCACACCCATCAGATAAGCATAAAACAAACCGCCTCAACCAGCCTCCAGGCTGACTGACTGCATCTCTGGTCAGTGTCAGGTGGAATGGAGTGAGAGCGAGAGACAGAGCCTAGTGCCCTACCCCCTCTTATTGGATATTCCCAAACAGCCAGACAGCAATCATCTGGAAAGGCAAGAGGCCAAATCACCAGCCACAGTGACACATCCTGACCAGCAGAAGGGAAGCTTGTAACATATGCTTTATGTGTGTGGCGTTATAAGCAGTAAGATCAAAATGTTCAGTTATTTGTGAGATTTTGTGATATAGTATTGGATGAGCAAAGATGACACGAAAATGTCAGAAATGTCGATGAAATACAGCTTACTTTTTTCTAGTCTTACCATCTCATTCAAAGCACTTCTTTAACACAAGTCATTCACCCATTCATACACACCTTTATACAATGGTGGCAGAGGCCTACATGTAAGGCACCACCTGCTCAGTGGTAACCAATCACTGACACTCACATTCAGGTGGATCAGCCTTCAGGAGCGATTTTAGGCTCTTGGCCAAGGACACTTTGACACACACTTCAAGGGACAGGGATCGGATTAGCAAACCACTGATTAGTTGAAGGCTGCTCTACCTCATATTAACATCAATGAGAATGTTAAGCATTAAGCAAACATTAAGCACAGTTAGGGCTGGCGGGAATGTAATGTTATTAATGTTAAGGTATTAGACAAACTGAAATTTTAACTTGACGGTGGTGCTTAATGAAAAGCCAAAGTTCACGAAGACCATGCAAGACAGCACCAAATTCCATGGTTATCCATCCAACAGTCAGACATTCAGATATTTCAATTTGGAGGGAGCTGCTGTCTGTCATAGCACCACCCAGCCTACAATCCCAAAGCGTTGGTTTTAGACAAATTGAGAGTTTACATTACTTTGTGCATAAGACACTGTCCATCTGATTCTATGCCCTTAAGTGCCATTTTTAAGTGCCCTATTTTTGTTATGGACAGAGATCAGAGATTCCCCAAGGTCCTGATGTGAACAGAGATTTCTCAAGATCTAGGTCCCAGGTCATCAGAAGCTATTGGGTGCACCTGTGATGTTCTCCCTGAGACTATAAGGGACCAGTTTGCTTTGACGCGTTTGTGATTTGTGCAGTGCTTTCTCAGTTTCCCAACCTGCAAAAGCTTAACAATGATAACACTAAAATCATGATAAAATGTGAGTCACAATCACAAACATCTGAATCAAGTTAGCAATTCAATCAAGATCAAATTTACATCTTCTAAATGTTAGCATGTTGAAATGAGCTAATTAGCCAACAAATGACAGCTGGGGCCAATGTGAATATTCTTAGTTGTGCTGATATTTGATGATACACCGGAGTATTGGACAAATTAAAAGTACTAGCCAGATGATGGTACTTATACAGATAGAAGATGTTAAGTATTTCACTGGATAAGTGACCTGCTGGTTGGCACCAATGAAAAATCTGAGGGTTGCCGAAGTCACTAGGATTCAAGGACCATGAAGCCATCGCGAGGGTCATCACCAACCCTGGAGCTTTGCTTCTAACATGGCTAACAAAAGGTGATCATTGTTTATGGAACCTCATCAGGAACTTATTGAAACAATAAGGTAAACTATAAAACAAAATGTAATTCCACAACAGCATTATAATTGTTCACATGTGTCTGCACTATCTGAGTATAATATATATAACTTGCTCTAACTTGGCCATTTTCATACTCATATTTATCATTTATTCATAACAATACATTGCCACAATAATTATACTGTTATTTTACTATGTATATGTGTACATAGGTCGTAGATTAAATCTATTTCTATTTCTTACCTTTTACTTTAGTGTTTATTTTTTAATATTATCATTGTTTATTGTAGCCTAATATTACTGTAATTTGGCTGGTGTGATGCATAAATCTCCCCGTATGATCTATTAAAGGAATTCTGATTCTGATTCTGATATATAACCGTCACCCAGACGATATTCAAATGTAATTTAAAATGTGATATGTAGATGTAAAGTAAACATTGTAGCTTAATTTTCCATTTGTGCAAGCATTGTATAAGTTACAAATAAAATTAAAACATTTTAACAATTGGAAAATGTCAATGAAAACAGCATCTGATATTTAATTTCAAAGGCATAACTGGCTTTGTATTATCAACTTCTCTAGGAAAGGTTCTATTGCAGAATGCCATTGAAATAATATTTTTACTCTCTGATCATTCACTGAGGGCATTTACAAATGACATAATGGTATGAAATGTAGACATTGGTGTTTTAATACATCTTTACTTAAGACTTAATCAAATATTTTTCTTACTAAATGAAGCAAAACGCAAAGTAGAACATTATAAACTTATGAACGATTATAAAATCGTACCCCAAACATCTAATCACATACTGTTCGTTAGTTTAGTTATGATATATTTAGTCAATGCTGATCCATAGAAGAGGCCATCTTTTGCTGGATGAGAAAAACAGTGAATGGACCACGTCCTGCTGTTCTGGTCCTGCTGTCCTTGACATGCAGTTCATGATAAAGAACACTAGATGGAGAAAGAGAGCTAAACACTGAGCGTTAATTCTGTCTCTTTCCTCCCGAACAGTGAACATGAATGCATATCAATCACTCATGTTTTAGCTCTTTATGTCCCACCCTGTGTTGCAGGACAGCCTGCTCTTTCCGTCCAATCTATCGCAGAGTAACATGACGGATATGATCGATTGGTGATGTTATACATTTAAACGCTAAAATACTGAAATGGTACTATCAATTTCTATTTATGTGCGGTGTTATAACTTTCCATATGCCATTGACTTTCTGAAATCCTGTAGTCCAACCAATAAAGTGCAGTAAGTATTTCTAATGATACATTTATTGATTCATTAAAAAAACGATTTTCTGATTTCTCTATCTTCAGTATTTCCAAATTTTCAACCCCTCAACATCTACAGTACAATAATCTTTCACTTTTTATACACTTTTTAATCATTTACTCTATAACCCTATATACTGTCCTCTATAACATAAACAACAACATATATTTTTTTAGATTTGTATCTATTATCTGGCTAAAAAGCATATGTATTAATAATCTGTTTCTCTACAGTGGCATGCTCTTGCCCTTACATATGTACAGATATAAATGGTAAACGTAAGATTAAAAAAGGATTATGATAAACATAAGTAAAACAAAACAAGATGTAATCTTAGAAAAAATCACAACATTGAGAAACATAAGGAAGAACTATATTTGTTTTTAAAGGGAATAGTATTCAGTTATGTATGTGCTTATGCATATTAAAGCTGAATATCTTTGGGTTGTGGACAATAAAAGACATTTGAGGATGTCATCTCTGAGGTTGATTAATCAACAGTCTAAATAATAATGCTCTAATAAAAACACATTGAGTACAATATAACTGTGAAGTTGTAGAGAAAATGAATGATCTGGCAGTAGAGGGGTTGTAAAGGCAAGTAGTGTAAAGGGAGCAATCTAGAGGAAAGAAATAAAGTCACAAAGAGAACAGCACAGTGCAAATTACCAAAAGTGATATCTTTATTTGTGTTGCAGTGAATTGAACACATACCATGTACAGCAAAGTCGGTGAGAGGCATGTGAGGATGACAAGGTGGAGCTGACCGCTCTCACAGCCTGAGGGAATGAGCTGCTCTGTGGTCACAGCAGCGGATCATTCAGCGGGGTGATTAGGTTGTGGCAGAACCATGTTTCAATATTATCACCAATGCTGGAACAATGACACCAGTGAGCTGTGCACATGCCATGACAGTTTACTTTTGCTACTCTTCTATAAAGTAGTAAGGCAACTAACGCTGCCTGGTAGCTAAAGAAAGATTGTGGTTATAGTTAAAAGAAAGCGACTAGGTGACTGAGCGACTAAGTGATTAGGTTGTGGCAGAACCATCTTTCAATATTATCACCAATGTCATTAATGCTGGGACAATGACACCAGTGAGCTGTGCACATGCCATGACAGTTTCCTTGTGCCACTCTTCTATAAAGTAGTAAGGTAACTAACAGCACCTGGTAGCTAGAGAAAGATTGTGGCTATAGTTAAAAGAAAGTGACTTTGACTGTTGATAAACACAGGTTTCCAGTGTAAGTCAGGCCTTTTCTACGCCCAACCATCCACCCAGCTGGTTTTGCGGTGCGGTAATAACATGCCACAAACTCTGCTTTTGCTTCAGAGAGACAGCCATCATTATTCCAACTGTAAGTGATTCAGTGTTTTAAAACAAACAGCCTAATTTTCAGACAGTGGGAGTACTTAATTAATCAAGTTAGTCCCAAATCTTAAAAATGCCTCTTTCGTCGTAATTCTGCTTTTACACGAAGGTTTGACTCATATACATTCACAAATAAAGCCTGGGTTGCTTTTTGGCGAGAGTTTCACTTTAAGGTTGGGGGTTGGTCAGGTGTCTTAACTCCAATGTAAAACACTGTCCCAGTTGTATCTCCGGACTGTCATAGTTATGTCTTTAAATTCAAGGGGGACCTGGCCCTGCAAACATTGTGTTAATCCGGTGCAGATGTTTAGGAGGTCTTTATGAAAAAAAACAACAACCAAAAACACAGACCACCAAAACAAAACTCTTATTTTTAACTTGAATCTTTATCTGCTGCTGTGGTCAAACTAAAATTGTTATACAATGTGAATCAAACCAACTATCTGTCAGCATGCGACTGCCCTAATTCTTTCGTTGGATTTGCAGCATTGTGTTTTCAAAACTACAGATGGACATGGAGGGAAAAGTCAGACAGGCGCTGTAAAAAGACGTGTGGTGTTGATAAACCACCCAGGTGGAGATCTTCTCTTCCTTTAACACATTTTTACAGGAGCAACAACATGGCGGTCAGAGCAGGAAGTGACTCAGAGGTCAGCTGATCCCTCACACACCTGCTTCTTATCACCATGCCAACACTGTGTGTGTGTGTGTGTGTGTGTGTGTGTGTGTGTGTGTGTGTGTGTGTGTGTGTGTGTGTGTGTGTGTGTGTGTGTGTGTGTGTGTGTGCTTGTGTGTGTGTGTGTGTGTGTGTGGTTTAAGCAAGGTCTGGTAGGCATAAACTCAAGATGTTGTGATGTTACTTACTTATTATATATATCATATAGTTCCAAGAATATAATTGTCATGACAATCTTCTCTGGTTAATACATCTGGTTAAAATACAAACAAAGGCAACTATCTGAGTAGTATTCAGCCTATGGTAAGACTACAATTTAAAAAACTTATTTTTTCAAGATATAACAATGGATGACTGTGTTGTTACTGTGGACAACATTAACAGTCTGGAAAGTTAACCTCTCTGAACTGTATCTTTACAAAACATCTATATCATGAACTGTAAGAAGTGTTGGAAAAAGAGGAAGAGATAGTAGGATTTGAAATTAGTCTTTAGTTTATTCAGTGGTTAATATTATTCTGTAGAAGGAATTGTGAATACATTATGGGGAGTAACTTGGTGGATCAAATCTCACCATTGACTCTAATTTGCATGGTACATTACTGTAATGAGGGGAATTTTTTTCCCTCATGTTGAGCCGTTTTAATACATGAATTGTGTTTGTGGTGTGTCTCTGAATTCCTGTTGATGTTGATTGTCAGCATTCAGGACACATACTGCCTGACCCAGTGACACTCATGTAGTCAATATGGATGAAAAGCAACAACATGTCTTTTGGAGTCCGTTCAGATGTTAAAAAATGATTACCCAATAACAAAATGAAAAATATATATTAACATAAACTCAGAAACAGAATTTGAAATAGCAGAGCAGAGGATTAACGTCCTTGCTGGCCTGTTCAGAGAACATTGAGTCTGACGACAGATGACACGAGTGAATGATCCCTCTGTCAGATGTGGCCAACCACATGTCAATATTTGCACTTGGCCGTTTCATTCAACACTAAAAGATGTTATAAAGAACATCCTTGGCCGTAGAATATCAAGGTTATTTCTCCACTCACATGTAGTATATAGCTCATCACTAAGTTATACAGCTCCATCTAAGTCATTTATTTTCTCCAAAGGAGTTCCACAAGGCTTAAATTTTGAGAAATTCTTATTTCTCCGTTATACAAATCTATACTGAATACCTTGTTGCTCTTGCAGATGATACTAACTTAATTTTGTTAATACATAAATGTATTTTTTCTCATCAGGGACTCAAACAAGTATGGACTGCAAGGCTAAAATGTCTAAATGTTTTGTATTTAACAAACTATAAAAGCTATAAAAACTTGCTAAGTGTCAGTGAATCTCATTTAATACTGGAAGGAAAGTGTTTGAAGATACTAAACAGTTGTCTACACATCTGAGGCTTTTCATATTTCAGTGTTTGTATTATATTCACTTCTTTCATTCAGATGGCGCTATTCTGCAAATGACATCAGCCTTATGTGTTCTGCTAATCTCAGTGCAAGTTTTGTCCAAATTTCGGAATGAATAGAAATCAGCTGCATCTCTTTCGAAGTTCTTCGAAGCACATGTCCCTAACTCTACTCTCTCTACAAGTGTACTGACCACAAAATTAAACGTACTGAGTACATTCATTAGACTTCATTTAATTCCGTTGTTTTGACACACTTGCTAGTTTGTGGTTTGACTTTCAGTGCTGTGCACAATAGCTAAGCCCACCTGTGTTTCTGCACAGCTGTTTTGGATCACTGTTTTCACGTCATGGTTTCTGTGCAAATAGACTTTAAACCGTAGTGATTAAGGCTTGCTTGGTGCTAACGACTGCCAGCTCACTTGTTTCATGATAAACCTAATGATGTTCAACATGAGTCAATCCAAATGAGGGAGAAAATCTGCCTGGATGGATCTCCCAGCGTAACACCTCGAACAGCAGCATGCCTTCACCTCTCTGCTAAACAACCAGGATACACACACACATTTATAAGGTCAACAACATTGTCGATGGCTGTAAAATTTCACAGATGACTAGTACGTTGGCTGCCAGTACATTTGGTTATTTAACAGATGCATGCTGTCTTAAACTTACCCTGGCTTTGTTTGCCCGTCCCTTTTCTGTTGGCCTGCTGTCATCATAGACAGGAGTGTGTGTGTGTGTGTGTGTGTGTGTGTGTGTGTGTGTGTGTGTGTGTGTGTGTGTGTGTGTGTGTGTGTGTGTTCATGTGTTTGTGTGTTTATGTGTTTTTTCTACATTCTACAGCTCTCTGAGTGTGTGAGCCGAGTATTTACATCCACAGTGGACAATTCCGTACCCCACGATCTACATTGAGCCTAGCCTCACTCTTAGTCCAAAACATAACCTTACTGTGGTTGCTGTGCACAGATACAGTGAAGAGTGTAAATTCAGGTCTTCAACTTCTTTAATGAACACAATCTGATGTTGTGCAGAGTCGTCCAATACTCCAGTCCAGTTCCTCTGGTGATGTCATCTTTCGAGATGACAGAGAAGGAAGCTGATCAGAATCTGCCTAATATCACAGGTAAGGTCAATGATGAAAAGTTAAAGAACAGCATGGTTGCTTTAGACTGGATCAGTTTGTCCAGTGGGCCATTTTAACCACAAAAAAATTTAATGGACAAAGATACATTTCTTACCATTCATGGCTATGCCATCTTGCAAATTGGTCTCCGTTGAAAAGGAAAATGATCTGCAGCTATCCACAACACACTGCTAAAAGGAAACTATTCTGGCCATAGTGCTCTAGAACATGGAATCACTCAAGTTTGTGTGTCATATTCTAAATGTGTGGGGATATTAAGGGATATTGAGAAGAACTGATTTAAAACATGTTCAATCTAGTTTAATAAAGAGAATGAAGAATGAATAGTATGAACAGTTTGATTCCATCTATTTCAAAGCCGCGGCAGAAAACCTTCACAAAATTTCCCAGAGGGCTGAATTAATTTTAGATTACAGGCAATCATGTGGTCTCTGGTATTTGAACATTTTCTGATTTGAGAAAAAAAGAAAAAAAACTTCAAACATTAGGTGTGGAGTCTATGCAAATGTTTGTGCAGACCACAACAGCCCTGGTTGTCTCCACTTGTGTACACTTTCAATCACACAGGTCAAAGATTTGTTTAAATCAGAAAAGAGGGCTTGGTGTTTTGTTTGGCAAAAAATACACATCCTTTTGTTGTGTGCATGTAGCCCTAAATCCGTAGTGGGATCTATCCAATGTCTTCTTTTCAAGAAAGAAAAATACGTTATTCATTTGGTGTATGTTTTCTTTTTCGTTTAAAAAATACCCCTCTAGCAAATGCTGAGTTTGTCCTCAATAGTTTTCATTTTGTTATTATTATCTTTACTGTCTGTATGTGTCTCCATGTCAGTACATTGTTCCAAATGTCATGATATGTTTCACTTCATAATATCACATTAAATGTTGTTATCATCGCTGCTTCAAGCTTACAAACTGCTGTGTTTTAGCATATCTCTCTAGATATTATAAACACCACACATTACTCTGTTTCTACAACGCCTTAACTCACTAATTATTTCATAAAATTCCCTCTACACTAGAATAATTGGAGTGTCCATATTTTAAATTGTTTTGTTGTGGTTATTCTGTACCTACAACATTTCATTTGGACTCCTGTGAATTGTCAAACGAATAAAAACCTCTTCTAAATATACTGAACATTGTTTGGATGCAGACAGTTTCTTCAGAAAATGTAAACATTAGTTTTGGCTCTAAGCATTTTTGGATGATGTTTTGCTCTTCATTTGTATTTTCTCAGATTTAATGTTTGGCTTGTTTATGCTTTTTTTGGGTTTAAAATTATATGTGACTGGTGGTTTCATCAGAAGTGATACATTGATAAACACTTTCTCAGAACTTAATCACTATGTTATCATAACGCAGAATTAGTTTTGTGATACAGGGGTTGATACTAATGACAATATTGAAATACATCTGACTGCATTTTTTTCATTTTCTCTCTTGTTCTTGCTTCTAGCATTTAAATTCCCACATCCCCCATTTTTGTAGTTAATAAGGAGTCTTCAATTAAATTCCAGATGTGAGTTTTCCCCAGTTTGACTGATGCAATAAATGTTTGGCCCTCCTTAGTGAACCACAAAATTACTCCTCCAGAATTTGTTCTCTGACTTAAGTGGGAAATATCTTGTGGAAAGTTAATTTGGTTTGTCATAATTATGTTGGGAAGTGAATATAGGGGTCTCTTGCTGTGTCTGTGTTTCATTTGAGATAATTAGATCAATTTAATTGATAACCATTTTAAATACGCAGTTTTTAATTCAATGCTGGTGAGTCTAGTCGAAATGTACTGATTGAAAAACATACTAACAATATATTTCCATGCACTGATGAAGAGTATGTGGTTGACAGCGAGACCCTTCTCTAACTACTGTATGACTGTTTCTGGTTTTGGTGGCAGCTTCTGCCCACTGCGGGTGTTAACTGCCAGCTGCAGGTTTATTATGCCTGAGTCTACTGATGCATTTCTAGAGAGTTAACATTGTCAGTAACAACATATCAGAATGATATGTAACAACATATCATTCTGAGATTATGTTTTCACCCAGGACCATTTGCTTGTTTGTTGCTTTGTTGATTAGTTTGTCAGCAGGTTTACACAAAAACAACTGAACACATTTCCACTAAACTTGCAGGATAGGTCTCCCCACAGAACAACCCTAACCCATCAACTTTTGTTTTAAATCTGGATAAAGGGACGGATCTAGGAATTTGTTCTCACTTTCTTTAACATAGTGTGTGTTTGGCCTCAGTTTTATTAATTTGTAAGAAAACTCAAATCTGGTGTATTTAGACGGCTGGTATCTATGAGTGAGTTCAGAAGGGCACTATACGGCCTTAGCAAAGGTATGCACTATTTAACATCATTAACCTTTCAACAACAACAAAAAAACTGACTGTTTATTTTTTTTACAAAACTAATGAACACAGCATATTATATTATATGCTAGCATGCATATCCTACTGTGTTACACATTGGCTAGTGTTACTCAGTGGTCCACTGTTGTTCATGTTCTCAGAGCTTTTGTCACACTCATGCTCATGTTCTGGCTCAAGATGATCCAACTGATGGTTTGGCACAAAAATACAGTCCTCATCATCAGCTGCTTCAGATTCATTTATTTTAAGAGTTTATATGATCAGAGCCTCAGTTTCTCAGACAGTCCTTGTTCTGCAGTTAGTCCTTTATGTGACGGCTGACATGAAGAAACTTTTTCACCGGTCCTTGTGTCTGCATTTATTGTCCGTGAAAATGAGACCAAATAGGAAGATGCAGCACTACATTGCTGTTAATTTACACCTGCATACTTTGAAATAGAAATGACCTGGCATTGAAAACAGTTAGTTGTTCTATTCTTCTCAATTGTTTTTGGTAAATGGTTTATTATTGTGCAGCTATTTCCAGTCTTTCTAAATACATTGAAGGAAGGTGCTTACATGACCCCCTTGTTCCTCTGCTCCGTTCTGCTTTAACAGCAGCTCCACATTCATGCTGTCACTACTTTCTTGTCAAGTGGGATTCTCAAAGGGTGACACTACCTTTCAGCAGAGTCTCATTTCTTGTTGTTCAACACAGAAACCTCCCAGTTAAAACATGCATTTGTATTATTTTATTCTAGTTGTGTCACATCTGAGATATTGGTGTCACCATCATGTCATGTATTTTATGGAGAGGTAAATGCCACAATCAAAAGTAAATAAATAAACAACCAAATAGATACATTGAAAGCCTTCCTGTTTGCATAATGAAGCAGAACTTGATCAAGAGATGCACAAGAACAATACAGAAAAAAATTGATTTGTGGAAATAAGCATGGAAGGGAGAAGAATGCAAAAATAAATCCATCCATCCATTTATTATCTGAACCTGCTTATTCCTCTTAGGGTTCTGGGGGCGGGGGGGAAATCCCAGCTGACACTAGGCGACGGCAGGGTACACCCTGGATAAGTCACCTGTTCATCACAGGGCAGCAAAAATTAAGACAGAAATAAATAGATAAATTCCTAAATTACACAGAAAATGAATAATTTAGCCATTTATTCATTCTTTTTTTATTATTTTGGCAGTGTCAGTCCACCATATCCCAGTATGATCACTGAAAGATGTTAATCTGCTTTTATTCCTCTCAGAAATGTAAGCCCTGGGTTTGTTTTTAAGTGAAGTATAAAAAAACAGCCACCAGTATTCATAAAACCTACATTAGAAATGTAAATATTCTTCGTTCAAACATAATGCATTTACATTATTTTCTTGCTACTTATGTTGACTGATTTTACTGCTTCTCTGCCTTATCTGAACTCATGAGCTTATGAAATATTATAGCTAATTAAATGTGGTTTTAGTGTTGAAATGCATGCCTGTTTTTCAAATCAGAACGGGGCATTTTCATTCCTGTATGCAAGACTTAAGAGTCTGCTTGCTGCCGTATTTATTGCGTTAGGCTGTATGATGTAATCATCACCACCACACACACACAGGCTTTGTTGGGGGCCTGTCCAGTTGTATAGACTGTTTACAGTCATTTCCTTTTCTTCCTGGGCTGTTAAAGACACACACACATGCATGTGTGCACATACACACAAACACAGACACACAGACACACACACTTGTGACTCGGGGCTGGCCTGATTTTGCTATTTTCAGGTTGACAGTGGAGGCTTTTTGATTTTTTGATTTTGTCTTATTTTATTAACAGTGTGAGAAATGTCAAACGTAAGAGGTTCTTTTTAAGTTGCTTCAATTAGAGTTGTCTTATTTTGTCTTTACAGTACGTAAACACAAAATGCTAAGTATTTTTTTTATTTTTTATTGTAGGTGTTTAAAGAGTCAAAACACCTCTAAATTAATTTGAAGGTGTTTGTGTTAAACTGGAGTTTTTAGCCCAGAGTCCATTCCCCCCCAGGCCATTCCAGGCCATTCCAGACCAGACAGGGGCCAGACTACTAACTGTTTACAAGCTGTCTCTGTCTCAAGTTCAACTGCAAAGTCCAACCTGGGAAACAAAAAGACAGTCCACAATGCAGACAGAGAAGGAGGAGGAGGTTGAGGGGTGGAGAGAGAAGGTGGTAAAAACGGTAGGGAAAGTGTGTGTGTGTGTGTGTGTGTGTGTGTGTGTGTGTGTGTGTGTGTGTGTGTGTGTGTGTGTGTGTGTGTGTGTGTGAGGGAGGGGGGTCTGATGGACATGAACTTGAGACAGAAAAACGAGCTTCAGTCCTGCATTCCTGGTCTGAAGCATAAAGTATACTCTGGGGACTTGTGTGTGTGTGTGTGTGTGTGCGTGTGTGCGTGTGTGTGTGTGTGTGTCAGGGGGTGGGTCACCTCCTCTCCCGCTGTCCCATAAACCGTTGTAGAATAGAATAGAATAGAATAGAATAGAATAGAATAGAATGTAATAGAACAGAACAGAATAGACACTGGGATAACAGATATTTATTGGCTGTCTGAACTCACTACATGCACTACATAGAGTTTTGTGTGAACAAACATTATGTATATACTTGACCCAAGTATTTGGTGCATGTCATCTCACTTCCGGAGAGCCTCCTTGACAGTTGGAGAGGTGTAACCATGGAAACATGTGCCAACAAACTAAAAATAAATATGAGGCTTGGCAAATTGAAACCTTGTACTTACAGTCATTCAAGTGTTATTGACATTACACCTGAGCTGCCATGGTCGATTCTCTGAACCACTGCATTGCACTGTGGGATATTTAGGCCAGCGTAGCATCCAGTGCTTGCACGCTGTTAAATATTTCCCTGGAAATTGTATTCATTTCACATGCCATTGACTTGATATAGTATTAGATTCTAGTCAGTGTGGAAGGTCGGAATTTCCAACCTTTGACCTCCAAGCATTCATGATGCACTAAGTTAACAAAAATCTCAACTGATCATATCAGGAAGATGTCTATTTGGCAAATGGATGGCCAATTAGAGTGATATACTGTGTTTCTACCCAAACTCTTGAGGTAAACGTTAGCTGGCATACTAGAGAGTAAACTCTCGTCTCCTGTTCTCATTGAACAATAGACAGTCAATGTTGACCACACCTCTCTGACCAGTTTATTATCCAGACTCATTTCTTCTGCTTTTTTATTTGCAAAGTATTAAAATTACTACAGCAAGTTGTCTCTGTCTGTTTACATTTGAGATCACATGAGGAGCAGCATCGCTCCCTCTGGCATGGTGATCTTAATCACATCCTGTAGGATGGGATGAGCCATTCTTTTCAAGTCTTGTGTGTTCAGGTTTTTGATTACAGAGAGCATCTGTGAAGATTCTCCTTATATGCGTGATACAGCCTGATTTCCCAGTTGGTTGGGATTTTAAAAGTCAACACATTAATGACACAGAATGTGATTGGTCTGCCTCTGTATGTTCTGAGCACTGATTGTTGCTTTGCAAGTGGTGCAGTTTTCCATCTTGCAGGGGTGTTGCAATACAGCCATACTGACGATTACCATATTTAAAAATTAGATACTGATATCAAGTTAATAACACACAGATGATGATGTCCTGTAAACAATCCAGAGCCACTTAGATAACTTCCATTTCTTTTCATTCGCACATCGTCCAGGTCGGCTGCTGGGCACCTGGGGTGGCTGGATGAGTTAGACTGGATGCCAATGGACGACAATCATTTACAGGGTCAAAAATGTTGTACTCCAACCCTGGATGACCTTATAAAATATAATACACTGAATTAACTGTAGATCACACTACCAAATACAATTGTTCAACCAACTAGAGCATTAACTTTGTATAGTCTATAATAGTGAAACACTCACAAGGGCCATTTTTTGAATTATAAATACTTTCAATTTTTATATTTTAAGCACGTTTGTTTATGATATTTACACATCATAAGAGACTTTTTCAATGCATGCTTTGACTGAAGGAGTACATTGCTTTGTTGTAGTTTTGATACTTTTACTAAACTAAAGGATCTGTAAACTTCCTTCACCACTGGTCTGGCTATTTCTACTATAAAACACGTAAACTTTCCGTTTGGATTCTTAATAAAAAATATTTATATTATATTATTTAGATTCATCATTTATAGTAAGATACCTACAACTGTGACTTGGGACCCCAGTCCCCCAGCTCTGCTGACTTTCCAGCTTTTACTCTGAGAGGGTGCAGCTGTGTGTCGGCTTTTTTTCTGCTTTTACAATCGCAGCAGGTCAAACCATGCAGTGTGTACACCGACATCTCTGCGTCATTCCACTAACATGAAACCAAAAAAAAGGGGAAAAAAATACTTCTTCCCATTAATTATTTGTTTCCATTATTATCATTGTTTATGTTTGCTCCACTTTAACTTGTGTTGTCATATGAATATTCATTCCGTGGATTATCAGGGGGCCATGAGGCCTGACGCTGATTGTGCTGCAACTTTCTTCAGTCTGTAGGAGACTCATTTCATCCTTTTTTTTTCCCTCAAACTGCATTCTTATTCTATTGATTTACTCTATGGCACTGTTTCTATGTATGTTTTCTAACTTATTAATATTGTAATATTGAATGTGTACACATAATCCAAAATCTATAGCCAGTGGCAAAATTAAAGCCCCTCTTGGTAAAATGGTGTCTTAATGTGACATTTGTGCATTGTGTATGCTGCAGTTGGCCAAGTGGAGATCATTTTAATAGCTTTTTTAGTTTTGTAAAGTTTAGTCTCAACAATCACACTGTAGCTGATCATATATTTTGTGTGTAAAATCTGAAATGAAAGTAAAAAATCTGAAAGGTCATATTGTGCTTTTTTGTGTTTTGGCTTTCCTTTATTGTGTCATGTGACATTTTTGTGCATGTACAAAGGTCCGCAAAGTGAAGGGAGTTACTCTCTCCTGTAGAAAACACTGCTCTTGCACCGCCTGAAACACCTGGTTTGGAGTCAAACGTTTACCTCTGTAACTTTTGTGGTCACTATAACGGACATTATATATATATATATATGTATATATATATATATATATATATATATATATATATACATATATATATATATATATATATATATATATATATATATATACATGTATATATACATCATAAAATATATACACTCCACTCCAGAGTTGCAACTGCTGTGGCACTATTTTTGATCACACTACCTTGTTTGGCATGAGCATGTGCATGTGCAATTCTCACCAAAGATTGAACAAAGGCGAGATGTTTCACTCTATAGCTAAAACTTTGGTTAAAGACACAATGAGAAAAGGCAGGCTGCAGCAGTGCACCAAAAAAAGGGTTTTTTGAAAATGTAAGTATGTAAACCTATTCTACCAAGACCACCAAATAAAAGTATGAACTTGAAAATTGGCATAATGTAACCTCTTTAAAGAAGCATTATGTGGTTTTGGAGCAGAAATTCCAATTCGGATTTTTTTTTTTTTTTACTGTATTTTGTTCTTTTGCAATATTAATGAGGTGATAATACATACTGAGAGATATGTGTTTTTTTCCATAAGTAAATAAAAAAGCGGAAAATAAGGTCCAAGAACACTGTTTGAAGCTAGAAAGGTAGCAGGGTCCGCCACATATAAACACAGTCAAACAGTATAAATTGTGTTGATCTTTAAGGTCAGTTCGTTTATTCAGTTATTTCAGTCATTAAAACAAACAGAGTTTGATTATTCGGTTTGTTTAGCCAGAAATTAATCATCCAATGAAGATCTTTCTTTTCTCATTAAAATGTCATCACCAAAACTGGAATGCTTTAATCAATAAAGTATTTAGCTGCCAGATACATGTAGTGAGAATCACAATATACCTCAGAATTGGACACAGGAGTATTCAAGAATTTTTGAGTCATTTTTGTATATTCTTATTTACATTACACCATTGCCCACAGCCTTGAGTCCATTGAGCCACTTTTGGCTCATTTATCACTCCATGCATGTAATAAAATACAGGCCAGTTTATTCAAATTTGTTTTATAAAAACATTATCATAAATCAAGCCTTTCCTATTATATTATATTATATTATATTATATTATATTATATTATATTATATTATATTGAAATGTATTGCTTTTCATTATGTTGTATTGTATTATATTATTAAGTAAGAATATGTGATGTCAGAAGTAGAAAAGCCTGTGCCCATGAATCCATGTGTGTGTGATTTTGTTGTGTTTTTTGTTGTGATTTTGTGTAATAAGGACCACATGAGTCGTGTGGTGCGGCTCGCAGTCCTCCTCCTCTCTCTGGTATTTGGACTAAAGGGGAGACAGAGCTTTATGAGCTTCAGGGCTTCCGTCAGTATTGTTGGTTTTAAAGGAGGACAGAGCCGGAGCAGTAAAGAGAGTCAACAGGCCAGCAGAGCACACCGCCGTTTGTCAAGTTCAATGTTAATGTTTAACGGTCCGACACACACACATACACTCTCTCTCTCTCTCTCTCACACACACACACACACACACACACACACACAAAGAGAGAGAGAGAGAGACATAGACCGGAATTCAGCTTATAAATTCAGATCTGCTCGAATTCAATATTTTTCTGATAGAAACAATCAATCGGCCGTGTCGATATGCCTTTATATATTCTGTTCAGTTCTATACTATTCTTTTCTCTTCTGTTTTCTATAATAGTCTGAGCGTGTTGCCTTGTTGTTCCCTCAGACCTGTTGTAGGCAGAACAGGCCACAGCTGACCGTTCCATTGTCATTCGCCGTCTGTTTAAACGTTCCGCTGAAAGTTTGATTTCACTTTTAAAAGAGCCTGAAACTGTATATGAGCTGTGTTTAAAGCCATAGATAACATATCAGCCAATTCTGATATTCTATATTCAGGAATTATACTAATTAAAAAACAGACTCTCTCTTTCTCTGTCTGTCTCTCTCTCTCTCTCTCTCTCTCTCTCTCTCTCTCTCTCTCTCTCTCTCTCTCTCTCTCTCTCTCTCTATCATGACTCACATTATATAGTAATAACTCGCCATGCACATTCCGTCTCTTTTATTGTATCTAAAGGACTGTGGTTTTCATCACACTGCAGAAGGCCTGCAGCATCAGCTTACAAAGTGTAGCTGAGGTCTGGGAAAAATGAACACCGAGGGGAAACAACGTGACGGTATGTGTTCGGTATTTAAAAAGGTAAATAAGCAAAAAGAGAGGCAAACTCTTCATAAAACCAACATCCTAACTCAGGGTGGCTTTAGGCTCGTAAGGTGCCCGCTGGCTCAGGCCATGCATGACGCACTGATGTGAAATATTCTTTTTTTCTGTTTCTTTGTTTTTTTCTCTCTCTAATTTTTAGACAACAGTGCAAGATAATCGAGCCTCATCCTGCTCACCACCGAGACAGTGAATTAATATGTTGGTCAGACATGTAAAGTATTACCACACTAACAGTCTTAATATTAGTACTCAACTGACAGTCTCAATTATATGTATTCAAAGTAAATCAAAAAATGTGTAATGCGTAAAATGCGTCTCAGTGTGCAACGCATTAGCGCATATTTGCAAGTCGATTTGTCTCTCCTCCTGCTCCAGTTCTCCAAACTAAACTGCACAGTGTTTTGTAAGCCTTCAGCTCACCACTGCGTGCATTTCGCACCATTATTTTTAAACATTTGCTCACAGTGCTCACGTTGGAAATCATTTCAAGACCGGGCACTCGCAGAATTTGCGATTTGTTTCTATTTGAACGACGCCACAATTGGACAAAACACCATGTGACTGTGCGTGGAGCTTTAGAAGTCTGCAATAAATACAAACAACTTACTGGTGTATTTGTTGAGCAGTTGTGACGTTCAGAATTCTAAATTTAGTCACAACCTGTTCATCTGCTCTGGTGCCACAGCCGACTCTTTGATGGCCAGAATCCCTGAACAGCAGCGGTGACGTGTCCTTCACGTTGACTTTGACACAGGCCTGATGTGACGATCATGAGCTCTACTGACTGTCCGTCTTGCACATCACCAACAATATGCAAATGATAATAGTTACTGAGCAGGCCAACAGAAAAATCCTGCTCTCTGACCGCAGCACACTGGCTTTGGTTCAGAGTAATTTTGGAAACAAAACATGTTGATTCCATAAAATAATAATAATAATAATAATAATAATAATAATAATAATAATAATAATAATAATAATAATAATAATAATAATAATAATAATAATAATAATAATAATAATAATAATAATAATAATAATAATAATAATAATAATAATAATAATAATAATAATAATAATACATCACGCACGGCTGTTGGAGACGTGTTTGTGGAAAATTAATAAGCCTTTAAAAAGCTGCTGCTGTTGATGATGACCCACAGCCCTCTGCAGCTCCCTATCCGCTGTGACCGTGAAGGCGCCGCAGGAGCGGATCAATGATGCGCAGGAACTGTGTTGATACCTATGGCTGCCAGCCGCAGTGTGTGTGTGTGTGTGTGTGTGTGTGTGTGTGTGTGTGTGTGTGTGTGTGTGTGTGTGTGTGTGTGTGTGTGTGTGTGAGGAGGGGGGTCGTCTCCACCAGAGCAGACGACCAACGCTCTGCTGTCGTAAATGGGTCCGAGGGAGACTTGAGTCACAGCCGAGCCTATAGCTGCTCACGTGACTCTCAAGGTCAAGGGCTTTTCTCTGTCTGTCTGTCTCTCTGACACACACACACACACACAAACGTAACACAACAAAACGCAGGCTACAGGACGCACAAACAATAGCGCAATTGCATTCCTCTATTCCCGGAATGTTCCCTGTCTGTAGACTCGCAGCTCCGTCACATTTTAGAGCGCTTCAAACAAAAAAAGCTTTGACGCAATTATTCTGTTTCACCGATTCATTCATTTCCGAACAAGTCTGCTGCCTGCGCCACTTCCTTACATGCAGAAAAGTATTCTGCTCAATGTTCCTTTTAAAACATGTCTATTATTTTATTGTGTTTTTGATAAATCCAAAATACATTATGATTCGTAAAGCCTCGCACTAAAATCATAAATCATGAAACCTTAAATTACTTGCAAAATACGTAGGCCTATTTTTCATAAACAAACAACAACTCGGTCCATTTATTAATTGATATAATTGGTGATAGATCCAATTAAGTTAATTTGATGTAATCAAACTGAAAACCTGTACTACGTGTCATTGTCAGGATACTTTATAGAATGAGGTCTTGTGAGTGTTATGATATTTTACGGAACATACAGATACAAACATCTAATGTGTTAACGTTCACATCAGACAGAGAAGTATCCTTAAAAAAGAGAGACTATCTGTTCATACTGAAGTGGATTTTATCGCAAATGCTCCGATGCGTCTTAATTCCACTTTAACCCTTTCAGTAGAGAATGTTAATGCTTTCAGTTCATTTGATCAGTGGGACGTTTTGTTCACACGGGTCTACCCGATGACGTGTATGATGTGCTGGCAGGACATGGATATCATTGTTGTGGTGATGCGCCAGAGGGAGGCCTGATCCAAATATGAATTCACAGTCTCATAAACACTTTCAATGTGTATGGGGACTGTGGATCATCCCGCTCTGTGTGTCCAGTTTGCAGCTTTCAGCCTCTGGTATGAACAAACTGCGGGTGTGTTTGCACATTTTACGGGCATAGTTTGGCGGAGGAGACGACCAGAAAGAAAATTACGCACAAGAATCCAAAGGTGCCAGTTTACGTATCAATGAATGTGAGTATATGAGAGCTACTGGAGACTACATCGGGATTAAAAGAATTTATTAAGTGTTGCACTATACTTTGATTACTGGTTTACAGGCTTTATAAACAATAGGAACAGGATAATAGTGTGTTTTCGGCTATAGGCTATGGGCACGGACAACACTAACAGACAGTAAAACACAGACAGTGGACAGACAGTTACATTGAAGCAGGCAGGAGGGTGCTGTATTTACAGGATGCCTCTGAGAAGGTTTATCAGAGGGCTTTGGTTCTTTTCTCTCATCTTATTTAGTCCTTTATGTCCTTTTTTATTCGTCACTTTCGTCCATGAGCTGACGCACACGGGAACGTAGTTTAGTCTGTCTGGAGTACCACGTAGAGTTTCTATATTGTCTCCATTCTCTGTTATTTACCTCAGTTCATTCTTAATGTTTTACACCCAAATACACACAGTACCTTCACTAAATCGTCCAAAGCGCAACAACCTGCATGCTACGGCGCGCTGCTCTTTACTTTGGCCACGAACTTCTTCTCCTTCACTCTCCTGTTCTGGAACCAGATGGTGATCTGCCGCTCCGACAGGTTGGTCGCAGCGGAGATCTTCCTCCTCTTGTCCTTGGTGATGAATTTGTTGGCTGCGTACTCTTTCTCCAGTTCTTTCAGCTGGATCTTGGTGTACGGTATTCTCTTCTTTCTGCCCCGGCGGAAAGGCGAGCCGTCGTGCTGGTGCGCCACCACATCTGCGGACAAAGAGAAGAGGGCATTCTGAGGACGAGGCTGCACACGCCTGGACACACTTCTACACTTCAAGTTTTTTTAGCGAAGTCTTTCACGGATATAAGTGTTGCTTTTAGTGTCTGTGGATTGAATGGGGATCACAGGGAGGTTATGCTTGGAGTTGATTGGCCATCCATCCTGTGATTCAGACTGAAAACAGGGTGGATGTGTGATGTCTGCACGTAGCACCATGCAGCCTGAGCTGTCCTCAAATATAATGTGTGTGTGTGTGTGTGTGTGTGTCTGTGTGTGTGTGTGTGTGTGTGTGTGTGTGTGTGTGTGTGTGTGTGTGTGTGTGTGTGTGTGATCATTGACTCTTTCCTCATTGTGTTGTTTTGGGTCAATTTTATTTCGTCACATAATTTCAGTGTGAACAATTGATAAAGTCAGATTTTGGCAGAGCGTCACGTTCACGTCGGCCTTCTTTAAAACAATCACACGACAACACAGTTCATTGGGAACATGCTAATTCATTATAATTCTGCTTAGTTTTATCGCAATGTTAACAATACAATATGAGCATTTGTCACGTGATAATTAACTAATTGTCAGTTTAACAGATGATTCTCTTGGCACCAGTCAACATATGACCTTTTGATCAATAAATGACATTGCCTTACTGAGCATGATGAGGCAGACATTTGAATAACAATATCCTCTATAGAAAAGATAACAGATAAAAAGAGTTCATCTCTGAATTATCTGATCGTAATAATCAGATGGTCCCCTCCGAAGAGCTGTTTTTATTATTATTATTATTATTATTATTATTATTATTATTATTATTATTATTATTATTATTATTTTACGCACCAGTTGCACACAACGTCCTCCGACACAATGGGATAGTTTGAGCTGTGATTAAAATCAGCTACACCTCTACATAAACGGATTTCAGATATGTAATTTTGTTCCACATGTATGCAGACTGTATTTAACTATCAAAGCATATTTATCATGTCATCTAATGGGTAAATCTAAAGGGAATGTCTATAATATCCTATAGTATTATATGTCACACATGACTAAATACTGTCTGGCAGTAGGTGTGTACAATATTATGTAGATAGTGACACAACGTTCCTTCATATAACCTGACTGTACAGAGACTGTAGAGGAGAATATAAACGGTGTATTACCGGCCAGGGCAGACTTCCAGAGGTGTCCGGCCTGTCCTTGGTCCTTGGAGCAATACATCTGTCCCCCCCAGCCGTTGGTCAGAGCCCAGGGCTGGTAGCTGTCCATGGGGAGCAGGGTGTCATGGCGCGGCTCTCCGGTGCCCAGCGTTTGGACCACAGACACGTCCAGGTAGCTGGCCATGGATTGGTACGGACTCGGGTAGCCGTGGTAAAACGCGAACTCTTTGGCTCGATGGTTGGAGTATTCGTCAGAGTTCACAGTCGTGTCCATGTACTGAGAGCTGAGCGCAGCTCCGGCCGCCTGGGTACAGGACTTCAGAGAACCCCGCCCCATCCTGCACGGGTAGTACCCGTTACCAAAGTAGCTGTACGGTAACGCGGTGGCCGAGGAGCTCTGGTGAGGCACGGCGGCCCCAGGACACGGTCCAGCCGCGCACTGCTTCCCCGATGACGTGCCTGTCTCACCGGAGCCTGAAGCGGACACATCCACCGTAGAGTAGCCGGCCGAGGAGTGCACCAAGCCGGACGGGTGGCCCCCCAGAGCAGCGGCGGCCGCCGAGTGCGCCATTATGTTGCGGCACTGGCTGGCGGCGAAGTTGCCACTGCCCACCAGCCCCTCCATGTTCTTGTTCAGGTCGTCCAAATTGTTGTCATACACAAACATTACCGTTTCCGCTGGCCAGCGAGGGTTTAGGACCAGAGAGGCTGTCATAGGCGCTCCTTTTCCCGGTCTGGCCTCCGTTCGTCGCCGTTTCCTCTCAGACTGTCCGCTCCTGTGCGCTAAGCTGCTACATTGGCTGAATAAAGTGAAGTGGCGCGCAATTATTCTTCTCCAACCGCTGGCTCTGCTGCTCACACGCTCCTCAGGTAGTTCTTTGTACCGTCATGCGCATTGTCATAGCATGCGTGCTCTGCCTTGCTGCACCGTTTTGTGACGGTGCTCGCTCGGAGGCAAAGACTCCCGGTAACCGGCCGGCCGACCAGTTACATCCCAGCCGCAGCTTTGACGCAACAAGCCCCCGGGACTATGAAAGGAGGGAGGGCGCGTGTCCATTGGATGAGACCGGACGGTCACGTGACGGGACAAGAGCAAAAACGAGGGGAAGAAGAGACTTGTTGGGGATTGTCAGTCAAAGAAAAAATATTTTTATGAGGCTCGAGCTGTGGCACGAGAAGAGCATGAGCTTCGTGACGCGGTTCAGCTCACTGAATGTGCCAGGTTTCCTCGTGCAGCTGCAATATGTCACACTCAAGTCTCTGATCTCCAGCCTGCCATGAAGAGTGACATTATCATTGTGAGTTTAGACACCAAAATATAAATCAGTTGAACACACGCGTTGAGTTTTGTGTCGAGACGCATTAGGAGAGCGCGCTTATGCAGACGGAATTAGAAATAGTTGAAGCTACTACTAACTGATTTCAACTTACCTTACTACTGCATTTAGTGGACAGCGACGGTGAATACACCTGCTGTAGATACAAGGCTGAACACATGAAGTCAAATATACATATATACTATATATATATATATATGTGTGTGTGTGTGTGTGTGTGTGTGTGTATTCTTCTAAATATCATAATTAGTTTGAATCTTGTGCACTAATGTTCAATATTACAATATTACACAGAGTTATCGACACATTTAAAGACGTACAACCGGAGCTGCCAAATGCATGAAAAAAGTTTATCGCTGTCATAAAAGTATTTTAAAAATCCTATATATGTGGGGCATTTCCTGCTTTTCAAAAGAAACATTTGATTATTAAAATAATTGTACCCGCTTGGACATTCTCGGACTGACTTTATGTGCGCTCTCACGCCGCCTGACTGGAGGAAGCGTAAAGGGGATTTATGGAAAGGATTTGGAGGTCTTGAGATTTGAGAAATATGGCTTCGGTTCAAAGCGCTTCAGAAAGGTTTTCACGGCACTTCTGAGCCGCGTTACTTGCCTGATCATTTCACTAGCTGCTTATGGATTTGAATTTATGAGAGAGCACCTATCCGAGAGGAATTCTGATTTCTTTCTCGCAGAACTTTGAGGTAATTCAGGATAAACGTCTTCGCACTCTGGATGCACAACTACAGCGACAGGTGTGAGATTTTAAATGTTATTGTTGAATGTGAAAACGATGGGAACATAACTGAGTGTTAATATCGGCTCAGCAACTGAGTTCAGGATCTCGTGTTGCTATTGTTAGTGAGTTAGATCCTAAACCCTCACTGTCCTCTCATATCCCTTCAGTAGACTTACTGTAAGAAACCCAGCCTGGACTGAGTGTCTGAGATGCGTAGAAGACGACATGTGTTTGCACATTATTTTTTAAAGTAAGCGTGCAAGTAGCGAATTTTTCTAGTCTTGTCTCTTTTTTTTAGACATTATACTCATTATTTGACCAAATGCTTTGCATCTGCGGACATCATGAAATCATGCCCGCCGCCCAACAATACGAGCCTGTAGGCCTGATGCTTATCTCAGAGAGGACAGACACGATACAAATGGAGTCTTTCTCAGTTAATGGCTGCAGAAGTGGCCATGAGTTTTATTTTATTTTATCTGGTTTGACTTTGTTTTATTTTGGGTTGGATAATCAGTGAATGCGCATCGCGGCTCCCCACACATTTTTTTTTTAGGGATCCAGAGGAGCTGGAGAGCAGTGTAACTTAAATTACACTTCTTCATTTTCTTTTTTTCTTCTTCTTTTGTGTTAGATCTCATTTTAGAAAAGCACACATTAAAGTCATTCGTTCAACACTAGCCAGCAGCAGCAGCAGACACAAGGAGCAGGTGAAGCGGCTCCAGGTGATGACGGGCGGAAGCAGCGGGGGACGCTTCCACTACAGCCCGGGGGAAGTCATCTCCATAACTTCTTTTTTGAGCATACGCCGTGCGAATACTATGGTGTGTTCAGAGATGACTGCAAGCTGCAAGTGAAGGGGTAAGACACATCTAAGTATTTATGAGCAATTGAAATGATCTTAAAAAAAAACAGCAGTACAATATCAATTTAAAGCTTAGAGCCGTGAGGCTACTTCTTCCTGTTTGTATTAAAGTGACTAAAAAAATAAGAAGAATAGCTCCCTCACGTTGTTTCTTTTTTTTATCTTCTTGTATTTTGTCCCGTTCATCTTTATTTTCCCGTTCGAGTGTTTGGCAAATACGGAATTACTGTAGCCTTTCAAAATAAATCACCTACAAAGTAAATATTCTAATACAGAAATAAGAGATCAATCTTAATCTAACTTTAACTTAATTTGCTGAAACCTCCAAAAAAAAGCCACAGTAAGCAGAATCTACTTTTGTCGTCAAACTGCGACTCCAAATGTCAAAATGAAGTTTATGGTTCAGGTCAAACAAAGTAAAAAATAAAATAGCCTAAAACTGAATAATAAAGTAAAATAAATCAGTCAAAGCCGTTTGGGCTCTCCAACATGAAGCCGCCGACAGAGTGAATACGACTGTACATTATGGATATGATTATTCGTCTGTCCAATATTTGACTAAGAACTGAATATTACTGTGTTTCAGTGAGGACCAAGCTCACACCAAACTGCCTCTGATTTCAACTCAATTGTGTCTGAAGTTTTAAAACACTGACAAACATCCGCCCGCCCGCGCGCGCGGCGCGCGCACACACACACACACACACACACACACACACACACACACACACACACACACACACACACATACACAAACCACCCAGACAGTCAGTCTCTCTCCCATAGTGTGGTCTGCTGAGGGGGGTCAGACTGGCCCCTGAGGGTCAAGGTCAAGTTTAACACGGAAAGAGAGAGAGGAGGGGGAGGGGGGTGCAGACAGAAAGAGACATATGTAATGAGCTCAAGTTCAAGGCCACTGCTGCACACCTTGAAGCTTCTCCTGTTTGTGTGTGTGTGTGTGTGTGTGTGTGTGTGTGTGTGTGTGTGTGTGTGTGTGTGTGTGTGTGTGTGTGTGTGTGTGTGTGTGTGTGAAAGAGAGAGAGAGAGAGAGAGAGAGAGAGAGAGAGAGAGAGAGAGAGAGAGAGAGAGAGAGAGAGGCTACCGTGCAGATGACGAGGCGGACGCCATGCTGTCCCAGTGATGGCACCAGCCTGACTGGTATAAAGACAAACATCTCGACCGGTCTCTCCATAAATCATTAACTAAACTTTGAGATTGAACGCTCATCAGAAGTAGATTTAGCTTCAAAATTCAGCATTTCGCTTCAAAGTAAGAGCATTGATCACCCACGAGCTTGTTCTTTAACTTCACAATTTATCAACACAGTTTTCAGTGAAACGGCAGCCGGTTCCCCCTCACAGTCAGAGGGACATGCGAACTGGCCATTGACAGGTTTTAAGGATCAGCGGAGGATGTGGCCGGGGCGGTAATGAGGCCCGCTACAGCCGATACAGTGAGGAATGCGTTTATATAAGAAATCTCATCTTCAGCAACACACCTTCGTGTTGTAGGTCAGTCCATGCCTGCATGGACTGACCTACAACCAGCACGTAGGCCGTCCAGTAATTAAAAAAAATCTCATAAAATGAGACGACACTGCAGCCTAACATATGTCATACGAAACCCCGTGACTACCAATCAGGAGCCTGTAATATAATAACCGCATGGATAGAGACGCCTTACAGTCGCCAGTGTTTAAAAACAATACTGAAAATGTTTGCTGCTTCGTTTCGACCTCATCTGATGTCACTGTCAACCTACAAGCACAGTCCTATAATGCCACCAGCACTGTGCGTTATAATGACTCATATGTGCACAAGTGTCGGAACATTTTCAGAGGATCCAGTCCTAGAACCTCTCCTGATAATCACAAACACCGTGCACTACTGACTCCGTTCATGCATGTTATTGGAACTGTTAGTTTGATATGATTCATGTAGACGTTATTTGTACGTTATTACTTTCGTCTCATGCGTTCGTTAGCGCGCATTCAGTTCAATTCGATTGAAAATACTTTATTGGTTCCTCAGACACGAATGAACCCATCTCAGCCACGCTTTTAAGATATTCGAAAAACACAGTTTCGATATTTTAAGAGTTGTGAAAATTGAATTCGGCGGGACAACATGCTGCATTTCAAACGGTTAACGGGCCCTCCTCTGAAGTGGAAGTATAATTCACATTTCTTGTCATTAGGCATCTGCCGAGATTGTTCCTATTACAGCATCTCCATACTAAATTAATTAGCTAATTAAATACATGCTACTGTATCCTATTTGATGTCAGCCATTGGCCCTGTCCCATGTTGTGTCTCGTTTGCGCAGAGCCGTGTCATTGCGGATCTCTTCATCTAATTATTTACAGCATACTGAGGCTCAGCGGCAGAGGTTAACCTGCACGGTGAGGCAGACACAGACGATCGAAGACTCTGATACTTGTTCTGCTTTAATCTGTAACACAACCAGTACTGTTACTGACTGCTCTGTTCTTCGGCTGTAAGTAGAAACAATCAGAAGTTTTGGGTGGTTGGCACAAAGAGTGATTATCAGGAAACGAGTTGCTGCAAGCTTAAGCTGTCTTCCTGCACTTTGACGTGTAGTGAGAATACTGTCATATATGTTCCACACGTTTATCTGCACCTGGCACTGAGCAGCAGAGGCCTCCCGCCGAGGAAACATTTATTCTCATCCTCTGCAGGACTGAGGGCTCGAGCACAGCAGGGTGGTATGGTGTTATGTTCCTCTCCTTATTAATTCTGTTCTCATCCATCCATCCCTCCCTCCATCCATCCCTCCCTCCATCCATCCATCCATCCCTCCATCCCTTCATCCCTCCATCCATCCATCCATCTATCCCTCCATCCATCCATCCCTCCATCCATCTATCCCTCCATCCCTCCATCCATCCATCCATCAGCGGGATCATCAATCTTTATCCTATCTTAACAGTCAGTCAGTTAGTTCAGTGACAATACAAGACACGACACAACGCTGATTGTGAGAACATAGTTGCAGTAGGAAAAAAGACAGAAGGTTTGTGTTATGTGTCAGTGATCTCATACAGCTTTGCTCCCTCAATCCCTGCTTTCATTAGGGATTTCCTATACATTTCAAAAAAGATTACAGGTCCGTTTTGGGGAAAATTTAATTTAATCAAATGCACTAAACCAAATAGCTTCATGTATTGTAGCTCAGCGCGATGTTATATTTAACAGTAGCATTCATTTATACAAAACAATACAATACACTTATTTTTCTTATTTATTGTGATACAGTCTTACATATTGAGCCAACAAGGTGAATATATTCTTAATCAGTCGTGTTGGCTGTGACAGCCTCGCAGCTCTCCACATGTCACTTTTTGGACTTTACAGTTTCTTTAAGAAGCAGCTGACCTTCAGAGTAGAAACTGATCTTTCATTTTACAGGCAGCTGGGATGAAAGTTAGATGCCGAATTTACTTTTAAAAAAAAAAGACAAGTAAAAGATTAATATCATTCAGTGACTACATTTACTTCCCTGTTTGCATGCTGATCAGACTGAGCTGTGGCTAAATTGACCTTTAATCCCCATTAGTCAGATGAACTAAAAAGCTTGAAAAATATTCTGTGTCCTGAAACTCATATTCCATGCCTAACGGCTTGCATTTACATACATACACATACACAAAACTAAGCCTATCATAATAATAATAATAATAATAATAGTAACAATAGCAATAATAATAATAATAACAATAACAACAATAATAACAATAGTACTACTACTAATAATAATAATAATAATAATAACAATAATAGTAATAAATATAAATTGCACTCAAAGTCACCTTACAGTGGAACAACAAAGCACCATAATGAAAAGTATTTTCATCTTTGTAAACAAAATAAAATTTGCACAAAATAATAAAATAAACTGAAGGTGCTCTGGCTTTTTCTGTAGCTTTCAATGACAACCAAGCAAACTCCATCCACTGAAGAATACCATGAGATGCCGTTGAAAAGCTCCACAAAAGGCCAGTGAGTGGACTGTGGGGTCTGTTGTTTCTAAGGTCAAGAATAAACTTTCATCATTAATTTTCTAAAAACTTCTGCTTTTTTAACATTTAACACATGATTACAGTGAAGAAGTAATAAAGCTAGCTATAGTATGGTATATAACTTTACCATGTGTTCTTTCATTCATTGTTCTTTAGTATTTAGCTGTGTGAGTGTTAATGCATTATTTTATTAATTCCATTTTTGTGTAATGTTTGAAGCTTTCTGAGCTCAGCTTTGAGAGAACATGGGTCAAAAGACCACCATGCAAACCTGTGTGTTGTGCCTGCTGCCACTATGCAGCGTAGCTGTCGCTCTGCCTCCATGCAGCACACAGCAGCCAGCCCTCCTCTCATTCAGCTTTATACTTCATTATTACTGTGACTCATTAAACTGCCTGCAGCAGTAGCTGACGCCTGTCTGAAACCAGGTCATGAAATTGAAGAAATTGCAGCTTGGAGCAGCCGGCACCCTGTTCCTTTCTTTAGTCTGCTCTCCTTGATGTTCACCAGAAGAGTCAAACTATTGTGAAGGTTCATAAACAGCCTGCTGTCTCCATACTGGCATCAATACTCACACCCTGAATGATGTGTTACACACTGATGTGTTGCGCTTATTGATAGAGCAAAGATCTTGAGTTTATCATTGAAGTCATTGACTAACCTTTAACTAGCTTGTATGGTTGATGGATCAAAAAAAAAAAATGCAGTTTCTATCTCCAATACAGAGCTTCAGCATCAAGTCATGATGCAGGACACTCATGAGGGCCTCAGCATCTCAGATTGCACTTTAGAGGTGCAACAAGCTGCTGAGCCCACTCACCAGGATACAATACTGGCACCTAATGTTTCTACAAACCTCTGACATGTTCACAGTTTTACATCTCATAGGCTTTATACCATTTGAACATTTCAACAAGACGTGTCATAACACGTTCCCATTACATATTTATGACCTGACTCCAGTGTCTGCAGGTGTAGGGGATAGTGGTGGAGGCGCTGGCAAGCCGGTGACTGCAGTTCGAGACTGCGTTTCAGCATTTCTACGTGTGACACCACATTTGTAGTGACAAAAACTGGATGTTTTTGATGGGAATTTTGGACATCTCTAGCCATGTTTGTGGTGACAAAACAGATGTTTCCTAACACTAACCCTGACCAGAGGCTTTTGTGTCTAAACCTAAGTAGAACACAAGCAGAGTTGGCACAACATGAGATTGAATATATTACCTAAAGAAATATGAAAAAGCAACAGACCAGTGGTTTGAAACGTGCATTGTCCAAATTCATTCAGAGGATTTGCTGGGTGGGTGCATAATCCAATATATGGAGAACAAATCCAGGTGCACACAGTGAACTTGGGGCTTCCTGGACCAGGATCTCCGGCCTGCTTTCAGGCAGGTTTCTTCTTCTGGTAGCTCAGCCTTGGGTGTATGACACAATAGAAAACTTTGTCACCATAATCATCTCTGCATCATCTTTTTTTAACTGAGTCGGCACTAAACGACACCATACTGATTCAGTGGACAAACATTTTATATATTTTTTCTTTATTAAGTTTAAATGGCTTATACATGTAAAAATAAAACCAATGAATATGCACAAAAGATGTGATGGAGAGGAGAAAAAAAGGGCTTGACATGGGCACAGTGCAATGATGACATTAGTTCATTAAAAAAAGAGAAATAGAAAAATAAAATTGTTATAGGGTTTACAAACATAATTCAAGGCATAGCTGCGTAGATAAAAACAAACCTTTTAACAGCTTTCTTAAATTGTGCAGGTGTAAGGTTTAGGAAATTAAATGGCGACATATTCCATATCACTGAACCTCTGTAAACCAAACCAATCTGTAATAGAGATGCTTGGTTGATAGGAGGCTTGCCTTGTATGGAATAATTATGAAATTGGTGACAATAGAAATACTGTTCATTAAAAAGGTTTGAAAAGCTGTGTACATTTAAAGCGATCTGCAGTGGGTTGGCCTGATCTTACAAACAAAGGTTGGGATGAATGAGTTCTATGTAAACTCTAGATGATTATTAATACACATCTCCTAAGACAAAAAATGGGAGCAAGTTTAGTGGGATGAGTGCTGATTGTTTTGTGTTTATCGTGGGTGGCACATAAAGACTGGTCATCATCCCCTGGCTGAATACCAAAGAAAACATGACTTGTTACAGTCACAAAAAACACTTATCTTAACAATTCTTGATTTGATACCTTAGCTATTTCATCAGGGACTTTACTTGAATAAAAAACAATGATGTCACCAGAAAAATCATTCATATACATCAAAAACAATGATGACCCGAGGACCAATATAGATATTGCAAAAAGAACATCATTGAAAGTATTTTCTGGTAACTCAAGAAGGAGAGGAAGAAAGAAGAACACAAACAAGAAGAAGAAGAAGAAGAAGAAGAAGAAGAAGAAGAAGAAGAAGAAGAAGAAGAATCTATATTTGATGACATATCATACAATGTCCAACTTGCAGCTAGTGACAGACTCCAGATCTTAGCCAGTGCCTTTTGTCAAGGGTACAGACAGTGCATGTTTTGATGGAGGGGAACAGAGTACCTAGAGGAAACCCACACAAGCATAGGAAGAACATGCAGACTCACACAGAAAGGCCCTGCCCCAGCGGGATCTGAGTCCAGGACCCTCTTGGTGTGAGGCGAGAGTGCTAACCACTGCACCACCAAAACCAGAGTAACTCAGATTTGCTTTAACTCCAAGATGGAATAATTTTCCAAAGGAAAATGGAACAAGTAACTAATTTTAAATTGCCAACTGTGAATCTAGACTGTAAGACCTCTGCATGTTTGATGGTGTAGATGAAAACACGCTTTTCGATCTCATGTGCCAGAGCATCAGATTGATGTCTGATGACTGTGCGACAGCAAAACCTGTTTAAAGGAGGAGAGCGCCTCAGTCTGCTCCGACGATGTAATAGAATTATGCTCATGTTGTACCGGATGATGATAACTGGCTGCTGCTGACATATATCACAGGGGTCTTTTTTTTTAACCACTGAGCAGTGATCAGTTAGCTGGTATTTGCTGTACTCTCTCATGGCACAAAGAGAACTTCATACGTTCAACATCACATTTGATGAACTTTATATCAATTGATTTTACCGTCATACTAAAGACTGATAACAATGATGAATGATAATAATAGTCAGAACTTCTACAAAGCATGCTTAAAAATCGGAGTTATAAATGTTTAACAATAAAAACAGATGTTAAAAGCAGTGAACAGTATCTTTCCACATTTTTTAGTATATCTATTATTCTTCATTTCAACATTTCAAACATAGCATTAACACTTAACTCAAATATAGGTGATTATTCTCATATATGGTTGAAATGCAGGCTTTTACCCAGAATTCATTGTGAGATGTCCTTGAACTTGACCTTGCAGAGCATTTAACAAAAGGAGAGCAGCTGTATGTGTGTGTGTGTGTGTGTGTATGTGTGTGTGTGTGTGTGCTTGCTAGTGTATCACTGAAATGTTCATTAGTTCACCAGTCAGATGGAAATATTCAGGAGTGTGATTATCAAAAATCAGGGAGCCATCCTTGCTGCTATCAAAATACAGAAAACGCAGTTTAATCATGAGAGAACTCAAATCATATCCTGCTGTGTTTCAACAAGAGGCGTCCACATTTTCAAATACACAATCCTCATCTCACTGATGAAGTAGCTCATGATGTTTCTGCAGCAGTGGGTCAGTGTGTGGGCCAGCTCCTAAGGAACACTGAAGTTTGTCACCCAATGAAATAAAAGTGAAAATGAATTTAGTCAAAAGGCAGCTGCAGTGAGCCAGCAGCAACTGTACATTTACTACAGCGATGATGTTGGAATAGCAGACCTGAGACAAGTCACCAGTCGATTAGAAATCATCTGCAACAATTTTAATAAGTGATTAAGCTAAAATCAGTGAAGCTAAAATGTCAACTATTAACTTACTCCAGTTTTAATATCATATTTCATCTTCTACAGCACTAAATACCTTTGGGTTTTGGTTGCTGGCTGACAAAACAAGACATATTAGGGCATTGCTGACATTTACAAACACCTTTATGTAGACAAATTGTGTGTCTGTCCACCCTGGAAGAAGGATCTGAGCAGTCTTCCCATGTCAGAGGACTTTTGTGAACTGTTATTTACTCAATTCAAGGGTTGAAGAACATAGGATGTTCTATATTTGAGGCAGATTTAGCTATATAAATAAAACTGACTTGACGAATGATGAAATGATTACTTAAGAAATCACATTATTGGATTATTTTCAACAACTGTTAGATGCAGCCCTTGTTAGCAACATGTGAAGTAGTATGATCATAGATATTGTGAAATTATTCTAGGTTCATTGAAGCATTTCAAATCACATCAGATCACATTTAATTCGTTAACAAATACAACAGAGAAGATGTTGATGAGAGGGATCAAGGATTTGAACAGAGGTGAGGGTGAAGCGGCAGCAGACTCCTCTGTCTGCTGTGTCATTATGTTCACCTCTGATGAAACGAACGTCATCATCAGAATTGTGTGATCGGTGAGAAACGAGTCTGAAATAGAGCAGAAATATGTGAGCCGACTGAAAAGCAACCGCGGCTCCTCTCTGCGTCAGGGCGGAAACGGCCCAGGTGAGGTGGCGCTGAGCTGCAGGCCCACGCAGCGACACCACACACATTTTCATCTTCATTTCAAGGATTATTTTTTCAAGTCTATAATAGCCTACATACTAATACATTTTTTTATCATTGTAATTCTATACTAAAAAAGACACTAATTTTGGAGACGGACTTTAGATAATTATGAGACAGGGTTTATAGTTGCCCACGCTACCGGGACACGTGTGACGCGTCGAATGGATAGATAAGATTGTAAATTAAATATACAGTAGATTCGATCAGAAATTCTCTATAATGATTTTTGTAACGAAATAAAGTTCTTATTGGTATTATCACAGCAGTAGCCTATTAATAGCAGCGACAACAGTAGTGGAATTGTAGTAACACAGTAATAACAGGAGAGGTGTTAATTGCGGGCTGGCTGAAATAGCCTGATTGAACTGGTCGTCACGCTCGGACTGAAAACAAACGTTTCTATTCATTCATTAGAATCCAGCTCCGTCTTATGTCAGCCCTGTTACAGCATGTGTCCGCTGTAGACCCACACGGCGCATTGGACCCGGGGAACAAATAAGAGCTCAGATACTGAACTTTGCTCATATGGAAGGTCGTAATATTGTCATTTGTTGTAAGCAGCATACGTGCTGCACTCTGTCCAGTTAATGCGTGGCTGCTGATACGATGAGAGTGTGAAGTGTCGTTTTTCTGTGTTCTTCCTGGTTGTTGTTTCCATGAAGGAGCTGCTGAGCACCACACACTGAGAGCAGCTCCCACTGACAGAGATGACCTGACACTCTACCATTATATTGTTATCTTAAATTATATCAAAAACGTAAAATGTAAAACTGAGGGTAATATTTATCAAGGCAGGTGACGAACACACTCAGCTGATTCACAAAACCGCAGTCAGCTTTTCTATTCCACATACGATGAAATAATAGAGTGACTTCAGACCTGCTACTTCATCCACTCCGACTGATCCGAGCACGAGTGGACATCTCTGAGTCTGTCACCTCACTCTCAGCTTGGTCATGCGTCTGGAGTGACCGTTCGTGATCGGAGCTCACTCTTCCACACTCTTCGAATGCACACTACATCACTGAAACACACGGGTACGACGTTTTCACGCCAGATGATGTCTCCGCGCGTGACGTTTGCCGCATCAAAAAACAGCCCCGAGCAGTTCAGAATGTGTCGTGCACAGTGTGTCACAAGGTTTTATGTAGTTTCTCCAAACTCAACAACCCACAGAATTCGCACACTTCCTGAGGGAGTTTGTGGACGTTCTCCACCGATGACAACGTGTTAGTAAAACCGTCAGGACAATGTGAAAAATGAATAAACGAATAAATAAATACGAGAGTGAGTCAGCGGTCAAAACGTGTCTGCACGTGTATTCAAAACAGGATTAGGATATTTATTTTTTATTTTTTAATACTTGTTTATCTTGATGTTTATATTGTCAAAACGAAGAGCTGCTAACTGTGTTTCGTTGTTTCTGAAATAATGACAATAATGATACAACGTTCTTCTGAACTGGAGACCTGTCCGGAGTGCTCCCCGCCTCCAGACCTGCGATGTCAGCTTGGATCAGTTCCAGCCAGCCGCGGCCCTCTGTGCAGAGGCTTCCAAACCTTTTTCCCCTGAAACATAATTGTGGCCAACAGAGGCACCTGTTGAATTACGTTGTGTTGTATCGCAAATACACAAAATGGTACCTGTACCTGTATCAATGTGTCGCTCTGCCAGCTGTCCTCAAATTGTGAAAAACTGGGGTTCCACACATCCAAAGGGCGTATAGAATTAATTAGCAATTCTATGTTACGTTTAAAAAAAAAGAAAAAAAACATATTATTATTATTATTATTTTCATTATTATTAATAACATCTGGCAGGCCTTGTACTGGGCCAACTTAACCCAGTGTCCAATCTGGGTTGCCCTTCTCTGTAGATGGATATTGAATGGATGGACAGACAAAGTTATTCTGTGGAAATTGTCTTATAAGACAATCACTTTAGAAATGCCATGATACCATTTATTAAATTCAAATACTCAAAAAGAAGTATTGATGAATTATAATAAAATAAATCAAACATATGTTCATTGAATGACAAAATATGGACAACCACAAAATTGTGATCGACTTTAAAACCAGATGTAATAATCAAAATATTCAGCATCATACAGCTTGTTTAGCCGTCCTTCCATGCTGTTACTACAGTTTTCCGCAGCATTATAAATTGCACTGTGACCCTTGACCTCTTTACTGTTGTCTGTTCATCACAACTGAAGCTGATCATTATGTTGCCAACAGACTCTCTGGATTGTGACACATCTTTAAACTAATGAAACATCTATAAATTATAATGTCTCTCAGTAGAACGCTTACCTCCGCTAAGGTAATTCAATCAAGCTATATTAAACTGGAGAGCCCTGTATCACTCTAACTAAAACCACCCATAACTGTGAACCATAATTCAAGCTCACCAGATCTGCATCAAAGTGTACTAACTCATAGATACCACCTAAATACACCTGATTTTTTTTTTTTTATTATTTATTTGCTTTTTTTCTATAACAAGCCATACATTATTCCCTGAGAAACTCACAAAAATATTACAAAATGCTGCCCTTTGTTAAATGATTCTGCGGGAAATGTCAGAGTTTTCTTTGTCACACTTTCTGGACTGAAAACATGTCAGGGGCAGAGGAAGGTTCCCTGTTTTCCAGTTATGACTGTTTTTGACAACTACGATTGCAGATGTTATCAGGATCCCAATTTATGCGGACACTGGCATTGTAATTCACCAGTGACAACTCTCTTTGCTGACAGACAGGATGTTATTGAGGCCTGTTAATATTATTGTTGTGTTTTTTTTATTTATTTTTCACATGCTGCCTTTTAAAATTGCTTTATTTGTATATTTTTGCTGTATTTTTTTTAAATATATTGTTGGCATTCTGTGGACAGCAAAGGAAGAATTTGACTGTACAGAGAAACATGTTTCCTTACTGTGCATATGACATTAAACACTTTCAGTCTTGAATCTGTGATGGCAGGTCTCTGTGTGATGTTCTGTTCCCTCTGCGGCCAATAGGAGGGAGCCTTGTACCTCAGTCTGAGGCTCAGGTGATCATCCTGGCTCACACAGACATTTATAAAGAACTGTGACTTTCCTTGGTGTAAGATAATGCAAATTTATAAAGATCACAAATTGTTTTTTAAAAGTGTCATTGATTGCATTCCTGGCTCCTTTGTGCAGTTTGGTGGAAATGCTTTCACCCCTTATGGATATCTGTTTAAACATTAAATGATGTAACAATACTTCCGATGGAAGTGACGATGAAAATAAACCAGAAGACAACTATAACTATTTGCATGTTGCTTGGAAAAAAAAAAAAAAAACATCTGCTAAATATACATTTCTAAATGTAGGAAACGTAATGTGAATACAAATTTAAAACATCACGTTGTCTGTGGGCATTTGTGACTGAGTCAGAGATCAGAGACATCAGAGATTTCCGTCAGTGGTGGTGGTTGTTTAATGGTGTGTTTACCACTTTGACTGCATGATCACTTGTGTATATTTGACCAGTGATCCCAGTGTGGATCACTGCTGCAGTCAGGTTGATAAACAGGCGTGAAGATGAATCAACTTTTTAATCCCAAAAGTTAAAAGGTTATTATTGAGCTCTTCTCCGACTGGTAAACAGCTTCTGATCAATTTGACATGACTCCATTGTTTACTTCTCCAGAAGGTCAAAATGAATCTAATAAAACAAGTCAAGTTGGTTTTATTTAAAATCCCAAATCTGCCTTAAGGGGTTTTATATCCTGTACTGCAAAAATAAAACATAAAAATGGAGAAATCTCAGGAAGAGAACCAGAGGAGCGATCTCTCTTTCAGGACAGACCACCAGCCAGGGAAGAGAGGCTCGGGTCCCATGAGGACCAACAGTCCAGCAGAGGGAAGCCTGAGTAAGAGAAATAAAAAGGAGGAGAAACTAGGGATACTCATGTGCTCCTGGGGACAGAAGGCAATATGCAATAAGATTTGGTTGAAAGTTCCTCTAAAGTTAGTTTGTGGAACTTGAATTGAATGTATTTTAGTCTGACTCACTGGACCGTTCTCCAGCACTGACACAGTGTTATGGAGATTTGGCTATATGAAACTAATTTATCTTTTTATATATAAATTCAGGTTCAAAGATTGAACCTCCAGGTTTAAATGTGTATGGACATGAATGGACAATGAACAAAGCCACACATACTCTAGGAATTAATATGTTGGTCCACTACCTTGTTTGAGAGCTAAAATATCTCAATAATAACAAGATGGATCGGCACTACATTTTGTCCAGACATATTGTTCCAATATATATCCTAATGAGTTGAGACTGATTTTTCCTTCAACGTTACTGTGATGTCAGAATTTGTATAGGTCAAATACATTGTTATAAAAGCAAATAGCTGCAAAGACCAATCTAATGACCCTTAGTTATTTGTGCTAATGCTAATTGTAATGTTAAGGCTAGTTTTTGTTTGCAGGCCTTAACTTATATGGTTAACATGCTAAACAAGTGGCTCAGTTAGCCTTGGAGCAAAGTAGCACTATTAGCTGACATGACTTTGGTCCGACTGTGACCTTGGATCATAGGGGAAGTCATCACGGGCTATGGGGCTCAGCTCAACCTGGCTCAGCCACCTCCCAGTTAGCACAGTTGGTCAACAGACTGGGGCTGAGACCGATGGATGCCATTTGAAGACATGGGATACAGTACAGAGGTGATTAACAGTGACTCTGACCAGAACTATGACTCTGGGGACAAGAAGACAAGGCATCGTACTTACCAAATTTAGGATTTATTTTGACCAAACCAGAGGTGATTGTGGAAAGACAAACCACGACTGTTTTGGTGAGTTTTATTTTGTTCATGCCAAGATTGAATGAAGTGTGTTTTTTTCTGATGAGTTAATGAGCCAATTAAACTTGACTTGATTCAGTAAAAGAGAAAAACATGAACTCTGTTTGATTAGGAAAATAGGTGTAAAAGATTTCCTTTCTTGACATTTTGTGAGTTTTTTATTTGTGTTTACTTATTTGACTAAGTAGCCAAGCAACGTTGTGCAGTGCAGCCTCACAGAGCTGCTGAGTATGGCTTGACAGGCTATCAATGTGAAAGGGACCTGATGTCGCAGGCTGAAGCCACCTGCTGTTCTATGGAGACCTAAAAGGTGCCCAGTGGCAGCAAAAACAGAAGCACAGAGTTGTTTACTACTCTGCACCACTACTGGATCAGTGGTGACTGTTCAGGCATCAATGTTGTATTAAACACTGTTTCCACATAAAAAAAAAAAAAGTATATAGTAAAAGCTATTCTGTACTCTGGAAACAAAGTATCTATCAACAGTATCTAACACTCATTTCTGTCTCAACATATACTTTGTTCTATAGGGTTAGGGTTAGGTTCTTTTCTATAATGAAACGTGTTGGTTTCTTTTATTTCCTTTTATTCGTTGAAGGATATGACAGCACTAATTTAGTAGACTTTACAAAGCCACAGAGGACATTATGAAAGGCTGAATGGGGCTATTCATGAAAAGTGAACTGATACCTCATGCATTAATGGACAAGGGGCAAAATTATTAATTTCATTTCCATAAGAGGGACAGTTAGCTAGGGTAAAGTCTTGGAATGTGTGTCTTGTTGCAAATAAAATGATTAAGAATAAAAAAAATAATAATAAACAGAATTGTCAGGTAAAAGTTTATAATATGTCCTGGTCTGTCCCCAGTGTCAGTCCATGAGGAACGTGACCATGAGCTCACAGAGGGACAATAGAACAACAGCCCCGGAGCTGGAGCCACCACATAAGATTTGGTCAAAGTAGAAAATAAATGAATACACTACCTAAGAAAACAACAATCCAGAGCTAAACAGAACAAACTTTGGTGATTATAAAATTATTTCCAACATGTTATAAAATGCTGCTACGTGATCGTCTCACATTTTTGAGTGATAATGATTCCTGTTGTCCCTTCTGTTGTTCAGAGCGGCAGCTGCTTTCACTGACTCTTAACACAAAGCCCACAGATTTATTGTGCAAACAGTACATCACATCTGGGCAGCACTATAATGTGCAGCAGACTCAGCTGAAACAGATGAAAAATGAACAGCTGCACATCCTCACTGATGAGTGCAATGAGAAGCACAAGTTAAGTGAGAAGGATCTGTTCTCTTCACTTCAGTATGTAGATCTGCTCCCCAAGACAACTTGGGAGAGGTCATGAGTAACATACTGATATTGAGCCAGTGTTGCTACAGTGACAAGTTGCATCACTGATGTAATTAACACTCGAAGGGTCAGGAGTCTTATCTTTCCTTCTGTAAACACTGTAGTGGATCAGGAAGGATGAGATTAATCACAGTATCTGTGTCAGAACATGGCCTTAATGAATTATAATTCTGACTGCTTCATCCACAGACACAGCATAGCAAGCTGTTAACAAAAGCATTCTCTCTGTTGAAACATTCACTCTGTTGTTACTGGTACTATCCTTTAAACTTCAGACACAGAGACTATAGCTCCCTTTACACTGCCTGTTCAAGGCAGGAATGCTGTGCGTCAGTGTTATGACCTTCCAACATGAGCGGGCATTTTTGTTCTGCCTTAAACTGGCAACAGTGCTGCCTTGGTCACACTACACGTCCTCACAGCATATCACTGTGCCGTTCGCATGACACAACTTTCTGTCTTGTCATTGGAAGTCTTGCAGTTGTTGTGATTCACACAGACATGTAAAGGTCACCACTGTTGGGGCTAACAGGTTGGTTTTATGATGCTTTGCAGTAATATGTTACTTTTAGCTGTAACAGAGTAATATAACGTGTTGCTAATGATATTAATATATCACGACAGTTATGTCACATAAAGTGTTACAATCCACTTTACCCACCAAAGTGATATTGAGGTTGTTTTAAGAACCCATCCGCATCAACATGAACATATTGATATAGGCTGTGTGTGTTTAATACAACAGAGCCTATAAGTTCTGTGTTCAGGCTCTGTGTGACTGTAATAAGCAGTATTTTGTGGCCTAATGATGAAGCCTGATCCTCCGAGCACTTTGATTTACATTCTTAAATCACACCATGCATTCCTTCTTCTGTGGACATAGAAAAAGAGATTTTTGTCTTGTCATGTCATAATAAAATGAAATTTTATTATTAGGACCGAGCAGTTAGACCTGCGAGGTCCCTATTGTAATTGGAAGGAAAGAAATTTTCTTCTCCAAGTTTGACTGCAGTTTTGGATGCCTGAACATACCCAGAAACTCACCAAATTTGGAATATACGTCACATCCGGCGAAAATTATGATCCTGCATTGTCACTGGGCGTGGTCATGACCTGCAGGCTCTGTAGCGCCCCCTAATGTTCTTCCCTGCCTTCCACATGCGTGTAGACAAACGAAATTCGGTACGCAGATTCCTCATGACCAGACGCACAAAAAAGTCTGGGGGCCCATACTGTCACTCCAACAGGGAGTTCACCATTTTGATGTGTGGCGGCATTTTTGTCCAATTCATGCCTACTTTGAAAATTATCTTGTCCTAGAGCTTAAACACCACAGTCTTCAAATTAACTCAGTTATCTTCTTCATGCCTTGAAGAACAAAAGTTATGGAAATCATTCAGCTGCACCAAACTTTAGTGGGCGGGGCGGTAGAAACCATTTTTTCCCCTCGCCGTCTCTGTATTATTCATTGTTAGCACTGTGTTGTATATGATGTTGCTGAGGATCGGATCTCTGTAGGCAGCATGTAATGCTCGCCAATGTAATAATGTCCTCAAACGTAATAAACCAGATAATAAAAATCTGCAGCATTTAATGTAATAAACCCACAAATGTAATACATTTTCCACAAATGTAATGCCGCTGCCTTCTACAAACATAACATGCGTTTTCCCACAAATGTGGTAACTATTAATGTTAGACTTGGCAGGTAGTGACGCGTCAGGGCTTCTTTGGTTCAGCACCGCAAACAGCGGAGAGAGAGATGATCCTCATTAACAAGAAGCATTTTGCTCATGCAAAGAAATACATCTGTTAAACACTAGAAGCGCCGGACTTCAACACTGCTAGAACGGCCGTAAACGGTCATTCTGACCGCTAGATTTAAACTCTATATTCTCTCATGCAAATAGCCAACTGAGTGATGAATGCATTCATTGTGTCATGATACTTTTTCCAAAAACAAAATAACACCAAAATGTACATTTTAACAAGTTTAATTATACATTTATCAATATTCATATCATCGCACATAGTAAACCGTAATTATACATTTACACAAGATTTTAATAGAGAAAACTCAGAACACGAAAATTAACGATTAAAAATAACTTATTTGATTATGAAACATTTTATTTTAACACTTAATAATATAAATTTAAAAAATAATAATAATCGAAAAAGCTGGAAACGAGCTAGTCTAAAAAAAAAAACAGCCCTTGTGATCACTGGTCACAGTCTGCAGATTACCTCCGCTCTCCGCACAGTTACCACACACTGGCTTGTGGCATTTCAAGTGTCCGACGTTTTATTCTGTTTGCAGCTCTTTCTGACCGGCGCTGTTGATGCGTGTTATAGTATTTCAGAGGTTATTTTGCGCGTGTTAATGCGGATTTGGTTCCTTGTAGCCAGACTGGCATGTTTTGGTTTTGATTTAGATTTGATGCGTGTGTGGAGGTTGGATGTGATATGTGCTTATATGTGCTGACCTAAGGCATTTAGATGTACAGGCTTGTAATAATGGATGTGTTTTGAGTAAGTCCTCGCTCTGAGGCACGCGCAAGCGTCGTCGCCTTTTTGACCCGTGAAATTAGTTTGAAATGTTGAATTATGAACTATGAACTGAACTAGTTCATTTTAAAATTTGTGAATTGAACTTTGAACTAGTTTACGTAGAAAGTGAACTTTCCCAACACTGCTACTGATCTCTCACAGCTACAGCTGTGGGTCCAACTTCAGCTTGTCACCTCCCTGTCCCTCCTCTCTCTCTCTGCCCGTTCTAACTCCAGCTGACAAAGTTCGGCATCTTGATATTCAGGTTCATAAAGGTATCCCCTTGTCTCTGTGCTAAAAGGGATCATCATCATCACTTGTGTCATAGTCAGACATGTTTACGTTAACTATCCGAGCAGTAAACACCGTGAAACAGGTGACGGAAACGTGCACAGCTGTCGACAGGCTGCAGTGCGCAGTGATACGAAGGGAGAGAAAATAGCGCCTAGCGATTGTGAGGTCTGACTTTTTTGTGGACAACGGTTTTGTGATGCAAATGTAGCCTATTACTCTTTTGAACTTATTGTTTGTTTTTGTTATAGCCTACCTCAGACTTGTGTAATAGGTTTTTCATTTTTATTTTATTTATTTAGCCTAGACAATGTAGACTGGTCCTAAGACCAATGTTTATTTTGTATTCCTGGATAGCTAAGAGATTAATAAAAGTGTTTTTTAATTGTTTTTGTATTGTGGACTGGTCTAAAGAGAAGTGTTACACTTGGTTAAGTTGAAGTAATGTTCATGTTCTTGATATTGCAATGCAACAATCATTAAATAAATCCAGACATTTTCTTTCTGGAAGTTTTCCAAAAGGTTTTTCGGTAGGCCTATGTTTATAAAAAACCGAGGTTTGTACCAAACCGTGAGTCAAAAACCGAAGTTCGAACCGAATCGTGGGTTTGGTGAACCATTACACCCCTATGTGATTCATAATCCGATTAGTCGACTAATCGTTCCAATACTCGGTGACTAATCGACTATCAAAATAGTCATTAGTTTCAGTCCTATTTTCTACCATGATGTCTGCTTATGTACAGTCTGTTGGTGCACAGCACGAGGAACTTGTAGTCCTCAAGTTGACCATTTTGGCACCCAAAAATCTCTGAGGTTCCCACACTGTATATAAAAAACCCCAATAGCACCATACAGTCTCAAAGCATTACAGCCCCACACACCTAACACCTTCAGGTCCAACTATGGATTATTGTCTTATGATCAGCTTTCATACAATATCATAATGCATACAGTAATCAGTAATTCACTGCCATAAAATTTTACCATTTACACCAAACACGCAGGGAAGGATTAAGGGTATAAAATTATTTCAGCACAAACCATGGAAACTGAAAAACAAGTGTTTTTGAAACAATTGAGTTTAGAGAAGTGACAAGATTTTTCTTTTCCATGTCCGAGGCTCCGAACAAGAGGCTGAGGATGACCTGTGATGATGATGATGACCGGTGATGTCTCTCTCCCCTCACTGGTACCCCTCTCATTTATTCTCTGCTACCTTTCTCTTTGCAACCCCTCTCTACAACCTACACACATATGGCCAGCAAAGGCCTGGTTATCAAGGAATGCAATCACAATGCACGTCTCACCCATCTATATGCATACATAATGCTAGTACAAATGGGCCTTAAGAGACTGTTCCTCCTGGATGAGCTTGCCCTGTTAGCAGGTTAAAGGGTGTCTGCCTTGTTCTCATGTTTATAATCAAAATGTATTCCCTCGTACAACATTTGGATGGGGAAATTGTTCAAGTTAAAAAAAAAATGCCATGTGCCTTTCTTGTGTGCTCTATTCAAGGACTGTTCATTTTCTGGATGCAGAAAATTCAGTGAACTTTATTTAACAATATTTAAGGCCAGATTACAATTGTTGGGTTCATATTGTCTTAAAGTTGTATGTTTACATGTTTTAAATTCTTCGTCAGCAATTCTTATTCATTCTGTTTACATATTTTTGTGCACAACGCCTAGGGATGTTAGGGCTGGGCAATATGTCAGTAGCATGCTTAAGCGGAAGCAGGAAGTGTGGGGACCATAAAACAGTCAGTGGCAAAAGAGAAATAATTTCTTGATCCTTTTTATTTTTCTAGAATGACACATTTTTGTCACATCAAAACATGATTTTACATGTAAAGAAAGCAACAGTTTGTAGCAAAACAGTGAAATAAAAAAAAGAAGAGATTGACATAGGCATACTAAAAAAGGAAGGTTTCCTGCACACTGTCTGGCTTGCATTAAAAGCTTTAACGTTTGGTCCAAAATGTTATAATAAAGTTTACCTTTTTAATGCTAGCCAGACAGTGTGCAGGAAACCTTCCTGTTTTAGTATGAAAATACATAACTAGAAATATGAGCTGACAATATGCACTCATAACACTTACCATTGCTAAGGAGACTGTCATTTTGTAAGATGTACCAATGTAGGGTGCCACGGTCCCTTGCTTGTTGATAAGTTTTTTAATGTAAATATGTGCAATGTTAATAGAGAGCACTTTGTTCAAAAGCAAAGCATTGTGATTGTTCACTCATAGACGAAACTTGATTAGCCATTAAAACACATTGGTGTGATAATATTTCACACTTAAATGTGTTTTATTGGCAAATTAAGTTCTTTTTAACCTTACAAGAGCTTTTGTTCAAATGTGGACCACATCTGTCCTGGATCCGGACGACATCTGTCCCAGATCCATGCCAGATATGGGCTGTAAACGGTTGGTTTTTTAACGGTTGGATCTGGTCCTGATATGTTCCAGAACTGTAAAGTGGATCCGTGCCGGATCTGGGCCAGGGAGCAAAAATTATCTAGAGCGGATCCGTTTTCAGGATTAGTACCGGATGTTGGACTACATCCGGCGCAGATCCCGCCCAGATCCATTTGCTGTCTGGGGGATCTCCAGCGCATCGCCATCGTGGCAGACAAAAAGTGTCGATCCCCGAGTGCGACCCAACAGGCAGGCTTGAGGAGCGGTCCACCTTTACTCTCCTGCCTGTCAGGTCGCACTCAGGGATCGACACTTTTTGTCTACCATGGGCGATGCCCCTGGAGATCCAGCTCCTACAGTGAGTAGTTCAAAAACCTTCTTTTTAGTAAACTCTGCATACACAAACAATGTTCTTAATGCTCGTGTTCATGTGTAGAGACCCTGGTGATACTACAAGCAAAGTTTCATGTTGTGTCGAACCTTATTAGTGTTTTAGAAATAGCGATTTTAATGCTAGCCTAAGAGTGCCCCTGCACTCCAGTGAAAATTAGCTGGCCCGAAACGAAACTACGGTAAATCTTAAAAATGCCTCTTTCGTCATAATTATGCTTTTACACAAAGGTTTCACAAATAAAGCCTTGGTTGCTTTTTAGCGAGAGTTTCACTTTAAGTGACTTAAGTACTCAGTGTTACGGCATGTACATACTTACATATATATCCTAATCTAACTATGTAAAAAAACTTACAAAACAAATCACTCTTGTCCAGGATTCAAGATCATCAGCTCAGACCGTCCACCCGCTCAGACCACCTTCTGACTCGGCCTTTTCTCATTCTTTATAATATTGCACCAGAGGGGCACTTCAAGAAGTGACACTAAAGGGGTGTCTACAGCATAGTAGTTGTAAGTTCATTTAGTGTACTTGTTGGCAAACAGTTGCCTTTTTACACATCTGCCTGGTGAATGAAAGGTCCGATATCCACTCTCTTTTAGCTCTGTATTTGGTGTCTTTCAACTGAGAGGAATATCTGGCTATTTAGCTTCTAAATGCTTTACCATGCTCACATGCATGCTAAGTCTGACTATCTGCTCTATGGTGCTGTGTACATACGTTTTTTATGAGAGCTGTGAGAGGAAATTCAAAACAGAACATTTACAGTTTGGACATCTTAACAATGAGGCACTTAAATGTTCTTTGGAACTGAGGATAACTGCAGAGTTGGTGCTAATTATTTGTGGCTTCATCAGTACGAGTGACACCTTTCACATTATGGTTGTGTATGTTCAGCGGTTTTATTGAAAATTTCTTTATTTTGTAACTATTCTATGTTGTGACAATGCTGTGTTTATGATCTGGTGAGGTTTAGGCACAAAAAGCACAAATAAGATTGTAAATTGTCCAGAGGCTTCAAAATTTCCAGAGATTTCAGGAACTGAAACAGTCTTGAACAGTGGTCATTTGCTTGGCAGTCTTCTTTCCCGTCCCCTCCAACTGTCTTTCACAATTTGAAAGTCTGGTCATAAACATGTGAGTGTGAAATGACACGTTTTGTAGAAATGTCAATTTGGTGCCTAGCCTACGACATGTACACAGTAGTGGTTTGCAGAAACCACTCTAACATTCCAGTTGTACCACTAAGCAACACATCAACCCATTCATGTGCCTTTCAGCAATATTGTCATTATAAGACAAAATTTTTCCTTTCAAAGTATGCAAAAAGTTGTGGTTTTCGGAAAAAGATTATGGTCTGATGGATATCCATCCATCCAATTTAGGAAAAGTAGACTGATGGTGGGCACTCTTTAACCACCAAAGGCAAAACTGCAAAAGTAGAACCATGGACAAAATCTGTAAAATGTGATCACAGTCAATGTGCACAGCAGATTCAGGACAAGTATGTATGGTAAAATACCCAAGTGTGGCAAATTCAATAGCCATATGTTTTACAGATACAACAGTGTACTTTGATCATTTGATCAAAACTACTAATCCTTTAGCATAACAGGGTTTGGCAGAGTGACACAGCAAACAATGGAAAGCATTACATCTCTAAAGTCCCGGTGCTGAGGGTAGTGTTTGGGTAGTTGTTGCGTCTTCTGGATGACATGTGTTTGTCATAAGGCCCCCATCACTCTGCAGTCAACAATGGGAGTGATCTGCTCTTCTGAGGCACATGTGCAACAAAGTACTTAGCACTGTAATCAGTTAGTCGGTCAATTGCAGACCAACACAACTTGTGTCAATTTTGAAGTGATGTGTCAGCTTATGGCTGCTGAAATGGCTGTGTGTATTAAAAAAAAAACAGCTGGTTGGAATCCGATCAGGACACAGTGTGGACCATCAAAGTCAAAGAGGAACAGTGTTGTCCCCAACTGCCCCGAGCAAGTCATTTACTTAAGGTAGAAAGTTATATCCAGTCAGGTAATTGTACCTATGAGAACAACAAATTCAGTCCTAAACACCATTAGCCTCTCCTTTTAATGCACGATACTATCACATGGTCAGTCGCCATACGCTTTAAACTATGATGCTCTATTTAACCATCTATTGCATCAGTTCTGCACATGTAGGGTTCCATGATCAAGTTAGCAATACCAAATACACAACATCCAACATCCATATGTTTCGAGTTTTGGACTGTAAATTCTGTGAAACAGTTCCATGACATGAGACAACATTTTTTCTGAGATTTTTGACATTTTTATATAGTGATATAGCACAAGTGTTGCCTTTTCCTGGTTTTAAAGGCTGCATGACAGAAAACTGCTGTCATTTTCTGAACTTACCAGACTGCTCTACCTTTACCAGTTTAGTCATTATATCCACATTACTGATGGTTTTCAAAAATCTAATTCTGTCAATGCCGGCCCTATGTAATTTGGTGCCCTAGGCAAGATCTTATCCGGCGCCCCCTGCATCGCAGTCAAATTCACAATCAATTTTCACACACGCACACAGAAACTGCATGTATGTATTCAAGATTTTTTTTCTTTTAAGTCAAAAATATCACACCAAATAAAAACTAAAGAAAGAAACAAGTGATAAAAATACAATATAAATAAGGCATTGTGCAAACATATTATATCTCAGCCTCAGAGTGCCATCTCTCACTTATCTATTGTCAGCCGCTCTGCAAAACGACCTCCAACTCCTTCCATGTTGCCATGTGGGTATTGTGCTCCTGGCTATCCTCATGAACCTTCAGCTAGTGGCTTGCATTATTCCAGTCCTGTAGTCCTTCATTATTAAGTCTGTATTCTTTTGGAGAAAACATTTAGCAGCAGAAGCAGTGCAGTGCTTTTGATTTTTTCAGCATTGACTGAGACTCTGTTACAAAAGTCATGTTGACACTCTCCCATCTTTGTTTTTGGGAAATGTGTAACTGCTTTTTTATTTGAAATGGTCCCCTGTGAACTAACTCTCATCTCACTTTGTCAGTTAGAAGAGATATCCATTTAGCAGGTCTGTTGGTGCAGCCTTTAGTCCTGATGCTGATGCAAGCAGGAAAACATGAGCCAATAGGTTAAAATAACACCTGAACACGCCTAACATTAACTTTCCAAACATCCCTGATTAATTTAAGGTGGAGTAACATCAACACACGTCGACTCAGCTTTTTATTGATTATTAAACAATGCTTCTATCGTCCGAAATAAGCTAGCAAGCTAACACTCTGCTCCAACAAACTACTATGCATTAAACTATTCATTTCCTTCCGCTTCATCACATTGACGTTACGGTTCCTGTATCTTCTTCACGTTTTTCTTCCTCTTCTTTCCTTCTTTTCCTTCAGTGGCCGCCGAATGGTTTCAGTCTTTAGGACCTTGTGATTCCGCTACAGTATCAGTAAATCTCTCTCTTGGTCTTGGTCTCCCAGAAAAAAGGCCTCTCCGATATTTAATAGTCTTTGCTATGACGTTGTGTTGCTGTGGGCTTATATAATATTTCAAAATAATAGTAGTAATAGCACTGGTAAAAAAAATAAATAAATAAATATTTTTTTATTTTTTTATTTTTCCTCCCCCATTTTCGGCGCCCCCGCAGAGGACGGCGCCCCTAGCGTTTACCTACTGCCTATGCCCAGGGCTGGCTCTGAATTCTGTCAAGGTTTTGTAAAAGTACCAATAGTACACATAATAATACACAGAAGCACATATGCCACTGTGCAACCTAAACAGGAAGAGGCATTGGCTTCTGGTTACTCGTGGGACTCAAACCCAGGTCTCAGGTGAAGGTTCTAGGTTTTACCCAGACAAAAGATGGAAACACCAACTGTTATCCCTGGGTTTTATAGAATCACATTGAACACTGAACAATATCAAGGCTTGGATGCCTTGAAACATGGATGTTTTTATTTCTTGCCAGGATGAAGAGTTGAAGTGAATCCAAAAATGTGAATAACCTTACTAACCTTACTAAGTGTCCCTCTCAAAACACTGTATCTAATTGCTAGCAGACATTTCAACCCTGGTGATTAGACAAGATGTGCCCACTGACTTCCCCCCTGGTGTATGAGACAGACCTTAGAATAGCCCTCAAAAAGAAAATATGACATAGGACTGTTACCCATCATCTTGAAGAAATGAAGGTACCCAATGAAGCTTGAAATCTTCACTGCCACTGAATGATTCCAGTTATGAGTTCTAGTGTGCTGAGGCATTATTGATATGGGTCAACACCACAATAAACGTACTTGTTAACATTTTTTAGATGAAGACATTAGCATATGTTGCATAAACCTTTTATCATTTTTAACACATCCAGTATGTGGGTGTACTTGGGGACAACACACATATTTTCTGATGTTGTATAGCAACATGTGAAGCCTAGTCACATATGTTTAACACATGTTGCATAGAGAAGTAATGCAACATGTGCACTGTTGCTCAAATGTGGCTATGGTGAAGAGGACAGTGTTTGATCATACACAGAACAGGACACTTCATCGATCTAAGTGACAGCCACCCAAACTTTATTCCCGTGACCTCAAACTGAGGTCAGAGGATTTATTTAACCACCAATATTCAACAGGCACAAAAACCATATTCAAGTTGTTCCAGTGTCGACCACAAAGAGAATGAAAAACATCTTCAGTTTTATCAAAGGGACAAAGAGCAAGCTACTGGACTTGAAAGTGAAGACACAGTGTATCAGTGGCTAAGGACTTTAAACCCCAATGCTATGAGTTCCTGCTCTTAAACAAGACATTTGAGATCTATTAAAATTCAGTTTTCCTTTCTGTTCCGCTTACAAGAAGTTGCTTCATTTCATTCTTTCATAATGCTAGTGAAATATTCCAACCCAAGACAACAAATTTGGCATTTTTAGGAGCTTTCATGTTTGAGTTTGTTTGGCTGCAGTGCATACACAGCATGAGTTTGTCCTGACTTATCCACCAGGAGCCCAGTGGAGTCTAAGAGGTTTAACAAAAATAAGAATGTCCCCCCAATATGTTGAGAGAACTGTGTTGCTCTGAAAGTGATTTTAGAGAATTCCACAAAACAAGTCTTATTCCTTCTCTAGCAGCCATACAAATTTGAGGCATGTATGTCAGAAACAAAGGAGGAAACAGTGTGACGTTCCGCATCATCTAAAGCCCCGTTCACACAGCCCTTTTAAGGTGGGAATCTTGCCGATATTTCACCTCACCGTCTATGTGAATGGTACCTGTCAAATGTATGTTAATTCAGTCTCATACAATATGTATGTGGCTTAACATGGGAGACGAACTGCAGTCTCCTGGGTGACAGCGCTGTGCTTGTGTCCATTCCATCCACCTCCATAGGCAAGCTTGTTGCTCTTTGTACTACTTTGCCTAACTTTGCTGCCTACCTCCTATTGTTACAGCGACTAGAGGTCACCACCTAACATGAAAATGTAAATATGGGTTGTAATAAGCTGCTTTCACGGTCTACCAATATTTTCATTTAAGGTGGAACGCTCCCAAAGCTTAGTTCCATATAAATGCACGGATAATTTGTTTTTTGTCGTTGGTGAAAAACAATATTGACCTTGAAGTTGAATACTAAAATGAACACTAAAATCAAAAGCCAGAAAAGTCACATGAGATGTCACGAGGATGGTTGTTGCCGGAAGACAGTAGTTTCACCTTAACTGTCCTCCATGTTACGTTGCATTCGGAGATCAATACTTTTTGGCTGCCATGACGACTGGGAGCAGAACAAGCTACTGCTAAGGTGAGTTGTTCAAAAACTTTATTTTTAGTAAACTCTTTGTAGACAAACAATGTTTTCAATGCTCATGTTCATGTGTAGAGACCCTGGTGATACTACAAGCAAAGTTTCATGCTTCAAAGTGTCGAGCCTTCTTAGTGTTTCAAAAATAGAGATTTTTATGCTATCGTAAAAGTGCCCTAGCACACTCATTGAAAATGAGCTTGACCCGAAAACGAAAATACGGTAAATCTTAAAAGTGCCTCTTTCGCCGTAATTATGCTTTTACACAAAGGTTTGACTCATATACATTCACAAAAAAGCCTTGGTTGCATTTTGGCGAGAGTTTTACTTTAACCAAGTTAAATGTGTAGCAAACCAAATCACTGCTGGTATCACAGTGTCACCTCATTTCATAACTACAGACCTTGCGATGGAATCACACCAAACTCAATGCCCATCAACATGTTCAGATTTAAACCCATGACTATTCAGTAGACAGTAGACTTACTACATGAGTCATTGGTTGGACCACACCCATTTTCAGACTCTGCCTTTATTTTGATCTCAACTACACACATGTTAAGTTTCGTTTGTACTGTTGTGATGCTAACATGCTGACAAAAATATGTCCACAGACATACAGACATAAATACCTGGCAAAATACTATACTAAAACCTAGTAGTTCCCAATACAGTCAGTATCTCCAGAACCACATATTGCCATGATGACACACACATACACACACACATACACACAAGCACACAAACATACACACATACATACACACACACACGCACACACACATATATGCACACACACATACACACACACGCGCACACACACACACACACACACACACACACAAACAACACACACACTCTAACAAAGGATGCTATCAACATGTAATTGCAGAATCCAGCATGGAACTTCATAGGTAGTGGCAGTATACAAGGTGGCATAAGACATTTGTCTATGAACAAATTAGGACACAGACATAATTTATTAAAGTAAATATTGGGATATTATTTGCCATCAACATATATAAACCTTTCTTGAACTGTAGCCTCACTGTTTCAACATGCAACACTTCCAGGACCACTTTTGCACATGGCATGCACTAAAGGTCAGAGAACCTCCGCATCAGTTACATCAGTTCTTGACCATTCTGTTTGTAGCCATCCTCTAAGGATGTCTGTTAGTCACTAGGTCCACTGCTTTGATCCTGACTGAAATATCTCTACAGGGCTATAATGGCATTCTGTAAAATTTTATTCATATATTCATGGTCAGCAAGGGATGAATTATAACTACTTTGATCTCCTGACCTTCTCTCTGGTGCCAGCATCTGTTCTAAATTCAAATTTTTGATTTATCCTCTTATGACGAAGTACCTACAATACCAGTAACAATCGCATCGGCCTCAACTTTCCTTTGTTAGCCGTTCGTGTAGTGGTCCCGACTGGGATCTTTGGAGTACCAGAGGAGCGTTTGCATCCACACCAGTAGCACAGGAGGTTTGGACCTGGATGGGCCAGGGCCATCTGGTTAGCATGATAACTTGAGTAGATACTGGATCTCTGCAACACAAATACATACGCCAAAATGCAAAACCTGTTTTTTCTTCACATTCTGTTGATAATTGTACTTCATTTTTTCACATCTCATCTAAATATGTTACATATGTTTTAGAAGTCTGCTACAGAAAACACATAACTTCTGTCTGTAGTCTCAGAGACCCTCATCTGTAAAACCTGATCATATGCAATATATTTTCATCTGCTCTACATCTGTGATTGGTGGTGACATGATTAAACACTACTCTATCAACCCTTAAAGAAGTTTTTTCTGGGTTTCTGTTATAGAGTTTAAAAAACATGTTTATTCAGTCTTAATGACACTTCCTGATTTCAAGAATATTCCTTGGAACTCAATTTTGATATTGATATGTCTGATATTTCAGTTAATGACTCAGAGTCTTCAGCTGCAAAACGTTCTTAAATGAAATCCCAAATATGTTTATCAAGAATGTTTGTTTACATGAGCCTTAACATTGAGCTAATGTATCTCATAAGCAACTTCACTCTGTAGTGTTTCATTTTAATATAGCCAAAGAAGTCACAGTAAATGAACATCAAAATTGAACTAATGCATTTCAATGATAGTTTTAACTCAAAAAACGTGAAAAAAGTGAAAAATATAATGCTATTTTTTAATTAGATTATATGTTATATATTTATACCTTCTCATACCGTAAGAGAACATACTGTAGGCACAAAAAAAGGAGTATTTGTTTACACATAGTGCATGTAACATGTAAAACATTAAATATTTGCTTAATCGGTGTAGTAAAAAAAAACTTTAAATGTGTATTCCAGATTGTGACAAAGGGACGGATTACCACTTCATAACTTTACTACATTTTGGGATTTAATACATTAAAAAGAAAAGAAAAGAAAATACATATATATATATATATATATATATATATTTATATATATGTATATATATATATGCATGTATGTATATATATATATATATATATATATATATATATATATATATATATATATATATATATATATATACATATAGATGCGAGGAAGTGAAGTCTACACAACACACCACAAAATGGAGGAAACGACACGCACATCATAAAACAACAATTCCTGCAGAGCAACAAGCTTGGCAGCAGCAGTGTGAGACTCTTAAAACGTCCAAAATATTATTTATGATTAATACACAACAGCAAAAGAGGACTCGGAAATGACCTCAGGATTCTTTTATAGTCACCCACCTGAGTGTTTTTATAATGATAAATATCCTGACAGAGACTCCACCCTACCTGGCGTCTGTCTGTCTCTGTCCTCCGCCTGTCCTCTTTATCATCATGTGGCCGCTGGATTAACAATCAGCACAGATTATAGCCATAATAAGATCCAAATCACACGTTCAAGGGTCAGCTTCTACACTTGGAGCATCGCGTTTTGATTGATAAAGCAATGCTATTACGCTCCATACAGCTCAGTTAAATTCAATGAATCTGTCCTGTCGAGCCAGAAGTTCTGACGATTAATATGCCTGATCCAAACAAAGAGAGACATTTTAAATCACCTGGGGAAAGAAGCAGAACTGACCGCTCTGACAGTTTCACTGCAACATGCATTTTGCTTCTTTTCTTTGTTTCATTTAAATCCACCAAATTTTAAAAGCATACAATCTTCTTCCTCTGTACAGCTCCCTCCGTAAATAACATGAAACTATCTCAAAGTTTTTTCAGGTCATTGACTTCAATCATACACCAAAATATATGAAACAATAGGCTCAAAACGCGAAAAACTAAACCAAACTAAACAAAAAAACTAGATGAAAATAATGTTTCAAAATAAGTGTCGGCTCAGATATCGACAGGTAGGCTGTAGACATAATATTATCCTAATTATTAATTCCTCTCCCCCATGATCCACCTCGGCCAATTTGGAACCATTAGACCTGTAATGATTTACTTCCAAACATCAAACGGCGGAGAACAATGAGGGTCTGGCTGCAGTCTCTGCCGGTGCGTCTCTAATTCTCCATAACAAAAGTACAAAGGCCGAGACGGAGACCAAAGGCTTTATCCATAAACACCTTTAGCACCTCTCAGGGCCGAGGCGCCACGCCGGGCCGACGCGCACACCACGGCCCGTCTGGACGTCGTTGTGATAGGGGGCAGTGGAAGAGAGGAGAGCAGCCCCGGGGAAGGCAGACAGCAAAGGAGGAGGAGGAGGGGGCGAGGGTGGAGAAGGAGGGGGTGCCGGGACAAAAACACCTCATCTTCTCCCTGACTGTCTGAGCAGACCTGGGTGAAGTGTGTGTGCGACAAAGAGAGAAGTTTTTTTTTGTTTTGTTTTGTTTTTCATCGGAGTGCCGCAGCATCTTCAGGGCCTCTGCAGCAGAGCCGCCGGTGGAGGGATATTTGACCTAAGGAACGCACAGGAGGGATTTTATTTGTAATTTGTCTTTTTTTTTTTTTTTTTTTTTTTATACAGTTTTACACAGAAACAGCCTGATGCGTAAGTAAACAGCTTTTGATTAAAGTCCTGTCCATTACTGGAAATCAAGAATTATTTGTAATTTCAGGAAGGAAGTGAGATACCGTCCACATAGTACAGAAACTGTACCCTAACCCAGCAAAAGGGGTTTGAATGTATAACGTGTAATCTAAAATATTATTTACCCTTAACTTTTGTTGACTTTGCCCTGACTTCCTCACTGCAGGGTCCCACAGACCTCACTGGTGTATGTGTGAATGATCCGATCTCTCCTTGCTGCAGGCCTTCTCTTCTTGTTTGACTCTTGAAGTCTGCCTTAGAGCTGTTAACAGAGGACGCGGGTTTCCAGGAGTCAAAACACAACATTGAGTTTAAGAACTAGCCTACAGGCTAACAGTCTTAATGAGGACATTTTCTTGATTTATTCTGTGGCAGCATAGCATTTGGGCCTATAATGAATGTCTAATATTCATAGAGCACGCAGCACCTTCATATAGTTTGTGATCTGTAATAAATAAGCTATTTTCCCCACCCTGACGCATTGTGGCAGCATTATCGAAGCTGCGTCAACTCGCGGGTAGGACCTTAAATTTCGAGTGGGTGCAACGAGTTCCACGTGCCCACTGTAAACCCGTGCCTCTGTGTACGTCATTTCAGTGTCAGAGGGCAGACAGACGTCTGTGGCGGCCGCCGCCGTGATCCACGGTTCCGGCGGAGAGGAGCAGACAGAGACGTGCCCGCGCAACGCCCTGCTCGACCAAAGCCGGCGGCACCGGACAGCTTTCACGCGCGAGCAGCTGTCCCGGCTGGAGCAGGAGTACGTGAAGGAGAGCTACGTCTCCAGACCCCGGCGCTGCGAGCTGGCCACGGCGCTCAACTTACCGGAGACAACGATAAAGGTACTGTGGTTATAAGACAGTGAGCGACATTTTATAATATAATAACTTCTATGAATGAACTCGATGATGTCATAAATTAACCTATAGGCCACCAGGTTCTCTAATTAAGAGCATTAATCAGACCCCGTGCATCTGAGCAGCCTCACTGACACCACCAGGAATCCGAGAATCCGAGACACAGCGAGCTGTTTGCACCGGAACACATTGTTAACACACAGCAGACATTGTAATAGAAATATTTTACTGCTGAACAGAGAGTGGAGGGAACTATGAGGGCCCCTTCTGACCCCCAGTAAATAGAGCCCAGTACACAGGTTCATCAAGGCTTGACTAGGGAACAGTGTAACTTCATTGAAATTTCGATTATGTACACTGTTTGCAACACGCCTTTCTTCTCATAGACAGGGGAAAAGTTATCATATAAATAGGTATGTCAACTACTTAGAAGATACATTCCCCTAGAGAAGAAAATTCAGTCATCATCTCCTCCCCCCACGCTGATGGAAAGTCAGGTGAAGCTTCGTAGCAAAACAGCTTTACAGCATTCTGCTAAACTCAGAAAATCTCATAGGATCGGCCCCTTCCCCCTGTCAGACTGAGCTCAGACACTAGCTCTGGTTTCTTGCGGTCTGATATGGCAGTTTAGGAGTTTCACTGGCAAACAAACTGACGTCTTCACTCCTTGAGTGGAGCAGATAGGTCGGGCTGCTGCTCTGCCACATGGTCTCTTTGGTCTACCTGCAAGCCCAGAGACACTCAGCTGCTTCAGCCAAAGAGGCTGATTTGATTATTGGGGCAACTCTGACTCAAATTTACATTGAAAACAATGAGCATGTGATGTAGGTGTAGCTATGGTGGTAGTGTGCAATGACAGGTCTGTCTGTTCATACATCAGTATGTATGATTTTGTTGTCTTGGTTGAATTTCTATTCACAGTAACATCCAATTTAGAGACAGAAACACAGAGAGACAGTGAGAGAGAGTGTTCAGGACGTAGTTACTAGTTACACTTTCCAAGAGTTGAATGAGAAGATCAGTATCAATTGGATGTGTGAGTATAGAACTCATTGAAATCATCCTGTACATATTGTCATTTTTACGCTCTGGTTACTGTCCAGATTAAACAGTTAGATATAATATGCTCATCAGATAGCTTTGAGGGTGTTAGTAAGCAGATTGTATTTCATGTGTATTGAGCTAGGCTAGTTGTTTTCCTGTGTGTTCTGTCTTTGTGCTGAGGTAAACTGGCTCTGGCTACATGTTTATTGTACTGGTATAAGAGTGATATCAATCTTCTTCTCTAACTGTCAGCAATCCCTTTAACATTTGTATTAAATCTGTGTCAAACAGAAAACCAATTTGGGGTTTTAGTTATGTGGTGGAACATGGAAGAGTTTGTCCATATGTTTGTCCAGTGCTTCAGGGAAGAATCTCTGGCTAGAAAACACCAGTCAATCATTTTCATGACTCTGTTACTGTATATTAAACAAACAAGTTATATTGTGTGAGCAGTGATCAGTGAGCTTAAGTAGTTTTGGGTTTATTTTTTAACTTTGGGCAGAGCCAGACTAGCTGTTTACCCCTTTATGCTAAGCTAAGCAAACTGCCTTTCAGCTCCAGGTACATACTCAATACACTGAAACAACAGCTGTCTCATTTAGGTCTCAGGACAGCCTTCACCGAAAATCAGTCTTCATGAAATTCTGTTGTTTCACCTCACGAGTTCATGGCCTCTGCTGCTGGACACAGACAGTAAAAGCAAGAAGGTCGACAAGGAGCTGAAAAATCAGAGACGGCTACTCACAATGACAATGACAACACTTAATATTTCCCATGAATATGAGGTTTTCATAATCTCTCCTCTTACTGACATGACAGGCGAGTAGTGACAGGATAAGTAGGGTCTAACATTTGACGTGGAGACCCGTTGGCCCAGTGCAGCAGCTTTAATACATAGTAAATGCCCCCATCTTTCTGCCAACCACTGGAGGGTCTTTTATGAAAGAGGAGGAATGTGAGGCGAGGCCTTGTAAACGCTGCCACCTGACGTTTTAGAAGCTCAGCCTTCCAGGAGTTTCTATCAACTGGTAAAATAGTCGAGGGCGACAGACACACAGGCAACTTGTCAGTCTCAGCTTTCAGAAGGTGAATATCTTACTGCTGCAACAGAGAAAAGCATGTTTGAATACATTTAGTAAAACTAAAGAACAATAAATGTTAACTTCAAAAGTTAGACCCCTTACATTATAATATATGTTTGGTTCCCTCAGTCTGTATTCTAATGACTACAGTGGTCCCTTCAGTCATCACCGTCAGAAAGTGGACATTTTTTTGCTGTGTCCCCACACGTTTGACATTTTTGATTTGAATGAAATATCTCAACAACGATCAGATGGATTGTTTTTAAATTAACCTGTTAACATTCCCTGGAGAACACTGTTGTTATTGGATGCTGTTAGCATTCCAACTTAACAGCAAATTAAAGACAATTACTCTAGAGTGCTGCTGTGAGCTTCTTATATATATATATATAAAGGCATGTATGAAATTATATGAAAAAAGAATCATAGCAAACACACAGTCCAGTCATGAAGTCCACAGTGTTGAAGTGTCAATCCTTCAACCAAGAACACATGAGCAAATATTATGTATCAAATCATTTCTCATAATGATGTTATGTTCATTATCAGTATAAATTTAACAGGTTATTTGAACGCCACTTGGCTTGGCCTGCTCTTCACTTCTTTCCTTCTTGCTCCCTTCTCTCCAGGTGTGGTTCCAGAACAGGAGGATGAAGGACAAACGGCAGAGACACTCCTTGCCGTGGCCTCACCCTCTTGTGGACCCCCTGGGAGCGCTCCTGATGGGCCGTGCCTCTCCTTCCTCCACCTTACCGTACCCTTTCATCCCGCCCCACCTCCCACATCTTCCCCTCCACCACCACTACCCCCTGGCTCTCTCCTCACCAGGATCCTCAGCTCACAGTCGCTACAGCGCACCTATGCGAACCCTGGATGCACTCCGCCTGTCCCAGTACAACAACAGATCAGGGGGGCTGCCTCCAACCGCAGCAGCCCTCTACCCCTCCACCAGCATCATGCATCATCCAGCCTCATGCCCTTGCCCCCTCTGCCTGCACTGGGGACCAGAACAACTGCTCAAAGCTAGAGGGGAGGCACTGGGACTGAGCCAACCCCACAGTCCCAAAGCTAACATCCAGTCTGGCGGTCTGGAGCGCCGGGAAGAGATGGTGTAACACCAGACAGACACTCCCCAAGGTTGTCAAACAAGCTGCTGCAAGCACATCACAGTATACTCACTGTGACTTTAATTCATGCGATTTACATGGTGAAGCTTGTTAAGTCACAATGGCGATGCACCCCATTCAAGAGTTTAACTAGTTATTGTTTACCTCCTAATAACAGAGGAGACACACAAGCCTCTCAAAACAGGAACCAGAGACACGTCATTCTAAGGTATTATATAAAGGTCCCATATTGTATTTAGGACAATCTCATGTTTCGATTTTAAAACAGGTCCAGCTGCCACAGAAGCCCTGCAGGCAAGTGAGGATATTTTGTTTTCTGGTGAGCTATTTTCTAAGCCTGAGCTGAAATGTTTTCTCTCTTGTGTTCTTTGATTTTATTTTCCATCAGTGAAATCAGGAGAAAAAATAAATTAATGTGTGAAACACAGTGACTTTTTTTCATCTGAAAAAGTAAAAATAAATAAGTAACCTAGAAAGATTATCCTGGCAAAACCTTTTTCTCCCCACTAGTTCTCAAGTCATAAACACAGGAGAGAAAACAAACTTAGTTCACACTTGGATCAACCCCCCAAAATAATACTTCACTTCATCAAAAACACTGAAGAAAAGAGGTGCACACTGCCCATATTCAGAAACTCCGCCTTTAAACAGACTGTCGAAGGTTCCTGGTGTCACTACTACACAGTCACCCTCAGCCATGTGCACAGTAGGGCACGCTGGTAAAACACCACTAGAGCTGATGAACATGGTTTGCAGTGCCTACTCAGGCATGTGGCAGCTGACAGATAAGGGCAGACTGGGAGGGTGGTCTTAAAGACACAGGCACTAAGAAAATATGTGAAGAGGGGCTTCAGTAGTGGACAGTATGAGAAAATAATGTGTTTTTTAAATATTTTTCTAGGAGACACTCAAAGTAAGAGTGTAAACCTGAAAATTATCATAATATGGGACCTTTATAACAATGCCAGTCACATAACACTGCTGATTAACTGAAGGCAACTGTTATAGGTGACAATAGGTGCCATTTGCAATGTTTTCTTTTTTTTGTTCGTCTTTATCTCTGCAAACCTGTAAAAGTCTATTTCATTTGGATTATGGTGCCAGTAGAAAGATGCTTTTCAGCTGAGTTACTCTGTAGACTACTGTATACTCAAGGCAGAAATTAATATTAGAGTCATTCAGAAAGCTTCTGATTGGCATCGTATTTTCAGTGGAAGGGTTCAAGGCTTTAAAATGATTCCTTTAAAGGAATATTTAGTCTTTTTCTCTGGAAAATGTATTCAAAACACTGGTTATGGAAAAACATTAAGAAAATAGTATAGTCTAAATTGTAGTCGATATTGAAACTACCGCCTGTACACAACAGTTGACTCTTCTGTTTTTTGGCACATCCTCCCAACACGTATCTCACGTCAAAGTGTGGAAAGTAGCTTTGTTTAGATACATTTGGTTTCTACAGTCCATGCAGATGTTCCTGTAGTGATTTATCTGGGAAAGGGGAAAAGATGTTGGAGATGAATGCTGTTAAATAACAGGATCTCAACTAATTTTAAACCGTAGCCACAAAATGTGTGCACCTATGAGTTTGTGGCACTATGCCCGTTTGATGTGATTCGTATTCAGATTCAGATTCAGAGGAGAGAAGATGACAAAAAAAAGGAATCCAAAGGGATAACTGGTAGTCCGCAGCTGTTAAAGCACAATTGCACCAAGTAAAGATAATCTAGATATAGATATTTTGTTTTAGAGTTGGTTTCTACTGTTTCCTCTGGTTTAACACTAATGACTACTGCTTTTATTTATTTGTTTGACTTTAAAGTTTTAGGTTGTCTTCACTGAAATATTTGTGTTTTCATGGTGAGGTGAGAGAGAGCAGAGATCACATTAAGTTCCTGGGAAGCTTAAGAGGCTGAGCGTTTGTATGCATCAGTTGTTTTGCTTGTTTCAGGAGAGAACCTACAGGTGAATGCAATTCCACAGTTGATTTCCAACATTAAAGGGAAATTCCTGTATTTTTAGAATTGGATCCCCTACTTAAATGTTTTGTGTGTAAATGACTCATATTTACAAAATGTTTTGGAATCTGTCCAATAGACCCCCTCAGCTGGCAGTCACAACACGGTTGCAATGTAATCCTTTGGGGCAACTATGGAAACAACTTCTCCTGAGATTCGACTCCTTGTTGAAAACACAAAAACACAAGTCTTGCTCAATGAGGAGCCTCATTTTTGTGAGAGGTCAGTCGTTGCAGGAAGACGACAGTGGAAATGTGAGTCAGAGTTGGAGAGAGGAGTTTGGTCGTTACCTAGATGAATTGCCTGTAAGAATTTATTTCAAATGTTCTGAGGCAACAAACTGTAAGAACTCATCTCTTGATATATGAGAGCCACACTTGTGTTTCTGGTTACCAAAAGATCTTATTGTTCAACCAAAAGGTATCTGTCAGTATTTTAGTAAGTAAAACATGGTTGAAATATATGATATGCAACTACACCACTAGCCACACTATGTTTGAATCCTACACACTAGATCTTTAACTATAGATAATGAAATGTTCCTAATGTCTGTTGCCTCTGTGTCCCCACTTTTTTTAAATTTTACAATTATCCTGATATGTGACTGGACTATTTCTCGAAGGCTTGTGCCTGAAAGATGTACAATTTTGTCACATTGCTGTCTTTCATTGTGACATCAAAGTAGTCGCTACAATATCCCCTGTAACATTACACAGCCGTAAAACTCTCTAGAACAGAGGCAGCCTTTGTCTTGCAACCAACACCACACCCTGAGCCACAGTTACAAACATACAACCTGTGTGAGACCTTACAACCTTAGGTAGAAAATGTGTTCACGGAGGTCAAACATTGTGAACGAGTAGTATGCCAGCCACTGCAGACTACAACACCAGATTTTATGTCATTTTTGTGGCTCTGATTTTACATTAATATAATAATAGTTTAAGGAGTTGATTGTTGCTGCAGAAAGAATAAAGTCAGATTATCTGATCAGATTTAGTCTATTTTATCTAATAAAAGTGTACAGACACCATTTGCACTCGGGCACCCGACGGGTGATCTGTACAATTTAGATGAAACGGGTGAAAAATAATGTACTGTGTCGGACACGGGTGGGGATCGGACGCCTGGAGAGCGTGGGTGGGTTTTGCGATTGCCATTTTCAAGCCATCACGTGCAAAAAATCCTAGAACTCCCACTCCCCACGCTAGCTTACTTTCATTTTTAAAAATTGCATCCGATCTGCTGACAGTCAGAAAACGAATCCTGAAGAGTTGAAAAAAAGGTTAGCGAGTGGCGATTTTAAAGTGGTTGACAAAACCTAAACGAAACTCAAGTCCAATGTTTGGGAGAAATATTGAGTTATCTAATGTGTCTAATCGGGCATCATAATCAATTTATAGCGGGTCGGCTCGGGTGCGGAATGTAATTTGTGCTACTGTCGGAAAACGGGTCGGATGCGGTTTTAAGTATGGTGGTTCAGGCGCGTGCGGGTTTGCAAAATAAGACCCCTGCGGAACTCTGACTCAGACACCACAAAAAGGAAAATGAAATGATGTTTTACTGTGTCAGGACATGTGAAGTAATGAATTGAAGATCATTTTTTGAAAAGATATAAAATTAATTTAAAAAAACAAAACAAAAGAAGATTAAAAACTGTTCAAATCTGTCTGCATTATTGGATACAATATAAAAAAAACAGGTCCTCAGTTATATTCAGAATGATGACGTTAACTCAAATATGAACTAAAAAGTATTCCATGATGGATTAGTTTTGTGCAAAACCTTTTGAAACAAGACTAGAAAAATGGTAAATGGCTGGACTGTCTACTCAAGGTGCAAAGATGTGGCCAATTCATTACAGAAGTAATCAGTGGTAGAGTTCATGATACAGATTCCTGGCTATGAAAAAAACACCAGAATATTCCTCTGTCAGCATGCAGGAACTTTTTAATGTATATTGTACTCATTATTAAGATCTGTAGCTCAAAAAACATGTATTGCTGAGAGGTACAGATAGACCATTCTTATTTACACATTTCATGTGTCCCCTGTCTTATTCCAATCAGCATTTACAATTCCATCCTTACATTTCAGCTTTTGCATTTTAAATGTAACATCATCATATCATTTCACATTTTCTTTTTGAGACTATGACCTGATTGTTTCTAGTTGTATACTAAATAATAATCATTTTCTATCTTTATCTATTTAGACTTTGAATTTTAATTTTGACCAAACATATCCTCCATAGAGAGGACGCTCTGAGCACTCTGAGACTGGAACTCTGAATTTCTGAACTACCAGGCCTCGGCAGCTGCACTGTGAAGTATCCTTGAGCAAGACACTGAAAACAAAATTGCTCCTGATGAGCAGGTCAGCACCTTATATAACAGCCTCTGGCATCAGTGTATGAAGGTGAATGGGTCAAAGTGACAAATGTTGTCACACGCTTTAAGAATTTTGTGTCTTTTGTGACCATTTTTGCCTGCCAAAACCCCACAACACTTGATATGAGACAGTCAGCTGCAGCAGTGTTGATGTCAGCCAGCTTTAACTACCATAAGTTAATGAAATGCAGTGGGGCTCCCTCCAGCTGAGATTTAAAACATAGCACAGATGTTTTAGAAAGCAATTTAGAATAATTTATTTAAAAAAGTATGAAGGAACCACATGATGTCTAAGATGACATAGCATCAGCAGATGTATTTCCTTGTTGAAAATGGGACCGTGACTAGTTTTGGATGTGGGTTTTGGGAAGCAGCTGTTGTCCCCTCTTCCCAGGACCGCGCACCAGCACGGACTATTTAACTGGTACAGAGTGGCTGACTGTACCGGCCTTCCTTCACCCCCAGTTGTGAATATTTAATCTTGTATAGAAAGATTTTAACAAATTCACAGTATCATAACATAGGCTGGCTATTTATGTCAGTTAGTTGTTGTCAATTTAGCACAATACAGTTAGTGAGCCTTCTTCAGGGTTTTTTTTCTTCATGTTCTTTGCTTAAGTTTCTCCTAGTGTTCTATGTAATTATCTAAGAGATTCCATTCCTATCAGTCACTTCATTAGCTAACATTAGATTAGATGATGTGAACTCACTCATGTTGCCTGGCTTTGCACAATGACACAGAGGAAAACTGAGGAGAAGCAAGGCCCATCAATAAGTGAAGGGGGTCATGGTTGGGAAGCTGATTAAAAATATATAACTGCATGTTTCTTCTGGTCTTTGCAGAAATGACACTCTTTGTTTATTTAACATCAATAACACCACTTGTTTGCATTAGCAGCATTAATAACAGTGCAGCTATCAGGAATGATTAAACTCAACTCCAAGTTGAAACTTTCCACCATCACACCTACTGAGATGCTTCACTCTCCTCCTATAGTTTTTCATTCTCTTTGCATATCTAGATTATGGCCAACAATTATTGTCACCACTGTTAATCATTTAGGCCTTAAAACAATAGTGAAAATGGCCACCACCGATTTGTCTGTGCTGGAGCATGTTAATGTCCGATGAAACATGGTGACATCTTTAACACTTTTATTTGGTTCAACAGCCATCAACAGTGAATAAAAACCAAAGATATCTTCAGTTGATATAAATGATAAAATAATAATGATTTAATATCAAAGAAGAAGCAGCTCATTGTCACATCTGGTCAGATGGAACCAGAAGAAAATGTAACTTTCTTTACATCATCATTCATTATTACTTTTCTGTTAATAGACTAATTTCCCATTCTTAATTCTGATGATTTTTGAATACAAGCAACGTTCTTATTAGTTATCTAGAAATTTGTGTAATGTTTGAAGACTGCATAGAGAAAATGGCAGCAGTTTTGTGGCATCACTGTTTTGTTCACATTGACATGTCTCTGTCTATCTTTAATTAAAACTTTAGAACGAAGGATGGCACCCACTGGAAACCCCAGAGATGTCATCGTCATCCCTACTTACAATGGCAATGTCTCACGGTATATTTTTAGATTCTATATGGTTGATGAACTGGAAAATCGCAAACCTGCAGACAATTTCCAAGCACATTTTGTCTGATAATACGGCCCGACAGTTCCCTGCAGAAGTTCAGATGTTTCTATTGTCTGGAACAGGTAAGATGTGTTTCATACAATGTAACACACTCTTATTTACTCTAAATGGTTCAACGGTATTTCAATCGAAATCCAGTTATAGATACAGAAACAAACGCACCTTTAAAAGTCATTTTTACAGTAATGTGCCATGTTCTGAATAAAATATCCTCTCTGACCTGTTTCATGTTGCTGTAATACCACTGATTAATTGTATTAGTTCAATGTGGTCTGGAGTTTTACAATCAAACACAGCCCTTCCACTGAAGCAATAAACTGATTAAAAGATTAAAATTGTTGTGTGTTTGTTTGTGTGTGTGTGTGTGTGTGTGTGTGTGTGTGTGTGTGTGTGTGTGTGTGTGTGTGTAAGACAGAAAAAATAATAGGACATTTTTGAATCGGGATGGATGAGGTATATGTCTTCCTCAGATTTGGCAGTGTGTTAAACTGTGTGTGTGACTGTTTTCCTAAATGTATTCTGTTTGTTCATGCCATGCAGTCCTCATTTGTCGAACAGCCATCCTCATGTAAATGGAGCAGAGGCTTAAAAGGTTTTGGACAAAAAGTCAATCAGTGTGTTGGCTGGTGATTTCTATAAAGACAGGAGCTTGAGACATGAGTGTGTGCATTGCTGCTTACACTGCACCAACACTGAGTTGGCTTCTCTGCTTTTAACCACAACTGATGTATTGAATCTGATATGATCTGCAGCGATGTGTACATATATGTATGATATATAATATCATGCATTTTAAATGTCCGACAGCCAATCCCTTTTTAGTCCCATCCTATCACGTCAATGAAAACAAAACATATATTTCGTCACAGTTTGAATTATGAAAGATCTATTTTTAGCTCCTCATAGTCTCATCTTAGCCATGGAAAAATCTTTCGTTATAGTGTTAGTAAATAAAACTCTGAAGCAAAAGGTTTGGTGAGAATGTGGGACAATTTCCAGTCGTGTTTGTGGTGACCAGATATTTTAAAGCAACATAATGTCAGTTTTTCACCTTATAACATGAGCATTAGAGTCATGTTGATGGTACAGTGTGGTGTAACAGGCTGAATAGTGTCTCTGTCTCTTGTTTCTGCTCTATGTAATTTAATTGAGAGGGGAGAATCACAGCGTTACATACATGTTCACTTTAACATACATGTTTACTTCAACATGCATGTTTTCAACACATCACATTGTTCTGATGTCATGAGTTTAGTTTGTAGTCAGCACCTACATTACATCTGACAAGCTGTTACACACTTACAGTTTTAGTCACATAAGAGTTTATTTCACCTATGTAACTCCATTCATGTATTTATGTTTAATATGTAAATGTTTGCATCTGTCGACCTGTTTGATGTAAGAAATAGCTTCATATTTCTGTTAGAACAGATATGGTTGTTCTTTCAGAGGCACTGAGCAAATACATGGGTCTGAAATAAAGTTTGAATGTAATTGTGAATTTATATTCCTTAAAGTAACAATATGTAGAAATTGGCATTCTGTCTGCTTTGGTGCCCCCCACAGGTTCTGAGTGTGGACACCACTGTTAAATACATATCCCAAGTCTGTAACAATTTGTCAGAGGGGGCTGACTACGAGCTCATTAGGTCACAACAATGTTGTGTGTTTCTGCAATTTCATGGTGAAATAATGATATAGTTCATAACATAACCCAACAAGTGATGTGAATGAATCAGTCCATGTGATTTGGTCTTGTTATGTGTGACACATTGTGCACTCATTCATGCATTGAATTATCATTAGACATGCATTAGTTAATCATTAATGATTTGTAGCCTTTTTATTAAGTGTTACATTAATGTTTATTGTTCTTTTCAGCAACAGGTCTGAAAAATGATTTGACATTACAACAAGGATGCATTACAGAAATGTAGTTTCTCATATGCCTGCAGATAAGATGATGGCTAAATACTCTGAATTTGTCTCAGTAGAGAACATACAACACTGAGAACAAGCTCTTTTCCAGTGTGGCTTGGCTTGCAACAGTACATTTTTCTAACAAATCAAATGCTACTCAGCAACAGTGGATTGGGAAATGTCTGCCTTACCTTATTTTACAGTTATAACAACAATGCCCACAAAAACAGACTGAGAACACAGAAGCACATGACTGATCTTAAAAGTTTTATGGCAGTAAAAGCTGGAGTACGAACAAATAGGAATATGAATAGTAAAACTGTCTTCATTGTGATGGCTTTTACAATGCAACAGTTATGCTTCACTGACAAATCAATATGAGGTTTACAGCATCAAAACAAAGCTGTAACTGAAGCATATGATCTCCTCTGAGGTTTAGTGGTGTAATTCATCAATCAATCAATTCCAGATCCAGTTGCTAGTCTTAATGTTGCTGTAAATACAGTTTGGACAGCAGCCACAAGAGTCCCAAAGTGTGTGAAAGATGAAGCAATGGCAAAGTCTTGTGCTTTGTGCTGATTCCAGCCCAGCAGGTGTGCCTTTAAACCTCAGACACCCAGCACTGATTTCCAACTCACCTGGACAGGTGTTCAGCATAACAGCAGTACTTGTACAGGCTGAAACCCAGAGCAGCTCTACACAGGCTGTGTGTAATAATGTAGGACAATAAACAGAAGGGTTAATTACAGGTGAGTGCGTCTGAACAGAGCTTAGCACGGCGGGACACACAGAGGGTACCACTAGGATAATAATGTGGTATAATCATGTGAGGCTGTAAGTAGAGGGGGAGACAGACTGGCCTGTCTCAACTGGCTCAGATGGGATGTAGAGAGGTAAGTAGTGAATAAAGGGCTTTCATGTGACATAATTTAGCGTCTGGTGGCCATATTGGAGGTCCTCATCTCTGGGAACAGCATTCTGTGATTGTGTCTATCTCAACAGAGATATCCGGACATGCTTCTGTGTGTTTCAAAATGGGAACTAATCATTTCACTGCTAATTATCAGTTTTTTGTTGCTAAAGCAATAGTTCAAGTTGTTCAAAATGTGCTTATTCACTATCTTGCCAAACGTTTGGTCAGAAGATTGATTCCACTCTCATGTCTGCCCGGTCACTGTAGCTTGAGCCAGCAAACAGTTTTCTTAGCTTAGGACGAAGACTGAAAACAGGGGGAAATTACTAGCCCATTCAGTGGATGGTCTGAATACATTTCTGCTCTGTAGCCCGTATGTGTGATTTTGAAAGATTTTCCTAATATTAGAATCTAAAATTTCATTAAAGTAAGACTTTAATTTTTTTTTTTTTTTTTTTTTATGTTTATTTCGGGCATGTCAGTTCATCATAATCACATTTCATCATTGTTCAAACAAAACAATACACATGGCCGAGCGTGGTATGATCATGCACACTGAATTTCGTACGAATCCGTGGCGACAGTTATATATATAAAAACTTTCTACATTGATGGTGCCCCCTAGCGGTTGTTTGGTGCCCATGTTTCATAACACTTCATAGCAATTTTTGTATTATGAAAAATTCTCTCACTAATTTTAAGTCATGAGTGTCCCTAGATTCTACGTGCAAAGTTTCATGCAGATTCAACTCAGAACCTAGAATGGGCTCTTAAAAGTAGGTTTCTCACTAATTGCAATTTTGTGAAAATATTTTCTTGTCAGAAATGGGTGTGGCTTATATCACCTCATTTCGTCACATTCATGGAACACCTACAGGTAAAGCTTCTGAGGCATTGCAATTGGGAGTTAGTCGACAAAACATTCTTACCTTGATTATAGTGCCACCTGCTGTCAGACGTGTCATTTTTAGTAAGTGCACTGTTCTATACCAGTCCTGAAAGTGTCACTCACACAACTTTTATGGTTTAGGCTGCAAAATGAGTTTTATATACAAAAGATGATTTTCCTTTTTTAAATAAATCCTCAGGAAAACTATAGGGTCACCACACCACTGGTGTTCAGGCTTCGGCCACTGAAGACAAAATGACTCAAAATGATACAGCTCAAGTCTCTGGAAGTTTGAGATCACAAATTGATTTGATGAATTGCTATAATTACGCAGTGAAGTCAAATGAATTGCAATGCAGTGGTGGATGATATCGTGAGAAGAAGCACAGCCTCTGGACACAACTCACAGCATCATGGCGCTGCTAGTGGATGGTTACTGGTCAGGCCAACACCAATAACTGTGTTCAACACGGAGAATGGATAAATAATAACAGAAGACATTTGCCCTGGGATTAATCATAATGGATTTACTTTAAAAACTCCCAGAAAGACACTGCAGTTCAAGGCTGGGTTATAAAACTGCTCAAAGGGCTATGATCGCGCATGACGCCTCATTAGCATGGGCTTGAATATGTTCAGCTTTCCCGAGGTAATTGGCACGTCATATTTCAAATATTCTATGTCTGATATCCAGGGGCGCCACCAGGGGGCGAAAGGTTAGGATGATTCCAAGGGCCCAGCACTGACAGGGGGCCCTTTGAGACATGGGCAACCTATACAAGGGCCGAACTACATTTTTTTTCATGGGGCTCAAAATCCCTGGCGGCGCCCCTGCTGATGTCATTGAGGACAAGGTCTGACTTGGGACTTCTTTGAGACTTGACCTGAATGACTTGAGTCAAATGTGTGCAAATTAATGCACTTTATTTGCTTGAAAGATTTATCTATACAAAAACCAACCTGTTAATAAAAGGCAACCATTTAGATTCCAGGATGTTGTTAGTCCCAGTGTTTATGCTAAGCCAAACTAACTCAAGCAAGAAAGTCATGAAGACATTTTGTTTTCATTCAAAGCTTCAATACATAAAATTAAATGTTAAATGCAACACATCTTCCTCTAAAACTGACAGAGGACAGCCCAAGTTTTCTGTCAACAGGAAGAGCCATGATCTTGCATTCAGTTTCAGTTAACAGACTAGTATGCTACAAACAATCAGCCAGTTAACATTAAACCTTGTGCATGTTCTGGGGTAAAGCCTGGTTTATGCTTCTGCATCGCGGCGACGGCGTAGCTACGTCGTCGACCCTACGCTGTCATTGAGCATTCGAAGTTCTGCGTCGAGGGAACGCGTTGTTCTGCAATTCACCGCCAATTCACCGGTGTGGCTGTGTCTTTGTTTGGTTTTGGGGGGTTCATATCGGATTCCTTGGTTTTCTTCCGGTCAGACAGTAAACAATGGCAACTGAGATGGAGCGGGTGTTTTTGGAGATGGAGCTCGTGGATATTGAACAACAAATGCTGTTATTACAAATGTTGAAGCGCAGGCGACACAGAAGCCATTTGCGGAGGTGGTCTGTCCGACCAATCACAGACCTTGCCGTTCGCGTCTCGACGCGTCGACGTGACGCGTACTCAGGATTTTTTGGAGGCGCACGTCAGGCTACGGCAACGCAGAAGCATTAATCAGGTTTAAGTCTGCTGTTTAATGATGCATAAATTAGCTGAGTAAATCATTTTCCTTTTCAGTTTAACAAGCCTGTTAGATGTGAAACCAAACCAGCTTTAAAGAGTTCGAGAAGAGAATCTCTGAGAAGACTTGCAGGTTACTGATGCACATTGGTCACAAGGAACAATGCTGACCACCAAATATTGGTAGCTGTTGGATGGTTACAGATTTGATTCCATCAACAGCCATAATTCATGAGTCCTGTAGCAACACAGCATACATGTAAGTCCAGTCTGTTGCACGGACAGGGCTTATATGAAGTATTCAATTTGCTTGGATCAGATAAAGAATTGCACATAATCCGAGGGCTCTAATTTTCATTTTGTCATTTGACCCTATTGACAACGCAGCTTTTTGATGGTTCAGTGTTGATGACCCCCAGCTTGTGCTCCAGTGGGCGATGAGAAACTGGCCACGCTAAAATTCACTGCGGCAGGAATATTCTGTTTCTGTTGGCATCGGAGAGCAAATGTGAGCAAAGGCTTTTCCACTTGCTGTTTATTGTCTGTAGCTCTGGATAGCTGTTGTCGACCATGTCCTTTAACGCTAACTCAGATGCAGCTCGATTTCCTCAGCTGTTTACTCTGACTCAAATAAATATCCTGCCCGAGTATCAGTCAGCCAAAACACTGTTAAAAGTCTCTCCGTCCATATGCTCCTCTGCCCTCATGTTAAAATGATGCTTTCTTCATTGAACACATGACTAACTTGCATATGGCTATAGCTCAGGTGGTAGTGCGGGTCTAGCAACCTTCTGATCACTAAACCATTTAGTGGGGTTAGACCCCACCCCCCACCCCCAAGGTCTGAGTGGAGCAGTGATGTCACTAGTCACATCGCTGAAACCAATTTAGGGTTTAAAAAGGTTTGCCAGCTTATATTTAGCATGTTTTATGGAGCAACTGATGAGTGCTTAACATTAATTACATCCCTGATCTAACAGTTTAACTATCGCCGGCAGGAAAGAGAGGAAATGTGTGGTTAAGTTCATGAGGGAGACTGTTGAGAGAGAGAGAGAGACAGAGAGAGAGAGAGAGAGAGAGAGAGAGAGAGAGAGAGAGAGCGAGAGGGAGAGAAACAGAGAAAGACACCACAACACAGAACCACTGACCACATTTACACCCTCCACACGCTCATCCAGAAACACGTTCACCATAACAAGAACACAATCTTCTCTTGTTTTGTAGATTTAAAGAAAGCATTCGACTCATCATGGTCTGTTTCTGAAATTACTAGAAAAGGGTATTGGAGGAAAAATCTACGATATTATTGAGACAATGTACATAAATAGTAAATGCGGTGTAAAAATTGGAACCATGGAAACAGGCTTCTTCCCCCAAAGTAGAGGGGTGAAGCAAGGCTGCAGTCTGAGCCCCACCCAGTTTAATTTTTACATCGATGTACTGGCCAAATCCCTGGAAGAGTCAGATATCCGTGGTCTCTCTGACATAGAAGTCAAATGCTTACTGTTTGCAGATGACCTAATACTGCTCGCTCCATCAAAAGAGGCTTTACAAAAGCAACTAGATCACCCGCAAAAGTTCTGTCAGAAAAATAAAGACAGGTTCCACGTGGACTCTATGGACTTAGAACACACACACAGTTACACATATTTAGGACTAAATATCACATCTATGGGAAATTTCAATCTGGCCATTAAAGATCTCCGAGATAAGGGCAGAAGAACTTTCTGGACTATAAAAAAAATCCTCAAACATAGACATACCTGTGAAAATCTGGATCAAAATATTTCAATCAATAATTGAACCAATTTTATTGTATTGTATAGTGAAGTGCGGGGCCCTCTCATAAACCAAGATTTTGAAAAATGGGACAAACACCCAATCGAAACCCTGCACGCAGAGATCTGCAAAAGCATAATAAAAGTCCACAGGAACACCCCCAATAACGGATGCAGAGCTGAACTGGGCCAATTTCCCTGGTTAATTCGGATCCAAAAAAGAGCTATAAAATTCCACCAATACCTCAGAACCAGCGAGCCCAGCTCCTACCACTACAAAGCCCTACAATGCCAAGAGGAGAGCAAAGAAAGGAGTCCCCTCAGCCAGCTGGTCCACAGGCTGAGCTCCAACAGCACAGGGCACCAAGACTGCCCTCACACAATCCAGCCCCACCAAATTATAGCAAAAGAAAAAGACATTTACATCAACTATTGGACATCTAGAACCCAAACCCAAAGCAAACTCCAATGCTATTTGTCCCTAAACAGACAATACTCCGTGGCAGATTATCTGAGCTCTGTAACTGACCCGAGACTGAGGAAAACGTTGACTATGTACAGACTCAGCAACCACAGCCGGGCCTTAGAGAGCGGCCGAGCTGCCCAAAGAGGAAAGGCTGTGTCTGCTCCGTCCACACAAACAGACAGGAGACACAGAGGAGACAGAGCAGCACTTCCTGCTGCACTGTGACATATACGCAGACATCAGAACCCAGCTCTACACCAAAATTACATGCATAATTCCAAACTTCCACAAACTCTCAGACTAAGAAAAACTACACCATTTACTGGGAGAAAAAAGTGTAGATGTAGATGCAGCAAAATATGTGAGTGCTGCCACAGGAGAAGAGAAAAGCTGCACAACAACACCTGACATGATCTCCTCCAAATGAGCTCCTGACTAATTTCTTACCTGCACACTGATATCTTGTTCATTAGCTGTCTACTGCTCTGTAAGAATTACCTTTATGTGATACACACACACACACACACATTCTTTTTTTTAATTATTATTAATTATTAATCATCTATGTATTCTTGTTCTGTAGTCCTAACGCTTTGGCAATATATATATATGTATATATATATATATATATTAGGGCTGTCAAAAGATCAATTTTTTTAATCGCGATTAATCGCATTTTGTCCATAGTTAACTCGCGATTAATCGCAAATTAATCGCAATTTTTTTGGCACATTTTTTTCTGTTCTAAATGTACATGTTCATGTTCTTAATACTTTTAACAACATAAGAAAGGTCAAATATACTTGCATTATGAAAATGTTCATTCAACACTTCAAATCATGCAGGAAAATAAATCCAGGGTTGTCTGCTTTTGGCGAGGGGGGGCGACAGGCTCTCTGTATCTGCCGTCTGTTTGGCTTGCAAGTGGTGTCCACTGACACTGCACGTTTTTCTTCTTGTCAATCAGTATCACACTGATGATCGCCATAGCTCCGGTGCAGCAAAACAATAAAAAGTACGACTTGAAATTCAAACTTTCTGTCGTGATATATTCAGAGGAAAACTCGGGAAAAGCAGCCGCTAGACGTTTCTCTGTCGACCCCAAGAGAGTGAGAGAAACGGAGCTTCAGCGTCTGTCCGAGGAGGACAGCAGCAGCGCCAGGCTGCCTGCTGGAGGGAGGAAGAAGGCTAGCGAGGAGCCTGAGATAAACATGCGGGGATGAGTTATCAGCAAACGGGCACGCCACGAGAGAGTGTCCCGCAGAATGATCAGGGCAATGGCGAAACAAATGTCCGCCACCGTGAGTGACAGCAGAGATGAGGAGTTTGCAGCGAGTGCTGCTTTTCAGTCCGCCGTGTTTTTAACGAACCGCCAGCCCTGCTTCTTCTTTTTCTGATTCCCTTTCTTCTTCTTCTGCCACCCTCTGAATCAAGACTACGGGTGCCGCCGACGGCCGTAAATCAAACAATGCGCGTTTTTTTTTTTTTTTTTGTTTTTTTTTTAAATATACTGAGCGTTAATCGCGCATTAAAAAAATTGACGCCGTTAAGAGGACGTTGCGTTAACGCGTTATTAACGCGTTAACTTTGACAGCACTAATATATATATATATATATATATATATATATATATAGAGAGAGAGAGAGAGAGAGAGAGAGAGAGAGAGAGAGAGAGAGAGAAATGTTTTGTTTTTGAGCCTTTCACAGTCCTGATATTTGGACGCAAATATATAAAACAGAAAAGTCAGGGAAGTTCCAGAAGAATTAAGAACACTATCTGTTAGATGTTGGAGAGTTTTATCCAAACTGCTACTTTACAATAAAGCATACACTTTGTGGGAGTTTCTGAAACCTTCCATCCAAGGGTGTAGGTTTGGTTTGTAAAGTGGTGGGGACATAAATTTGCCATGTGGTCAGTGGACCCAATTCCAGAAAAAACGATATTTCCATACCTCTCTAGTAACGTACCGGTAATATATAATGGTGCATTGAATCTCTATAGGTATGGTGAAGGGTATGTCATGATATGTGGCTATTTCAATTAAAAAGGCCTAGGCAACTTTATCAGGATGCATATTTTCTTGGATACATGAAATAAATGGCCTTTAAAAATATAAATCTGACTTCCTCTATGGGAATTTAACCCATTCATTGATATAAGGGTTCACATATCTTCCTGTATTCAATGAAGAGTATATTTATTTACGATACATTATTCATTCACAAAGAAAATGTGTGGCCTAAAAGGATGGATTTTTCCTCATTTGTTTAATTAAAGTCAACTTGAGCATGGGGTTAACTTACTTAATCTTGCCACTGTAGTTGAAATCCTTACCTCGTCATCTCTTTCTCCTCTCTCCTGTCCTACGCTAAGGTGCTCAATCTCAGGTGGTTCAACAACTCTGTCTGATGCAGCCTGTAGTATGGACAGCCACAATGTAATCATTGCCAAATTAGCCTATAATATTGCAACTCACAGTTGAAGTCCTTACCTGGTCACCTTTTTCTCCCTCTCTCTCATTACGTTTCGCCCTCTCATCGCTATCTGGTGCTTGTAGTATGCAAAGCACTTAATATCACAATACAGGCCTACGCAATTTGTAGGTTACATTTTTAGTCTTCGCCTTTGTGAATTTGAAAGATATTATTGATGGAAGATGAATCTACAGTGTAATAAGACAAATTACAGCGCTGTGTTGGCTAGCTTACCTGTTCAGTGCTACTACTTTGCTCTCTCCCTGTCTGATCTGTAGTGCTGCTACTTTCCTTCTTTCTCTTCTTGCCCGGCGTCTGTGTACAGCAAAACAAACAGAAATCATCTGGAATTCATAGGCTAATGCAATGCAATTTTAGAAAATAACAAGCTCACATTTTCTCCATCACTGCCAACTGTCTAGATTGCCTACTTACATTCAAGAAATAAGACCTTATATCTTTTGTCCCAGTGTCCATGATGTTATAAGCTAATCCATCTGCTTCTGCCTGCTGAAATAACGTAATATTGCAAGTTGAGCAAGTGACCAGAAATAACGAACACATTTCAGTGTGGCATATAGCATCTCCATCTAGCCTACGTTACAGTTGTTTTTCCGCTAAAATAGATTAGTTCTAGGTCGAGAAAATCCTTAGATCTTTGCAGGAAACATTGGAAACGTTCATATATACCTCTCCTCTCCTGAACAAAGGTCACAGTAGAGCTGTCTCCACCCTTCAACTCAGGCGTTCCGTTCCGTATTTCCTTTCAAATTATTGCGCTTTGGCAAACAAACAAACATCCACGACACATAGGCGGGACCAAAGAGGAAAAGCACCAATCACTACCAGACGCGCTGTTTCCCCTGCGAGGGGATAGGCTATCAAAATACTCTTTGGGAGACTGTTTGTGAAGCAGTGGGGAAAGGCTATAGCCTAGGGTACAGTAGACTATTTTATGTAAACGTGATTTGTGAAGAAGTGATGGGGACAATTCTGCGTCATTCCAAAAGTGGTATGGACATGTCCATACCGTCCATACCATAAATTACGCCCATCCTTCCATCCTCTCCTCCTGCATTTCCTCACTAACCATGCTCTTCTACCAAGGGGAAAATCTAATTTATGTGAAGGTCATTTGGGACAGATTCATTGTGGATACTGTTGATGAGGTGGCAAGTGGGACGTGCTGATATTATAAGGTGAAAAAGGTACATTATGTTGTTACATGGACATCTCCACTTGAGTCATCCTCAGCCAAAAGATGGTCTGACGACACTGTGGTTAGGGTTACCATAGCTGGGCTTACCTTGATGCACAGACTCACCTCTGGAATCAAACTCTGAGCTTGGCTAGTCAAATGGGAGTAAATGCCAGTCTGAACTGTCAGTATCTGCAGAGACCCTGCAGCCCTCTGCCTGGATTATTCTTATTTTCTTAATTTGTTGCTGCTCGGGAGGCGTTACCAACCCAAAATGTGGCTATATGATGTGCTGGGAATGATGTCTGATTGCCTAGCACTCACGCCTACTATTTAATTGTTGTGTTGATGCGTTACACAAGTTTCCTCTTCCGTGCCTGATGAAATGTGTGCTTGAACACAGGTAAACTTTCCAAACTTTCCATTCCAAAACCCAAACTTAAGCTTCAGAATCAGCTGTCATGATAAGACCAGTGATCAGCAAGTACTCCGGTGCTGAAGCTAGTGGGCTGTGCTACGTCCTTTAGAGTCTGTGCCGACTTATCAAATGCTGCTTATGAATAAATACAAATAATGCACTGGTCTTATTGAATAATTCTGCAGGATTTTCTAAATGACCCTAAATTCACATTTCTTTTTCAATTTCACTCATGTAAATAGAACAAATATTTTACTGTTACTACTAATAATGATAATGATAATAATAACTAGAACTGCAAGCAGTTATGAACGGGGGCCAAGCCCCCCCGCCGACTCAGACCCCACGCACCGCAGAGCCCACGGAAGTTGGCCCCAAAGGATGACGGGCTCGGGGAAAAAGTGAGGACACAGGCCAACGTCTGAGCCGTGGGATTCCCTGTAATGGGAAGTGCACTGGAAGTGCAAAAGGCTGAATGTGTGCCGATTTGGATTAGTTGTAATAAGCCACGCCCACATTGACCAGTCATGACCACCTTCAAGATATGGCCTCAGGATTGGCCCTACATCATACCAACCAAATTTCGTAAAAATCGGTGAAGCCATTCAAGAGATAAAAACTTCCCATCCTTTTAGCGCCTCCTAGCGGCCAAAATTCGTCAAATTGGGCTCATCCCTTCCCAGTGTCATGGCAACCAAGGAACTCAAATTTGGTGTTAATAGCATTTAGCTTGACCGAGATATCAAACAGTTTACATTTTTATAGCTAGCTACAGAAATTTGTTCGTTAATAATTTGCGCAGTTTTTGACCGAGCAAAATTCTTTTCATAACTTTAGATCATATCCAGTGAATCCAGAAATGTGTAGCAGAGGTGGGTGTGTCCTATGTCAGAAAACCCAGCTGTATTCAGGGAACATATGGATATAAGGTATGGGAATGTGCTATTTAAAATGTGGAAGTTACAGGTAAAAACGCGATTGCATCCATTATAGCGCCACCTACTGGAATACATGTGCAATTTTTGATATGGAAGAACTGTGTCTTATTCCATCTGTACCATATAAATTTCAAAGCTCTCAGCATAATAGTTTGGCTGGAATTAATGTTTGTTGTTTATCTTGTAATAAGCCACGCCCACATTGACCAGTCATGACCACCTTCAAGATATGGCCTCAGGATTGGCCCTACATCATACCGACCAAATTTCGTAAAAATTGGTGTAGCTGTTCAAGAGATATAAACTTCCCATATTTGTAGCACCCCCTAGTGGCCAAAATTCGTCAAATTGGGCTCATCCCTTCCCAGTGTCATGACAACCAAGGATCTAATATTTGGTGTTAACAGCATTTAGTTTGACCGAGATATCAAACAGTTTGCATTTTAATAGCTAGCTACAGAAATTTGTTCGTTAATATTTTGCGCATTTTTTGACCGAGCAAAATTCTATTGATAACTTTAGATCGGGTCCAGCTTAAGAGTGTACGTGCCAAGTTTCACGCAGATGGGACAAAATCCCAAGGAGAAGTTCGAAAAAGTAGGTTTTCCAGTTTTTGCGATTTTGTGAAAAAAACTTTCTAACCGGAAGTGGGCTTGGCCAATCGCAAAGTGATTCAGCTCCATTCAGGGAATCTGGGGATACAAGGTTTTTGAATGTACGACCTACGGTGTGGGAGTTATAGGCAAAAACTGCTGGTCCTAGGGAGGCCGAGGGAGGCCGAGGCCCGAGGGGCCGAGGGAACGCATCCACCCTGTAATGGAGCCACATTTCAATGGTTGTGATGTTTAAAGGCTTAAAGGTCCCATATTATGAAAAACGCATTTTCTCTGGTCCTCCCTGAGCCTGCCAACTCCCAGAAAGAGGAAAACAAGCAATTCCTGCATGGTCTCTGCAGCCCACCCACTGCTAAAACGGCGCTCCTACAGGCTGTTCAGATTCAGCTCCTTTCGTTACATAGCGACAGGAGAGATGTTCATAAGCAGGCCTCCTCTGCGCGGTGATAGGAGATATCCAAGAGGGGGGCGTCCATCCCCGAGGTGAAGTTCGGTGTGTCCAGTGGTAAGATAGCAGTGTTTCGCAATGTCGTCGCTCAGAGCTAGACACGCAAATTGCTGTTGTCGGTTTTAAAAATCGACATAAGTGCCTATATTCTGTCCCAGCTACCGAACAACAGAAGAGACAGTGGTTGCATTTCGATGAGAAACGACAATGTTTTTAATGACAATGTGCCTATATATGTTTGTGTAAGTTTGTTTGTGTGTGCTAACCACTGTGGACTGCTTCAGTAACGAGGGTCAGTTCCAGTGACGGACTGGGAACAAAAAACGGCCCTGGAATTTTCACCCCACAGTGGCCCACGGAGGGCGGGTGCGAGTGCGGGCGCACACGCAACTTTTGACGCACGTGAAGAACAGGCATTTCTGATAGCACCGGTGATAGTAATTGTAAATTCCCAGGCTATAAACAACTACACCCTGATACATAAAACATATTAATAAATCATCAGAGCCAGCCGCTCCATACTAAAAACGTGTCTCACCATCACGCAGTCATCAATATCTACCTCTTCATCATCCTCTTGCTCATATTCCTCACTGTCCTGTCTTTCTCCCTGCTGTGCTGGTACTAGCAGTATTAGCGCTAGTGTTAGCTGAAGCTGCACTTGGTTGTAAAAACAAATCATTCGGTTTGCAGCATTTTTCACCGTCAGCCAACAGTGCTCTCTGAGATTTCTCTCTTTTTCTCCGCTCTCCCCTTGTGTCACTTGATGCCTCGATTCGTTTTTTTGCTAGCTTAAACTCAGTCAACTTCCAACCTCCAACTTCCAACAACCACACAGAGGGTCTACCCGATTCAGTCTTGAAATTCCCAGAAGGCATTGCTTCATTTTAACGTTTGCAAACAACTATTCAAATAAAAAAATGCAGGTAGATTTGTTTTATTTCAAACCATGCACGTTTTTGAACATCTGAATAAGATATTTCGCTACAAAAGAATGCAGAGTGATAGAAAAGTTTGCGACTGTAGAAGCTAACCATGACTGTGATATAGACACATGTATGTGGCCTATAAATACAGCTTAGCTTAGAAAGCTCCGCAGTGGAAAGAATTTGGAGATATTTGGCTTGCCGTTGGCATAGGAACTTTATTGATTCTTGAAACGGCCGGCAGAAATGAGCTTGGGGCTGCTCTGTGATTGGTCGGTCAGCCCGAACGGCCCACAAGGGCCAGCGGCCCCCCTGGCATCTGCCCAAAATCCAGATTACCAGTCCGTCAGTGGTGATCACCAAGCGGCCGCAGTGGCATTTGCCTACATTGCCCAATGGCCAGTCCGTCCCTGGTCATTACAAAGCTGGCTTTGCCTCGACACTGACTCTCATAAAAAGATCGGTCCCAACCATACCGGACCGAGCAACTGCACCCGAGCCACAGATAAGTTTTGCCATGTTTTGATAGTATTTACAGTTGCCTACGAGTATGGTGAAGTCAGCTGGAAACTGGCTAACTAGATAGCTCCGCTTCAGTCCGCTATGCAATGGCGTTTGAAGCGAGTTTAATGTTAATAATATTACGAGGGAGCTTGGTTGTCACAGTAAAAAGTCTGGAAACGTGCAGACTGGAAACAGAGACGGTGCAAACAGTGTCCAAGAGTTTGGAGACTGTGTTGGAGACAAACTTTCGCTAGCTGTTAGCCATTAGCTACATGGTAGTAACCAGGGGCGGATTGGGGTTGAAATTCAGCCCGGGAGCTTGGTTTGGAGAGGCCAATTTTATCCGATTGCATGGCGGACACAAGTGGAACCATAATTTTAACATGAATACTTTATTTGCACTATAATAACTGCAGGAGAGGGTGGGCTTATTGTTTCTATGTGACTGGAATTGGAACATCAACATATGACATCTTAATGTAATTCTATGCAAAGACCTATTGCCAACCCAGTCCTGCACACTGCACCTGTACCTGGCACTGTTTTTTGGTGGTTCCTGCTCCACTTTCCTCCTCCTCCTCTTGCTCCTCCTTCTTCTCCTCCTCCTCCTCCTCCTCCTGTCCCTCCTCCTCCTCACTCCTATGACTGGCATTATCCCGTCCCTCTGCATCAACTCCATGGCACTGGCTTTGTCAGCTAATAATAGCAATAACAGCAACAAAGATAAACGTTATGGAACTTTTGCAAATAATTCACAGTGTTAGAACACAAATACAATATAAAAATCAACATAACAAAAGTGCCACACACACACACACACACACACACAAACTGTAAATAGATTACTCACGTTAATGTATTTTTCTTGAGCTGGTAAAAATAGCTATATATTAATGTAGAAACAGAACAGAAAAACAGGATGTTTAGCCTATATATTAAAATATTATCTTTTTAACTTTGAACACAGACTCTTCTCCTGTTTTCTTTTGCAATAAGGAAATTTGTGTGTTTTTCTGGTCAGTCAGTATGGATTTTATTTTTAATTGATAAAGCAGATTAATGATTTATGCAGGTGTAACAGGTGTTTAACAGAAAACACATTTAAACCAATGAAACGTGTTTGTTTTGCTTTGTTTGTTAAAAGCAAAACAAACACGTCTCATTGGTTTAAATGTGTGTTTTATGTTTTTGTGACGTTTATGTTTTGAGCCCTGTCACTATGTGATGGAAGATAAAGTTTTTTGAATCTTGAATCATTAGCTAGCAACATCATCACTAGCAAACAAACATGTCGGTGCTGTGGAACTTCTTCAGAGTAAATGAGACAGATAAAACACAAGCCATCCGCAATCTATGCAACGGGAGCATCTGCAAAAAGTTTCAACACGACAATGACGTCATTGATCGGATCGGTGAATTAACATTACGGCCGATCTCAAAAATTGCTCAAAATGCAAAATATCTTCTGATCGGATCGGCCGACAGCCTAGTTCTGTGTGCCCTGAACACATCCAAAAACACAAACTAGAGTTCTCAACAGGCCTGAAAATTACAACCCGACCCATCATACCGGCACTGGGTCTGCTGCTGGGTCCGTGTCTTCACTGGCCTGGCGGACTGTAGCCGCGCTGACCTTCACCCCTCCACCACTAATAGCGCTGTTTATATGGTGCATTAGGCTGCATCCTGTATTAACCTTTTTTTCCTTTTTGCCCTTAATTTTTCTGCTCCACCCATCTCTTTCTATGGCTTCTTTCTTTTTAACATGTTTGCTAATTTGAATTTATCCCGCTCCTCTTTCTTATCGTTCTTTTATTAAACAGGAACATAACGGTTTAATGACAGACTGAGCGGCTGAGCCAATCACATTTCAATAGAAACAAGGATCAGCCCAAGTTGGGGGGGCCGCTCGTATCCCCCCTTAATATGCTAAATATTAGTTTGACCCAGTCTTACGTTCCACTCTGTGCCACCTGCGGCTGTTTTATAGGGTAAAAAAACGTTCCGACCACCGGCAGGTTCGGCCTGGAACAGACCGGCCGTTCGGGAATACTCCCGAACCTCCCGATGGCCAGCCCACCCCTGGTAGTAACTGTAACAACACATGAACAAACTAAGTAACATATTCAGACACACTAACCATTCTGAAACGTCCTGCTGCAGCTGCAGAGTCTGTACTTCTTCAGGAACCTCTCCTTCTGGGTCCGGTTCTGGGTCAAACTGGTATGGTTGAACGAAAGCATCTCCACGAGCCATAGCGATACATCCACCGTAAACATTAGCACATGCTACCACTAGCGCAAGAGGCATCCTCTCCCTGAGAGGGGCGTGTAGCAGGCAAGGCAGGCATTGACAGATGGAGCTCATTAGCATTTAAAGGTGCAGGCACAGAAACAGCCTGCTCTCAGTAGAGCTCACTTGGGCGACTTTTAGACAGCTGAAATTCAGGACCATGGATGGGTTTGGGGCTATACATTTTGAATACAGTGCTGTTGGACCTCTGACAGCTGTGTGAAATTGATGAAAAACACTATAATATGGGACCTTTAATTTGTATTCTGCGAATTGTTTTTCTTTTTAATTTTTCATTATTTCCCTTTAAAAAAAACAACTTTGCTGTTTGATTGGGATAGTTCACATTTTTGATACTGTAACACTGTGAATTAGTAAATTTAATTTTTGGTATGTTGTATCTAAAGAACCACTGGAACACACATAAATAACATATACTTACTGAAAGGACACATTTTGAAATCTTTCTGAGTTGACTAATTAGCTTACAGTATCTGAAATTGTGGTTAGTTGACATGAATTCAAAATGTTATGAAAAAGACCCATCAAAACATTTTGGCCCACCCAGAATAGGGCGGTGGCGGTTATTAACCTACCTCCACTGCCCTCTTTGGTGCCAGGAAAAACCCTGTGTATACACTCACCATGCTGAAGCTGTCCTCAGATGGGCAGATGGACAGATGGAACATCTGTTTCTCTTTAGCCATGGCACTCTGTAAGGGATGTGTCTATTTGAACCAATGAGGAGAGTCACAGCCAAGCAAGCCCCCTCCCTCCCTTGGCAGCAAACCTGTCCTCTCACAGACATCCCTCACACTCTGGGGGTTACTGACTGTGCATGTCTGTACTGCCACCTGTTGTTTACTGAGCTGCACTGCACCCAGTCAATAGACAACACTTCCGAGCTGCTGCAGGACGTACGGATGATGGTGTACATCCAGGGCGGTGAACACAGGGTGAGGCAAAAAGTGTGACTTTTAATCTAAACTACAGTTATATATAGTATTTGTGTTAACATGTCTGTGAGCTTTGCCATCTTTGCAGTTGGTCACAAATATTTCTTAGTATGACACATAATTACAAATAAAGTCAGTGTGGACTAAACAGTGGGTCACTTTTCATTGCTTTGATACAACATGTTTTCACTGACAGCATCATTGCTCATTCATCTACCACCAAGTCCCTGTGCATTCACACCTCATTTTGCATGTTTCTTGTTGCAAGTTTTACATTTACATCCAAACATAACATGACACAAAATTGCTGTAAATGAGTCTGCAATGTCTCTACCTAATAAAACCCTGGCTCCACGGAGATCTTTTCATTCCTAAAGAATGCTGGATTTGCACAAGACTGCCAAGGATGGATCAGGCAAAACTTCAGGCATAAAATAATGAATGCACTCCTCAATAATAATACAAACAGCACTGACTAAACCTGAGAGTCTTACTAACCTGAGTAAACGTGTTATATTATACATTCATAACATTTTATTTACTGAATACACCATGTTACAAAATGAAGTTTAGATTTTATTTTATTGCATCAGTTTTCTTTGGTCAAAAAAATAAAAATAGCTACGACAAGAAAACTAGCATATTCCATCATGATTGTAACAATATCAATACAATGGATTTATGAACAATGAGGGCCCTATAATAGGCATTGATATAAGATAGAATAAACATACTGTACAGTACAGTACAGTAACTTCCCTTGTGTGTACATGGTGTTTACAATATCTAATAAATGTGCCTGGGCGTATGTGCAATGTGCAGGTTTCCTGAGATTTTTAAACAACAACAGAACAGAAAACAATCAGTCTTTCATTGACGGTGGAGTGTATGGTTGAGACCTTCATCAGTGGAGAAAGGAGGTGTTGGGAGCTGTGGTGGTGGTGTTGTGTAGTCTGATCGCTGATAATATGAAAAAGGCCCCCCAAGTGCTTTGAGGCACATGGTTACATTACATATCGTATGAAACTAAATCTGAATACTTGTGTCTTGGATTAAGTAAATCCAGTATAATAGAAAACAGACATTTAAACGTTTCAGAGAGAGCTTCCTGAACATTCAGTGGAGCATCTATAACCTCTCTCTCCACCTGCAACAGCCTTTCAAAAACCATTCCTATATCTGATATCTTGTCTGACTTGTATTCTTGATAGTTTTCTGTCATTTCCATTTTTTTTAAAGCAATGTGATTCCTAGCACAAACTGCTTTTATCAGTGTATCGCAACATGGTCTATGTTCATCAGTGGAATGCAGTCATTGTTGCATTTGAAATAAACTGGATAGGTAATGGTCATTTTCTCAAAAATAATACAAATATTAATCATTTTATTTACTGAATACACTACGTTACTATGTTACAACACAAGGTTTAGGATAAGGATTTTCTGTATCGACCACAAGGTTTGTGTGTTTTGATTTAAGACGTTAAACACATTTATTAAAATTACATGTAAGATTTAAAAATATCAACTATGCAGTGATCTACAATACTGTTATAATTCAGGTAGAATAAACTATAGAACAGCGAGGAACAGAAACAGAATGTTTGAATACATTGGACAGTAAAGTGGTGGTGAAGTTGTTAAAGTGTTGCACTTTATACACGAGGAGACATATAAAAATACCAATTCAGGAAGTTAGTTTGGCCCATTACACACTGGAACTAAAATATAGAAAGTGAAGTAATACTTATATATTCAATATACCAATCCAATATACAGGAAATGAACAAATCTTTTAAATCACAAAAAATGTTCCTCTAGTGGCACCCAGCCAAGCAGACACTGAAATTCTATCTATTTTATCTTAGAAATAATAATAAATAACTTTCAGCTCAAGTCCTGTTGTTTAATCATCCTAATATCATCATTAAGCAGTGGACTCCTTCATTTGTGCAGCTTTATTACTTAAAATAAACAAGCTGTATGTATTGGTGTCTGTGTATACGGGTCCTTCATGTGGCTTTGTGGTTTGCAGGCTTCTCTATCACAAGCCACTGTTTCCCCTGTAAAGATTCTGTTCCCCGCTTCATTTGACCTTGATTACCACAGTAATTAGCACAAAATACTATTGCATTTCTGTTCATTTAAAACAAAGCTGTGACTGTAGTGCAGTAGGTTCATTCTTTAGTAGGAGGTAATTGTTATCAGTGAGGTCCAGTGTGGAGCTGCAAGAAATCACTGGGTGATCCAGTGTGTATCAATATAGCACAGACATGATGATAATGAGTTTTTGGTTTTTTTGTGATAAAATTACCTCATGCTTTTTAACCAGGTCATGTTGAATGTGAATTTTCAATATCAACCAACCATCTACTATTGATATTCATCTCACATTTATGTAAAACAGATAACCAAAGGTACTTTCTTGATATCATGAGGGTCATTTCAGTCAAATAAGTCCAGGAGCATCAGGAGCAACAGGGCCACTGTTTATGGAATGAATCTTCAACTCAGAGAGAGGTTTAGGAAAACATTGTGAATGAGAGTCCTGCGCTTGTTTAACCCGACCAGCCGTAGCCTCTTCCCTATACGGACATTTCACTCTTCATAATGACTTCCCCCTTTGTTGCCTTAATAATTACTACAGCCACTGGAGGTCACTTAACAAGATACAGCTTGTCAGCTGCTTTTATAATTGACCTATATGGTTGTTTTTTTGCCTAGAAATAGAAAATTTAACCTACAGAAACACATAGGTGCAACATAAAGACATGTAAAGTTTCAACAAAGCCAGGTTTTGTAGAAGTGCACATTGCCAACATTTATTCTGGCGACTACATGAGTGGTGTTTGAGACGAGGATCTAACTTCAGTCTCAGACTACAATCAAACTAATGTCTGCGCCCACCCTCTGCCCCCTCCCCTCACTGCAGCTTCCTCATAAACTGGGGCGGAGAGAACTCAATACCAAACCAAGCGGCCTATATCATTCACGTGGCCCTTATTGGACCTGCCTGTGTGTGTGCGTGTGAGTGTATGTTTGTGTGTGTGCGTGTGTTCTGCTCTTTCTTCACTGTGGTAGGGTAGTAAAAGTAGGTGTGCACCACACAAAGCAGTAAAGAGATTGCTTGTAAAGCTCCCTCACAACCACACACACACATACAGAGGCAGTGTAATAGGCACCACATGAGCACACATATTCATGTACACACATAGACGCAGGCGCACACAAGCTGTGGAAGTGGATGTGCTGCATTGATACACAAGCATGTGAAGTTACATGTATGTGTGTGTTCAATTCAGGACGCTGTAGCATTTTGTCAAGAGTCACAGATACCAGGAATAATCAGAGCACAGTCTGCAGACGAAAGAGGAAGGAACAGAGGACATTTTTATGGCTGACATTCTGACTTGTCATAGCCACAGCTGGGCAGCTACAGCTTTGGCGTAGAAGCCAACTAATACCAGTTGCATAACATTTATTTAAAAGTATTAGGGTTCCAGTAAGTACAATCAACTGATCATTTTCAAGGATGTGCCCACAATGTTTCACTCATATGAATACTAAAAAACAGGTTTTACATGTTGTAATCATTGCACCTGTTTATACCGGCTGTTCAAAAAACCCTTCCTGATGTAAGGTGCTTCCAATGTAAGTGATGAGTGACAGAAGCCACAGTCCTAATGTTTTGATAATCAAATCCTAATATTGAAAGATGAGAAATATTGGTTTGGAATCACTGAGTAACAAAGTAAGGAAACAATACAAAATACATTTCCCACGATAACAGAAGTATCACGATACAGCAATTCTGCAATAATTGATACATTTGCAAGACTATCACTAAATGAGGCATCAGGATATGTGTCTAAGTGAAGAATACAAAGAACCCCTTAAAAGCCAAAGTGCACCAATTATTTATTTATTCACTGCATTGTGGTGTCTGTTTCCCAGAATCAGATATGAACTCAGATGAGCCAGTGTATTAAAAAGTGTCTTAACTTAGTGCCTCAGTATCACACACACTGACTTCATCTAGCCAGTGTATGTGTCATCACTCCAGTGTAAAACAGCCTTTTTACTGGCAGAAGGCCAGACTTCCAGGAAGCAGAACTGTTCTGGAGTCAAAATGGCTCACTAAATCCTTTTTCACGCTGTGTAAATTAAGTTTACAGAAGAAGGGGTTCTGGTGAGTCAGATAGTTGGAGGAATCTTGTAAGAGCACCTGCATGTTTTAATAAAAGTATCGATATTTGGTAGCAGGATATCGATAATCTTAATGCCATTGTACAGCCAGGGCCTAGGGGAAACCCTGGCGCAACATGAAAATGAGACTCCCCTCTTCCTGTCCCCCAAGCACCACTAGCAGAGAAGCATTTTTCAATAGTTCTATTAACAAACATAGTTTGTCCACAATCATACAATGCTGGCAGTCTAGGTCAATGGAGGAGAGCCCACAGGAACTGGAGAGGAGCCGGCTTTTAAACCCTTGTCTTCCAGGCAGGAACCAATCAGCTTCCAGGGACAACCTACAACCACTCAAACACACCTGCAACCAATCACACGCACACATACTCTCACTCAGGTAAAAAGAGGGATATTAAAAACAGACAAACATTTATGACTTCTAGGGTCGTAACAGCCATATATATATATATATGAATATTATATATATATATATATATATATATACACATATATAATATTTGAGTATAAGACTTAAATTATCTGATATTAAAGGAACTTCAGTTTAAACAATCGTCTGACACCATATGCATTGAAACATCCAAGTACAGGTTAATGTTGAGGTTGACTAATTATCTGATCAAATGTTCAGAATTTCTCTGATTAAATGAATTAATTTGAAATGCTCTGATGCAGCATGTAAAGTAACTAGTAATTAAATTGCTGAATAAATGTAATAGAGTACAATGTACAATATTTTCTTTCGTAATGTAGTGGAGTAGAAGTATATGGTAACAGAAAATACTGTACAGTGTGTCACAGTTGGATTGCTGGATTAAATCTTACACAGTCACAAATATATGTTTGAGACAGTGATGTGACTCAAACTAGTATCTCTACTAAACAGCTTTATTCAGTGAGGCTCTGAATGTGACATTGTTCAGGTTATGGAAAGCCGAAAATTATATTCACATAGAAATTTTGTTATTCACAGTTAATCCAATTAATTGATCAGTAGAATCATTCAGATTCAGAGTTTCTGTCCTGATAATTACACTATTGGGCGTGTCTTATTAGCACAGTTTATTAGGCAGTGATATTCTGTGTCTTAGCCTCTGGTGACAGAGTCACACAGCTACTCAACAAAGAGTTTATTAGAACACATCCCACTGTCCCCTATCCACACGCACACACACACACACACACACACACACACACACACACACACACACACACACACACACACACACACACACTGTGGAGAGAGGACACACTTATATAGTCATGGCTCAGTGAACATGTCATAGTTTACATAAAGATTTAAAGTCCGTGTAAAGCAGAAATACAGTTGTGTTATGAGTTTGTCATATCACAGAAACATGTGTCATTGACCACTGAGCCAAATTTGAAAGATTAAAAAAATTGCCAAGTATATAAAATAAGGTCTCAAAATCATGGAAAAACAAGCACTTCTCTCTGCTGTGAAACGCTGGGGGCGTGTCAGATAGAGGCGCAGGAATCACGCCCAGGCGCAGGAGGGGAGCCGCCTCTGTGTACTGCACGAGGACGTAACCTACAGCAACCATGGAAGCTAGCAGCGTCATCGGATGGACCCAGCCCGACCTGTTTGAGCCATCAGAGCCAGAAACTGACTCTGAGTCAGACACTGATAGTGCTCAGCCTCGTTCCTCACAGTCCATGTTTTACATTACACACAAACGTAACACCCCAGTCTACATATAATTCCTTGTCATAGCTATATTGGTGCACATAAAATATGACCTGTGGATTATCATTGTGCTTTCAGATGGACTCCACTCAGGGAATGAGGCCAAATCATGTCATGATTAAATACAATAACATTTGCTAACATTACATGGGCATGACAGGATGCACAATGTAAAATCACTTTCAGGATTTGCACCTTCAGCAAAATGCATTTAATTGCCCGTGCATGTTGTGTCCGAGCCGGCCGGGCCGACACATTAACTGTAATTATGAGCCCTCGCCCGATTTAAACCTGACACTTTTTTAATACGTGGGCTGTTATAACGGACGTTCTCAAGCTCCATGTTGCACTTACACTACACAATCAGTGATACCGGTAACGCGTTACTCTAATCTGACCACTTTTTTCAGTGAGGAGTAATCTAACGCGGAAATATTTCCAAACCACTAATCAGATTAAAGTTACTTATTCAAATCACTGTGCGTTACTATTATTTTAGTCATTTTCCTTAGTAAAAATATATATATATATATATATATATATATATATATATTTGCTTTCTTCTTGCGTCTCGGGGAGTGACGTCACGTGTGCGAGAAGTCATGTTTTCTGCACGAGGACACTCACTCACGTGTAAAAACTACGCAGCGGCACAAACAACATGGAGGGAGGAGAGAGATGCGCCTTTTGTAGCTGGAAATACAGTCGTTATTTTGAGTTATTACAAAAACACACACACACACACACACACACAAAGGCTTGATCAAGGGCCGGCCCGACCCGGCCAGAGGAAACTGACGGGAAACATCCGCTGCGGTCCAGCTCGGGTCAGGGTCGGCCTCGGCCAGAGAATCTAAAGTCTGGCCGGTGGCGGGGATGAGAGCACCTGTTGTCGGCGGGACGGTCGCAGGCAGGCACATAATGCCGGCAGCAGAGATCAGAGCATGTGCTGTCGGCAGGACAGAAGGATGCAAGCCGGGGACAGAGAGGGTCGGTTCGGCCCCACAGACCAGCGTCAACGGACTCTGCAGATATCCAGACTTTACCTGGTGACAGTTGCTGTAACTATCAGGGGTAAAGTGGACACTGCAGAGACGGTGTTGGTGGTGATTTTTAACTGTCCACAGTAGCTCCTCTTGACAAAATCGATCCACCGTTTCCTTACGTTGTCGTCCTTAGGAAACTTAAATAAGCTAACGGCGCCGTTACCCTGCACACTGTGGCATCCAGGAAAGATGCAGGAGCGATGTGGAGGAGACATGACTGTTTAGCTGACTGGTTGACTGGTTAGCTAGCTGCAAAGTATTCTAAGAGATGCTATCCAAGACTGGAGAGCAAGCGAAATTCCTCCGGAGCTAATGCGCTGAATGTATTTATACGGCGTTACGTAACGCAGCCATGATTTCTGACCCGCCCATTAAATCCTGAACACAGAAATCATGAAACACAGTTAGTGAGCCTAGCTCCAACATTAAATTCTAAATGGTTGAATGACTTTTTGCATGTTTTAAGGAAATACATTTATGACCTTTTAATGTGTTTAGAAGAAAATGGCTGAATTTGCTTTACACAGACTTTAATTTGAATAGACAGGTCAATGTGGGGAAAAAATAAAAATATTGGTGCAATATTTACCTAACCCTAACCCTGTTTAATACAATGCAAACAGCATTACAATAGTTATATTATGGTTTCTGTTCAGTTTGTGTTGATTCTACTGGCTCTGTTTGATGCTACTAGTCCACTTTTTACCAGATGATAGAAGTTTTCATTCTTAAGTTAAGGAATATAAAACTTACCAACTCAAACAGAATCAGGAAATTTAAAGTAATAGCTTTGGGAAATAAGTGCAAAAACAGACTGTTGTGCTGTCACGAACAAACTAAATTCCCCCTCAGCTGTCCACTAACTTCAAGTGAGTTGCTGCAGTTTAATTTTAGACTAGTTTCTGTCCAGCCTCTGCAGGTCGGTAAACCGAAGGACATTATTTAACCATTTATATTTTCACAAATTTCTATCACTTCAGCAGATCAGTTCAACTATTAATCATTTTTCCTAACTGACGCTTTAGCCACCATGAATCAGTTAGCCACCATGAATTGCTTATTACCGACTAGTTTCATAATCAAGAATTAATTGACTAATTTCCAGTTGTAAAGTTTAATTTCTAAATTGCCTACTGATGCCTATCAATGATGTCTTCACTCCAAATGTCTTTTTATATTTTGAGAAAACAATATTCTAACAAATAAAACTAGACAATTCCCCACCGGGGAATCGCGAGAGTGGGCTGTGCACTTTGCCCCATGACGAAAAAAACTATGAAAGCTAAGGCAAAAGTTGAATCCCACGTTGATAATTTGGACATTCATCTACATTTTAAAGTTTGAATGGTTTGTCTAGGTCAAAGGATGCCAGACATGTCGATGTTTGAAATCTTTTTTACAATCTTTTACCTGGTCTCATTCACTTTCTGTGTGTGTGTTTGTGTGCATGTGAGTGTGTGTGTTTGTGTCTGTCTGTCTGTCTCTCTGTGTCTGTGTGCCTGCGACTTTTTTGACCTTGTCCCATTCATTCCTTATGGGAAATTTTTCACGACTTGCATCGAAAAAAATTAATATTCTGAAAAACTGATTAATAATCTGTGTGTGTCTGTGTGTGTGTGTTTCACGGTTTTTCGCGATGTAAAATATATGTTCTGGGAAACTGATTAATAATGTGTGTGTGTGTCTGTCTGTGTGTGTGTGTCTGTCTGTCTGTGTCTGTCTGTGTGTGTATCCGTCTGTCTGTCTGTGTCTGTCTGTGTGTGTATGTCTGTGTGTGTGTGTGTCTGTCTGTGTGTGTCTGTCTCTGTGTGTGTGTGTGTGTCTGTCTGTGTGTGTCTGCCTCTGTCTGTGTGTCTGTCTGTCTGTGTGTGTCTGTTTGTGTGTGTGTGTGTGTCTGTGTGTGTGTGTGTGTGTGTGTGTGTGTGTGTGTGTGTGTCTGTGTCTGTGCCTGTCTCTGTGTATGTGTGTTTGTCTGTGTGTGTCTGTCTGTGTGTGTGTGTCTCTGTGTGTGTCTGTGTCTGTGTATGTGTGTTTGTCTGTGTGTGTCTGTCTGTGTGTGTCTGTGTATGTGTGTTTGTCTGTGTGTGTCTGTCTGTGTGTGTCTGTCTGTGTGTGTGTGTCTGTGTTTGTCCCTCTCTCTGTTGGCCCAGCTGATCTCGGTTGCCACGGGGATGGTTGTTGAACGGCCCTAGCAACCGTGACTGAGACAACTGATTTCAGAGCGATTTCAGCCTCACATGTAGCCAATCAAACGAGTGCTATTTTTCCAAAACCAAACAGGATATTGGCAAGATTTCTTCACCATCACGCGGGAAAGGCCTTAAAGAACACACTCATCAAGTTTTGTGGTCCTCTTGCAATTTCGAAAATCCTCTTCCCGATTTACATTGGAGTGAATGGAGCAGTTGAGATCTTCTCTTGTCGGTTAGAGCCAGATAAAAATTTTTGAGTCTCCCACACTCTGTCAGTTGGCTCCTGCACTCTGCTGCACGAACCTTCCGCCCCATACACACTCATTGAAAACCCAGAATTTTTCCAAAATCACTCACCATCGTTAAGGGGTCAGCATTCAAAAACAAAAAAAAAGTTCAAATACATCTCAAATAGCCAAGACTTGTGCCTACATTTTAAAGTTTGAATAGTGTTTCTAGGTGAATGTATGCCAGAGCAGGAGATGTTTGAAAAACGTCACAGATTCGCATTTTTTTTTACCTCGTCCCATTCATTCCTTATGGGAAATCTTTTGCAGTTTTTCGCGACTCACGTCGTGAAAAATTTATATTCTGGAAAACTGAATAATAGCATACCGAGTCAGATCGAGCCGCACGTTTTGATGTATTTTTTTGTTTGTGTGCGCTCAGCGGTGTGGGACAAGTTAGCGACAGAAATTTAGCGGGAGGGAGAATAACTAGACAATTTCCCGCCGGGGGATCGCGAGAGTGGGCTGTGTGCTTTGCAAACATGAATGTTCTTGAAAACTGATTAATAATCTGTGTGTGTCTGTCTCTGTGTGTGTGTCTGTCTCTGTGTGTGTCTGTCTGTTTGTGTGTGTTTGTCCGTCTGCGACTTTTTTGACCTCATCCCATTCATTCCTTATGGGAAAGTTTATGCAGGTTTTTTCTGGAAAAGTGATTAATAATCTGTGTGTGTCTGTCTGTGTGTGTGTGTCTGTCTGTCTGTCTGTGTGTGTCTGTCTCTGTGTGTGTGTCTGTCTGTCTCTGTGTGTCTATCCCTGTGTGTGTGTCTGTTTGTCTCTGTGTGTCTATCCCTGTGTGTGTGTCTGTCTGTGTGTGTGTGTGTGTCTGTCTGTGTGTGTCTGTTTCTGTGTGTGTGTCTGTCTGTCTAAGTGTGTCTGTCTCTGTGTGTGTGTCTGTCTGTGTGTGTCTGTTTCTGTGTGTGTGTCTGTCTGTCTGTGTGTGTCTGTCTCTGTGTGTGTGTCTGTCTGTCTCTGTGTGTCTATCCCTGTGTGTGTGTCTGTCTGTGTGTGTGTGTGTGTCTGTGTCTGGCACTCCCTCTGTTGGCCCAGCTGATCCTGGTTGCCATGGGGATGGTTGTCGAACAGCCCTAGCAACCGTGGCTGAGACAGCTGATTTCAGAGTGATTTCAGCCTCACATCTAGGACGTCAAACTAGTGCTATTTATCCATAACCAAACATGAAATCGGCAAAATTTCTTCAACATCACACGGGAAAGGCCTTAAAGAACACACTTATCAAGTTTTGTGGTCCTAGCTTCAGAAATGTGGAAATAGGAGCGAGTTTAAAAAGGGTGCAGTTTCGAAAATCCTCTTCCCGATTTACATTGGAGTGAATTGGGCAGTTGAGAGCTACTCTTGTCGGTTGGAGGCGGATAATTCAACAACCGTAAATCCGACCGATAACGTAGACACATTGGGAGAAAGAAGACAAGTGTGGCTACAACTATGGTAAATATCACTGTTTTTGAGTGACATTTGTGGCAGGGATCATCACGGAAAGAGAAAATTTCTGAGAAATTTTTTGAGTCTCTGCCACTCTGTCAGTTGGCCCCTGCCATTCTGCTGCATGAACATTCCGCCATACACACTCATTGAAAACCCTGAATTTTTCCAAAATCGCTCACCATTATTAAGGGGTCAGAGTTCAAAAACTATACATCTGAGGAAAAAAGTTCAAATACAACTTAAATAGCCAGGACTTGTGCCTACATTTTAAAGTTTGAATTTTGTTTCTAGGTGAATGTATGCCAGAGCAGGAGAAATTTGAAAAACGTTGAAGATTTGCGACTTTTTTCGACCTTGTCACATTCATTCTTATGGGAAATTTTTCGCAATTTTAATTAATTAATAATCAATTAATATTCTGGATATATATATATATATATATATATATATATATATATATATATATATATATATATATATATATATAGAGAGATAGAGATATAGAGAGAGATAGAGATATATATATATATATATATATAGATATATATAGATATATATATATATATATATATATATATATATATATATATATATATATATATATGTTTTGATATATAATTTGTTTGTATGCGCTCAACGCTGCGGGGCGAGAAAACTGCCAAAAAATCACGGGAGGATAAAAAATAAGAAGAAGAGGCGCGAGGAATAACAATAGTGGGCTGGTGAGCACAGCCCACTATGGACACCTATAGCTCTGCTATAGAGGTATCCATAGTGGGCTGGCGATGCACAGCCCACTAATAAGAAGAGGCGCGAGCAATAACACCTATAGCAAGCAGAGCAATGACACCTATAGCTCTGCTATAGAGGTGTCCATAGTGGGCTGGCGAGCACAGCCCACTAAAAAATATATTGAAAATACCTGCTTAATAACTGGGTGTTTGAGAGAGTGTGACAGAAAACGACAGAGAGAGAGAGAGCCTTGTTGTTGATTGGTGACCTGCACAAAATGGATAGAAACGAGTTGGAATTCAGCTGAAACAACTCACTTTAATTTAGTGAGAAACTAGTTGCAAATGAAAATGACATCATCAGCAGAAGTTAAGCAGAAACCAGTGTCCTGGAAATGTAAAAAATGAAATTAGCAGCTATTTATTAAATGCTTGTTGGAAAATATTAAATGAAATAATATCTATTATCTAATAAATATTTTTAGGCAATATCAGCATGCACAAATATCTAAATATTTTGAAATCTCCTTAAAAGTACTTTCTCAATAGTGGATGACAAAATAAAATATCAATATGTTTGACCAAATAACTTGTTAACTATTCTATTGTTGGGATAACTATTAGTACTTGGTCAGAACATATTAACACGATGAGATTTTTACTAAATATTTACAAGTAATGTGTATATAACGACTAAGTGGTTAAAGACAAATATTAGAATGAGTAGGACAGTCTGGTAATTTCAGAAAATGAAATCACTTTAATGTTACAGCCTTTAAAACCACGAAAATGCACTACATTGATGTAAAGATGATACAGCAATATCCACAATCTAAGACTTCTATCGCATCACTCATGTAATATTCACATAATGCACATTCATTGCATCAATGCATTATCATACACAACACTGAAAAAAATGGTGGCTCAGTTTGAGCTGGAAAACTGATGTAAGGACCTACCAAGAAGACCATGATGTACAACCACCTAATCAGATGAGTCAAAAGTTGTCAGTGTGTGAAGCACCAGGGGACGAAGCAGAAAAAACAGTCTAACACATGTTCAACTCAGCTGCTTACTGCAACTAATGGAAAAGACAGACATGGATGGGGCTATGAGCCTTCCCACCCTGTGGTGGCTCAGGAAGGAAGTACATAGTAGGGTTATTTTCAGAGCTGGTTACAGGTTGAAAAACATTCCCACAAAAGCTGCAGTGCGGATTTAATTTCTCTTAACCAGGTTACAAATTAATAAAACTTATATGCTAGGTCACAGGGTTGGTGAAGACAGAAAAAGTCAGGTTCTGGCTGTGGCAAATAGCTTAATGGGTGGACAATAAAAACAGACATCATGGATAGTCATGTTGTGTGCTGTAAAGGGTCTGCAATCTGTGGTGGAGTGACAATGCTGAACACTTTACTGCTGACAGAGGAAGAAAGGAATAAGACTGGCATGTCAACCATGGTATTTGTCTTTCATTCTGAAGACATGCAAGTTCTGTGAACTGGAACCTCCTTAAGTGTTTGCATTAGAATGAAGAACTGTCAAGACGACAGCCTACCTTTTTAACCACTGCTTGCTGGGAAAGGCTCCGAGAGCCCATCATCATAAACACGACAGCTTGGAAAATGGCTGGATGGATCAGAGGGAGGGAGGGAGGACAATCCAGCTATGTCTCCATCATACTATAGGTCTCTCTCAAACACACACACACACACACACACACACACACACAGTCTTGTAAAAACATTATTAATTGCAATGTGAATGCAGCTATCCATCTTCCAGAGCTAAGACCAGACCAGCATAGTGAATATTTAAAATGATGTGTGCGTGTGTGTGTTAACCAGGCTCATCTGTCTCCAGTCTATTGATCCCACTGAGGTTGGTCATTATTTCTGGGCTACTGTAGAGTGGAATGCTGAGGAGGTGTGTGTGTGTGTGTGTGTGTGTGTGTGTGTGTGTGTGTGTGTGTGTGTGTGTGTGTGTGTGTGTGTGTGTGTGTTTGTGTAGCTCTGTGTATACATGTCTGCTTCCCTTCTGCCTGCCAATAAATCCAGAGGCCACACTGGCACTCAGCACTAATGAAGATGGCGGTCTCTCTCAGTGTGTGTGTGTGTGTGTTTATGTGTGTGTGTGTGTGTTTGTGTGTGTATGTGTGTGTGTGTGTATGTGTGTGTATGTGTTTGTGTGTGTATGTGTGTGTATGTGTATGTGTGTGTGTGTGTGTGTGTGTATGTGTGTGTGTCTGTAAGTGTGTGTGTGTGTGTGTGTGTGTGTGTGTGTGTGTGTGTGTGTGTGTTGCCTGGATATGTCGGGAGAATTCAATCTGTCTGCCTCAGTAAAAAAAAAAAAAAAAAAGGAAGAACTGAGCAGAATTTTCTTGCTTGCTTACAAATACCCAAGCTGTTTTCCTTGCAGTGACTGAGGCCCCCCTACAGTAGTGGGTCATCAATTTTTTGCATGGACTGATGGTGACAATACTGTTATTTTTTATCCATGTAATATCTGTGTGGACGGGCACTAAAAACAACTAATATCTTGATTCCAACAACCAAATGGGCTGTTAGCCAGCCGGTAGTCTGACAGCCTGGATGTAGACTGTTGACAGGACTATAAGACCTCATCCCATGGCTTGTCTTTGTGACGTAATGTTGTGAACTTTAACCTTCCCGATCCAGATGATGGCGATAACACAATCAGCAATCAGCTTGCCACCATGAAACACTGCTAGGTTGCTATGCATCCCACTCTGCCCCTAATCTGTATCTTAGCATGCCAGCCCTATAGTGATTGTCCACATTGACAGATTTTAAAAAAAAACTACAAAAAAAACATGTTAACTTGACAACACTATGAGACACCATACCAGTCTTTGCCTGGGAGACTAACCTGCCAACCTGTATGCAGGTACGCAATTTTACATCAAAGTAGGCTGGTATATTTTGTCACTGTAAAGTATGCAAAAGGCTGGAGACACCTTTTGAATTTTAAAAATTGTACTGCAGTACTTATGTCTAAAAGCAAGAGACTTGCAGTCCGGTCACTTGCCATCACTATACCCTGCTGGTGACCAGTCACCAGCAAGACCAGCATATGTTGTGTTTTGGTGCTGGTCTAGGCTGGTTTTTCCAGCAGGGCATCTGGATCCATGAGAGGCAGACACCTAACACTAGCTACAGCCCTTTCAATAATGTGGACAGACACAGCGCTGACTGTAGAGCTGCCAAACGCTCACAAGGTGTTGAAATCACTTAAACGAATAGAAACATTAAGTCCTAGCTCAGTAAAGCACAGTTGGTCCTTCTGAAATGTTATGTTGTAAAGGGACGTGTCAAACTTCTGGCATGTGACAATGTCTGAAAATGAGGACGCATCAGCCGTAAGTGGCCGATCACACTGAGACATGTAGCTAGAAACATGTCGCCAGAAAAACTTCCATGGTTCAGCCCATCTGGTGTGACAAAAGATCACAATAGTGAACATTACACTACAGAACAGCGTCTTTCCTCAGGCTGTGAGACTTCCCAGTTCATCATCAGCGCTACACCATGTACATTAGTTTACATTCTAGGACTTATCCTACCTAGATAAGTCGGAACCATGACCTGGTGACAAGCACTGAGAATAACTATAATAACTATACAGAAATAGCCACTCTTCTCACTGATGGTGCCGTTTACTTTTGTAGGTCATAAAGAGGCATCAGTAATATACTGAGACTGTTTCACAACCAGTTTCAAAGTTCATTGTGTTTAACACTAGTGTGTATTTGAAAGCGTCTGTGACATAATGGCACATAACTAACACTATTCAAACAGTAAAACATGCATTGTTTCAAAATTTGTAGTTTAAACAGTTGGATGTGCACACATCTGTAATTTATTTTGAATAAGTATGCACACTAACTCCAGCATCATTTACTCTTCCTATAAATGATTTTTCTGTACTATAAATCACTATATTTCAGTTTATACATACTTCAGGATCTCCCTGTGATTTAAACTAAACCTTACACCATTTTTCCACTGGTCAAAAATCCCAATGGGAATGTGGGTATTTACACCTGGGTCAATTGACTATACAGTACACAAAGGTTTTTTATTACCTCGGCTCGGCTTCGATCTAAATGTAAGACCTGAGTGAACATGCTAGTGAGGTGATGACCCGTTATCAACATCCGATGTGGCGCGTACATAAGGAGGGATTTGATATGCGGCCTGTTTAAGGTGATTTATTACTGGACACCGTGCTGGAGGTAGAGCTCCATTCATTCCTGTGAACGCTGCTCAGTGGTACTCTGAAGCCAAAAAAGCTCGACTTCCCAGCTATCAAAATAGTTGCCTAAACCTCTGTTTTTGCACCCAGCTAATTATGATAGTGAAATCTGTCATGACACAGGGGTTGTGACGTTCAAAAGAATGTATCCATTGTTTTACAGATGCTTCTCTTACAATGGGTCTACTGTCATTTTCTCCTCTGTTACAAGTTCTCTGGTGTACTTGTTACATACAACGTAACGCTTCGGATCAAAATCGCAGACGGGCTGCCTTGACTGCTGGAAGTGGGAATGGGGTGAATAGGCAAATTTCAGCGTGCGTACATGTGTTTAAAAAAACAAAAAACATGTAGACCCGCTAATTTTGGTGGAAAAGCACCATTAGACAATCTTTTGTAACACTGCGAAGATCATTCGTATTTCTATATATCATTACATCAAAAGCTACACTGGTCTTATAGAACACTCATTTCCTTAATGGTCTGTCCGTCCGTTTCTACATAAAATACTGTATCTCCTTGTTGGATTTTGCAGCGAACATGAGGGCAATAAAGAAGAAAATAATCTTTATTTATTCATCACATACAATTATACAATGCTAAATCTAGTGAAACTTGTTCTCGGCAATTAATCCTTCCCCAGGAAATGTGTTTTTTGAGTTACATTTAAATACTGCCAAAATTACTCATACACACACTAAAAAAAACTAAAGATGAGTGATTTCACTAAACTGAGGGAACATTTTGATGCAAGTTTCCATGAAAAATCTATGCATCTTGCATTCATTGCATTGTATGTATTGATTTTATAGCCCTTGCCATTACTTCTATTAGTAATTATAACATTGTATTTTCCAGTGTAATTGTTGAGATCTGAGACCACAGTAACCTCATGAAATGTAGATCAGACAGGCTTTAAACAAGCCGACATCAGGGAGTTCTAAATGAAATGTAGCTTATTATCCCTCGTTGCTCAGGCTTACTCCAAGTTCACACAACTGTGGTAAGTAGAATGGGTCAAAGTTGAACCAGGACGTACATCTACAAACTGGGATGGATGTTTCCATGTTTTCTCTTCCAGTTCAGTTTGACTGATAAATGGATTTTAAGCCAGGCTGCTTGTCTGACTGCTCGTTTCTTGACCACAAAAATGATAACGAATAAATTAGAATATAGACTGATAATATAATTTTACTTTTTTTTTTTTTAACTTTTTTTTACTTTTTTTTAACATTTAACTTCAACATTTAATAAAACGTGATTTCATCATTATTTTCTTGTCTTTATTGATACATATTTGACTATAGCTTTTGTATACTTTACTGAGGTATTATGGTCGAACATCGAGGGTGTAGCTGTATACATTGATATGAATGGAACTGATTTAATAAAATGGCCAGTAGTCAGTGCATAAAACCAGGTGACCCAGGTCATATAACAAGTATTGATTAAGAAAAGAAAAGAACACAGCATGTGCATATACTTATATGCACTATACTTTACTAAACTTTTCCCCTGGCTATTCATGTATATTTTTGGTAATAATGGTTGCCAACATATCCATCATTAGGTTGGGAGTTGGGCCATTCCTTCCCATGAAAATAGAATGTCCTCCTCTATCAAACAATTGTACAAAGCAAATGAAATATTTGTCCATCTGTCGCCTTCAAAAGAAAACATCTTCATAATGGAGCTCGATCATTCCCACACTCCATCCAGATTACGATGAAATATGATGAAATAGGCTTGAACTCAGCTGTGTGGATCTAGTAACTATGACATGAATCAGATCCAGCTCAATGTTTAGGAGGACATCTGGAGAGTTTGAGGGCAAGAGCAGAAGGTCCATCATGGACAAACCTTCCTTTTTATTTGTCTATGGTGGAGTATGAGGATGAGTTCAGGAGTCTCATAGCCTGAAGCTGCTCTGGTTAGATACGATCCATAAGGCCCAAGCAAGAAGCAAACTGGGAATGAAGTTATGTGGCATTCATCTCAATAAGCTCCACACCGCTTTTCCAGCATAATCCAAGTCTCCGAAGTACAGAGATCCCAAATAAATTTGAAAAGATTTTATTTACACCCTCAACACACAGCCGAGCTCATGCACCCACTCCAGACAGGGTTCATGCTAATGCTTCTGGCTCAGCAGCTACAAGGGAGCAATTTTTTGGCTGAAAAAAGGTCTATTCAAATCAATTTGGGAACTCAGGGCTTCCCCCAAGACTTTTGTCACAAGGGGTTTAAAGGGAAAAACCAGGGGATGGACCCAAATGCAGATATAGACAGGAGGCAGGATAAGGGGGGAAACAAAAAGCAAGCTTTATTAAGCAAAAGCTGAAATCCACAAAAATCAGGAGCACAAAAGAAAATGAGTTCAAGGACCAGCAAAAAACCTAAGTGCCAACAAAAAGGCAAAGTACAAATCAAAACTCAGGGACAAGAATTCAAAATCCAAAAAACACATACCACAAACAGGAAAAACAAGGAACTCGGAGGAAACATTAAACACCACAGAAGACAACAGACAGAAGTAGTGACAGGACAAAGAGAAGAGGGCAGGCGAGGTGAGAGGAGGGAGGAGGACAGGTGAGATAGTGAGGGGATGACACAGAGGAGAAGGCATGAAGGACACAATACTGACAGACAGAGGGAGACAGACAAGAAAGGAGGAATGGGAAAATACAGAGGAGAGAACATAGTTGAAAGAGCAGGGAGGGGAACACTAAGAAGACACAAGAAAATCAAAACATAAGACAAGAGACATAAGACACAGAATACATAAAGCATAACAACTTTGGATTGTGCTGGAAGAGTTATATGGAGCCATTTTATGGTTGGTTTTCTTATGTGGTTATTTACAATTTAAAACAAGTCCCTGTCTACCTCAGTTATTTCAGAGAATGTTTTTACTCTGTTTTGCTGTAAAATTTTGTGGACTACAAAACTTACCATGACTTTTCATCAGCATGGAGGTAAGGATAACAACTGAATTTTACTTTTTGAACGAAATTATCCTTTAATCAGGAGACAATGCATATTCAGAAATAAAACTTTTTGTTATTTAAATGATTGAAAATAACAGCCATACAGCAAGCCTTGGAGAAGGTCGCATTGGTTATTTACTGGACCCTGGGGTAAATAAAATTGTTGTCATGTGTAGTTTTCAGTGTCATGGATATTTGGGGAAGATTCACAATGAGTGATGGGATTCAGTAGAGGCTCCTGTACATAGGTGCCATTTACACTGGGGACACTGGGGACACTGGGGACACTGGGCACACGTCATGATGATTTTCTCAGTTGCCAGTGGGATGCTGATGCCCACTGAGAGGAAGGATCTCCTATGATGATCAGGGCTGTATCAGTCTGTTAGTACTTCCCATATAGGAGGTCAGAGGTGTTGCCCTTGAAGTTCTGTATCTCAAGATGTGCCCTCTTCTCATCCACCTCTACGAAGAAATCAAAAATTCCACCCAAAGCATGAAGCCATCCCCCTTCTTAGTGACACCACAGCACTGAACAGGACATTGGACACTATCAGTACAATTAGTCAGAGTCAAAGAGAATACCATGAGCACACTTTGTGCTGTAGCTAACACTCACTTTACTGTTTGTTTTCAGTTTCAGTTGCCAGGTCTGTTACACATTCAGTATTCATGCTCTGTTGATTTGAAGGTTAAAATTAATACAGAAAAAATAGGAGTGTGCAAATGAAAAAGAAAATAACATACACATATAAAAGTAAACCAAAACCCAAATCAAATACAAATTAAATCAAATTCTGAAAGCATATAAACATTCAGTCTTGCATAGATTTACCAGAGGAAACGTCTTGTCATCTGGCGCCCTCTGCTGCCATGGGGTGTAAACTAATGAGCTCCACATCTCACCCTCTGTGCCTCTCTTTTAGTGTCCATAGAGAAATCTATAATTCTTTTTACAAGTGATAATGAATATTTATGAGCAGGGCCTTCATCTGAGATCAGCAAATCAGCTGCCAGCATGGTAAGCATAAATCAGCTGACAGCTTGCCTCCTCTGTTCAGCGGTGGCAGTAAATGGCACTAAATTATTTACATTTACATTTTCAACATTTAGCTGACGTTTTCATCTGGAGGAAGTTAAAGTGATCGGAGTAAGCTGCAGTAGCTAGCTGGCTAACAGTGCCAGGATAACAATGCCTGGCGGTGTATGAAGGGTTGATGGAAGAGCTAAAAAATGTGGAAGTCTAGAGCTGCCAACAATGAAATAAAGTCATTTAAGGATTCAGTTTTATTGATCAAAAATAACATAATATTTACTGTGTAATACACTGGGCATGCTAAAAAGTGTTAAAAAAAATTGTGTTTGTCACAAATCAAGTGCAGGGTGGTGGAAACAATTTGCAGAAGACATTCTAGTCAAAATTTCTGTGTGTGTGCTTGTAATGTAACAAAATTAAATATTTTAAATTGTATTTTCAGGTCTGTTTACTGATAAAAAAAAAAAACAAAACATTTTGTTGCTCAATAGAAAATCTCAGGAACGTGTTAGCAATGATCTATTGTTATATTTCCTTGCAGTTTAACACATATTAGATGACTCTTTTAGCATTCTAGCTTCACAATGCATGCATCACAACAGGTAACCTGGAATTATGATGACATTTGGAGTTGGTGATGACCCAGACATTTAGACTTTATGGTGGAGAATAAAAAATACATTTAGACTCAGATACATCCATTTGATTATTTACCCATCACTGCCTCCTAAACAAACATTAGCCACTGCAGGTACAAGGCTAGTGTGAACATAAACAAGCTGTCTGCCAGGACACTCCTTCTCTTGAGCAGGGGCACTGTGTAGCCTTAATTAGGGTCCGGGCAGCTAAGCTGCCAAGGACCCAAGGACCTATTGTATCCCTAGGAATTCTTTCTTCTTTCTTCCAAGGAAGTCATACTTCCCATGGGCGAAAACTCACAAAGGACATGTCAATATTCCTCCTGGGGGGGCCATAATAAGCGTTTAAATTTAAAACCTTTAAAAGTACCTACAAAATCAACAGTACATGCTACAGTTTTGAAACTTTCACCAAACTGTAGCCCCAATACTGCTGAAACTTTAGTTCACTCACACTCATTACAAATTATGAAGTTCATCACTCAGTTTTTTTCAAAACCTGTAAAACTTATAAAACCTATCTCCTCCCACAATTTTTGCTCAATTGTCACTAAACTTGCGAGAGAACATCTTCAGACCGTCCTCCACAAAACTTGTTTCTCGGATTTTTGATTTATCAAAAATTAAGTCTACAGTGCATCAAAATGTTTGAATGTAAACAGTACTGTAAACATATACTATCAAATTCTTGCTAAATACATTTTCAATCTTCCTGAAAAAAAATGAGAATGGTTGATGAAGTTTGGCAAATATCAAAATTTTATCTAAAAAACTGAATTTTTGAGAACATTTTGAATTCTGCTCTCATGGGAACAACTTTTGACCATTTTTGAAATCTGCCTTGACAACAGCTGCCCGGTCAGTGACTCCCTGTGTCGACAAGTGAAGCTACACAGCAGGTCTCACTTACAGCCAATTGGTGTCAGGGGTTGTGGGTTAGAGACCCAGCCAGGATGATGATGATCAAAATGTCAGATGTCCTCAGCATGAACCACAAGACATTTGTCCTGATGGTGGCATCACAGCAAGCCTCTCAATCAGTGTTTTTCAACCCTGTTCCTCGGGGAACACTGCCCTGCATGTTTTAGATGTTTCCTGCTCCAACACACCTGATTCAAATGATTGCCTCCTCGTCAGGCTTCTGCAGAGCTTGATGATTGGCCGATAATTTCAATCAGGTGTGTTGGAGCAGGAAACATTTAAAACATGCAGGACAGTGTTCCCCGAGGAACAGGGTTGAAAAACACTGCTCTAAATTAAATAAAAACAAATAGCTTGGACCGGATCATGGGTGAAAGCTAACCAAATTTTGCATAAAGGCCCAGTCTCATGCCAGATTACCTCAGCTGTAAACCCAAGCCAATAGTCCTGATGGTGGTGCTGCAGCAAGCTAAAGTTCAAAACATTGAAAATTCACAACAAATCAACCCGCTAGAACTTCACACTTTCATCAAACTGTAGCCCCAATACTAAAGCAACCTTTGTACATTTAAACTTATTAAAAATTATGAAGTCCATCACTCTGTTTTTTTTAAAACTGTAAAACTTAAAAAAACCTATCTCCTCCCACAATTTTTGCCTACAGTGCATTAAACTGTTTGACTGTGAACACTACTGTAAACATATACCTGCAAATTGATAAATAAATCTTCAATGTTCATGAAAAAATTTAACATTTTTAAGAGTCATGGTAGATGATGAACAGCATTTTAAACATCAGTTATTCACTTATGGAGCAACGCAATCATTTTTAAAAACAAATTACCAACATCTCCATGCTGCAATATGTGTATTTTCAGATTTTTGTCTTGATAACTGAATTTTTTACAGTGGTTTCAAATCTGCCTGCACAACAGTGAATGGCTTACTCACTTTATGAAGCCACTGTTGTATTGCCACTTGCCATTTAGCTCAGAGTGATAGATGACAGTCTTTGGTTCCAGAAGTTGTGAGTTAATGCCTCAAGTGGTCCAAAATGAACATTGTTGTCAACTGTCTTGTCTTTCTATTCCTGTTTGTTGCTCAGAATTGCCTAAATTTGCCAAAAATAGCCCGGACCCGACCCATCGCTGCGCAGCAGCTATAATTATTATAATTTGATGTCAAAACCTGGTGTCATTCTCAGCCATGAAGTCTAGATTTCTGGATTATCAGTGACCTTAAATGTCATCATAGTTCTGGGTTTCCTGTTGCAGTAGGGGGGAATTAAATTAATGACACAAAAAATACGCATGAACGACATCACTGGAAATTTAGACAGGTGAGATGTATTGTGATGTCCTCTTTCCCTTGGTTTAGCTAGCATGTTAAAAATGACGCTATTATATGAATCATGTAATCACCCAATTCTTCGGCTCCCCTGTTGTATGTCGCATCCTTGAGTAAAAATACTGAATCTCAGAATGCTCCCTTATAAGCAGGTTTGACGGCTGTGAACACAAATGCAGTCACAAAGTGCACTCACAGAGATCCAGAACATCCTGCTTATGTTTTGCCTTTAAAGTTGGTGGTTCTGTTTGGGTTCATCGAGAGTACAATACAGGCATCAGTCCACACAGACTCTTCACAGAGGTTTTGTTTATACAGGTATATCCTGTCCTCCTCAATGTCACATCTGAAAGGTCTGATGAAAAGTTTGATTTATTATGAAAGACACACACCTCACACACACAGTCTAGACTCTTACAATATAGATTCAATGAGAAAAATAACAAACCTTTTGCTTTTTCTTGGCCATTGGCATTTTGGAGACCTGAGAAACATTTTCTGTTATCTCTGGGATTTACAGTAGATGTTAATACATGTCTCATCTTATGATACCAATCCAATCACCTCACGAACCCCTTAACCTTTTTCAACTATTAAACATTTCTCACTAATAGCACCCCTGTGCCTATCATCAAGCCTGGCAGTGGTCAGCTGCAACACAGCTGATATTTTAATAAACTATCTGCTCATTCATTAACATCATTGTAGACCAACCATTTGAATCAGTGTGATTAATTTCAGTGGCATGGAGTTTGACAAAACTCAGTAGCTGTGTCACATTGCAGAAGCAGGACGATGGTCTTGATCGATCTTTGTGTACCCTGCCATGGCCAATCCAAGAGCCATGTCATGGTTGAATGGAGCCTGAACCCTGGTGATTTTGTTTTTGATTTACACTGAATATCATTTATTAAGATCTGAAATAGAAGGCAAGAAAATAACAAATTCTTGAACACTTACATCTCTGCTGACAATGAATTTTTCATCAGTACGAAAAATCTGCTGAAGTCTGTTGTACTAACAAACAGTCAGCTTGAAAAGTGAACAGAGATGCTGTGGCTCATTGTGTAATCACTACTTGTGACGAGTCATATTCCAAAGATTTTTCTTTTATTCTATGTTCTGCTCTCAACATCTGAACTCTGAGTTTAAAAAAAATGTCACCTCCAGGGCTCCATAAAATACAGCAGCTTGGTCAATTGGTTCGAATTATTGAATGAAGTGAATGTTGTGGTGTTAACTCAACAATATTGGGAAGCTTGAATCATGAACAAGTGCCGTTTATTTCAACGACTTATAGTGTAACATAGTTCTCAGTAGCAGTGTCATATCGTACATGGTAGTCACCATGTTGTGTATATAATAACAATACAACAGACGGGTTTAGTGTCACTGTGAAAGCTGAGAGAATGTGGTCTGTGTGAGAATGTTATGGAAAATTGAAGGTATTTTAGTAAATTTGGGTTTTCTGTCACAACTTTCACATGAATATGATACTATATGCACCTGCATTCATTGTCAATTGTTAACAAAATTAACATAATTCGCTCCAATTTTAATAATCCCCTGTTTCCACTGAATCACCAGTCCACTGTCCTACTCTCCTGTCTGACTTCTCCCTTATCTCTCTGCACAATCGCATTGACATTATAGCCCATATGCACCTGTCCTCCTGCCCCTTAGATGTAATGCCCCCCAAATTCCTTAAAGAGGTCCTCCCCACCCTGGGCCCTAGCTCACTCCCCATTATTAACCTCCCTCTCACTTCTGGCTCTGTCCCTGATGGCTTTAAGATGGCAAGTGTTGGGAATCGTTATTGATTATTGATTATTAATTAATATTATTATTAATTAATTAAAATTATTATAGTTGATTAATGAAACCTAGGCAACTATGAGTCATTAATGAACACAGGGCACCACCCTGGAATCAGGGATCAATAATCAAATGATTTACCTTTGAGTCTCATAGCCTGAAAATTAGTCAACTTGTCAATATCATGAAATTATCAATAATTAGACAAGAGGGAAGGCGTGAATCCGAGCACTGACGATCTCAACCAGCAGTTATTACAATGGGATTGTGCAAAATAATCACAGATGCTGCTCAGTTAAAGTCAACAGTGTTTATTAAAGCTTACTCCACAGAACAAACCACCTACTTTAACAAACAACAATTTCCTTCACGAAGCTAGCAATATCAAAACACAAGCAAGCCAAACACGTGTCTGTGTGTCTGTGTGTGTGTATGTGTGTGTGTGTGTGGCAGGAAGTCCCCAATAAAGACTACAAAGATGGCAGAACGTGGCTTGGGAAGTCACGTTCGCTGGACTACAAATTGGTGGGCGTGACTTGGGAAGTCTCGTCGGAGAGACTACAGGAAACACCGGACGTGATTTAGTGTCACGCGAGAGTGCGAATTCCGAGATGATGAATTCAGATTCATTGATTCATGTACCTGGAATTCAAAAATGGCGGCAGTGACTGTATCGACCAAAGGTGGTCACTACACGTGCGCGCGAGGTTTGAACAAAGGCAGCGGTTGTGCCGTCTTTGATCTCGTGTATGGTTTGGTCACACGAGGGTGAATTTACAGGGATGATACCCACAGTTCCAAAAAGGTAGAAGTCCGTCTTTACAGTCAATAAAGGGAATATGCTGGACACACGTCTTATGTTATAGCGGGGTTGTTAACCATAAGTTACAACAGGTCGCTCAAAACAATACGTGTATCTCGGTGTGTGTGTGAGTGCGTGTATGTGTTAGTAAAAGAGAGAAGAAGCCAAGCGGGGCTTAGCAGTCAACAAAGAAACAAACAACGACCATGTGGTACACAGCGGTCATCTCTCCCTCGAACAGTGGCCGGCAAGCGAATCGAGGTTCCTTTGTCGTCCGCTGATCGAGCCGGAATACAACGTATTGTGGTCACACGGCGGCAAGACCGTACAGGCTGGATTAGCCTGAATGAGCTCCTAGCAAGCGTAGCAAACACAGTTAGCACACAGTACAGGTAACCATAAATCAGACTCGGCGGTCCTTTCACAGCAAAATAAAAGCAAAACAAAGAAAAACACGCTATATACTATCTGTTTCTGCCCAAGCAAAAGCCTCTTACTTGGATGCTGCTCGTCGCGGTAGTGCGGGTGCCCGACTGACTCGAAGCTCCAACTCGTTCGGGAGCGCGAGCGCGGGGTCAGCGTTAGCGTCCTAGACTGCTGACGGCAGGCTGTTTACAGCGATCGGTCGACTCAAAGGAAGGGACAGTCTCGTTCCTTCTGAAGATTCTTTTCTTCCTTCTGCAGGTAATGAGGGAACGGCTGGGTTGTACAGTGTTCCTCTCGGGATCCAAAACAATTATGACGAACGTCCGAACAAAAATGAAAGTGAAACAAAAACAGTCTCTGTCTCGTCCAGCGAGGAGGGAACTGAAATTAGCTCAAGCAAAACTGAAAAATGAAAAACGTTTCTCAAAGTTGCACCCTTATGGCAGCAGTTGCGTGAAACTGAAGTCTCCCCACAACAGACGCTCCCTGAGTACAAAGAACAAAAGGTGCTGCGTGACCTTTTAACGTGGGAGTGACGTCATTGTGATCCTGGTGGAACTTCCTGGCTCACAGCCAATAGGGACCGGGTGAGGCAGGGTGGGGGCAGGTAAACTGGTCAAGTTTTTCACACCTGGTTGGCCTTTTTCCTGTTCTTTGTTCTGTAGTCCTCGTGGCTGAGGAACTACTAGTTTAGGCTTCTGGTTTCAACTACAGTCCTTTCTCTTTGTTTGAGACCTGTATATGGAGGCACGAGGCCCAAAACAAGCATCAAACCTATCTTGAAAAAGCCCATCGCTAATCCAACCCAACCAAACAACTACAGACCCATCTCAAAACTACCATTCATCTCCAAAATTCTTGAAAAAAATCTTTTCACAGCAGCTACTCAAGGTCATTGAAGGACACAATATCTTTAACAAATTCCAATCTGGCTGTCGGCATCTTCATAGCACTGAAACAGCTCTGCTTAGAGTGACAAACGATATCCTCATGCGGGCTGACAATGGCGAACATTCAATTCTGGTCCTGCTTGATTTAACTGCCGCTTTCAACACCATCGATCACTCAATCATGGTCGAACGCCTCAATAAGTGGGTTGGTATCTTGGACTCCGCTCTTATCTGGTTCGCATCCTACCTATCAAACAGGAAGTGTCAGGTTGTCATAGACAACTTTATGTCCTCAACTGCACCTATACTATGTGGAGTTCCACAAGGTTCAATCCTTTTCCCCATCCTCTTCTCACTTTATATGCTACATCTAGGCAATTTGATCAGCCAGTTCAACTGCATATCCCACCACTGTTACGCTGATGACCTGCAGCTGTATTTCTCTTTTAAACATAACGACATGGCCAATATGAGTATCTTCCATGACTGTCTGACTGCTATCAAGGATTGGATGTCTCTCAACTCCCTTCAATTAAACCCAGACAAAACCAAAATTCTCTTCCTTGGTCCTAATAAACTCATCCCTGAACTCAATCCCTCGATCAGCCCTCTATCCGCCAATCTCAAACCCTCCTCAAGAAACCTGGGTGTAAGTTTTGACCACAATTTGCACTTTGACTCACACATAAACAAACTTGTACAATCATGTTTTTTCCAACTCTGGAACATCTAAAAAATCAAAGCGATGCTAACAACCAGCCATCTCGAACTTCTAATCCACACCCTGATTTTCTCTCGCATTGACTATTTTAATGCTCTCTTCACCTGTCTCAACCATGCAGCCCTGTCTCACCCGCAGCTCATACAAAACGCTGCAGCTACTAACCAAAACCAATCCCAGATCCCACGTCACACCAATTCTTGCATCCCTTCATTGGCTCCCAGGTAAATACAGAATAGACTTCAAGACACTACTGCTCACATACAAGGCCCTTCATGGTCTTGCCCCTCCCTATATTGCTGAACTCTTACACCCTTACTCCACCTCTAGACCGCTCAGATCTTCCGACCAAGGCCTCCTATCTATACCATGCTCCCTCCTCAAATCTAAGGGTGACTGCGCTTTTGCCGTCAGGGCCCAATCCCTCTGGAACAGTCTACCCTCTTCCGTCAGATCAGCTGAATCACTAAATGTCTTCAAAAAACTTCTCAAAACCCATCTCTATCGTCTTGCTTTCCCTACAATTGAACTGTAATTTCTCTTTGCACATATCTGTACATGTATGTTTATTTTATTTTTTATTTATCTTATCTATTTTATTTTGTTTACTTTTATGTTTGTCACCTCCAGGTCTCCGTAGTATTTAATGAGTTGGTAGGGAGAAAATGTTTGGATGTAGCTCCATGGAGTAAGATATGTGCCATTAAAACTAAAATAACACTTATTCAGTGTCAAATGAAAAAAAGAATTTGAGACAAAAGAAATCTCACAAAAGCAAAAAAAAAAAAAATCATCTTTAAAGAAAAAACCTATAATTTGGAAATAAATGATTTGCATAATCGTAAAACTATTGCTCTTTCACTTTTTGGACAGCATGTCCTTTTGTTTATAGTTGACTCTGCATCTTTCTCCATGATCAGATTATGCTCTCATTTGCAGCGTTGTGGTTATGCTGCTAGCTTTCTACTATGCACTCCCTGACTGAAGCCCCCTAAATAATTTGGTGTTTTTATTATTTTTTTTTTCATTTTTTTTTTACAAAAAAGTGCAGACAAATTCAATATAAAGTGGCCAGAATATGAGTTTAAATACATAATCATATAACCTGTCATTATTCACTTAACTATGATTAAATATGATCATAAATCTGTCAGTTTCCCTTCACTTCATAGTGTAAGGTAGAGAGAGCCCCTTCAGTGCGTCGTTATCCAATCCATGCCACTTGTTCATATAGGGAACGCCCACATCAGTGAAAATCCAGTCCATGTTTTCCCTGCGACCTTGCTTGCACTCGGTACCTGCAGCGTGTGTACCTTGAAGCACACAGAGCGACTAGAACAGCATGAGGAGAAGAACATGAATGAAGAAGAAAGGACATAAGAATGTTTTCAATAAATTATGTATTCATCACTGCTGGTAGTAACAATTAGTTAGCTCCAGTGTACGTTGTATAGGGAAAATTCATACCGCTTCACATCGCCATCAGACAGCCTTTTCCTTTGGTACTACATTTTCTCAACCGTAGGACCTCCATATCCCTACGCAGTTGCGCTAATGCGGAGGTATACGGAGAGTTAAGTTTCGTTTTTATCGAAAGTAAACCTCTCATTCAGCAACTGGTCCTCGCTTAGGGTGACCAGATCCCAACAAACCAAATGTGGGACAAAGAGTATGTTTGTGTGGGACAATGTGGGACACATTACCAATGCTGAGAGGTAGTCTAACATTTTGATATAATGTATATCTAACTTAAAAAATGAACATTTTTATTACATCCCTTAGCTCGTAGTACAGCCAAAAAAGAAAGGTACAGTACGTTTAGTTCAAGGAACTTTAATAGAGCATTTAAAGTGTTCATATACACTTTGTCCATCCATAAACAGTTTCACTCCGTGTTTTTTCTGCTCTTACACTTAAAGCAACCCTGCCTATATTTACTCAACAACAAATATGAACACATGGCATGACTGTGCTTTCCAAACAACATACTATTTATTCAGACTTTTCTAGTAGAACCATATATTAAGGTAAACCTTAAATTTAACCAAAGCAGCAGGCATTGCTTACTTCAAGCCTTTCAATTCATCCTCCTAAAACAACAACTGCATTTTACTTAAAATTAGGCAAAATGAAACATATCTGATAAAATAGAATTATATTAATACAAATCAAAACCAGCCAGGAGGGAACAGAAAATTTCAGTAAATCTTTTCAGTTTTGTCCATCACAGCAACAACTGCAGGGAGGCCCACTGCACTTTCAACACCACAGAGAACAGCTGCATGGCTGGAACCCAACAATAGCACCTTATTAAAATCTAGCTCCACATTGGAGGCCCACAATATTCTATTCTACACTCTAAAGAAAGTTCGTCTTACCTTACCTGCTCTTCTTGACTTTATACTTTTGCTTGAGCGCGCAGCTTCCAACATGGCCTTCACCTTGAGTGCATAGGCATAAAAGTCCTGACAACTGTATCCAAAGTTGTTCTTGACTTGAATTTCAGACTTGATAAGCTCCACAGAGCACCTGTTGCGTTGGTCAGTCCAGGCTGCTGTCATGAGCGAAAATACTCTCTCTACAGAAGCATTAGTTATGGGAATGCTGAAGAGAAAGGATGCAACAGCAGTCATATTTGGGGTCTTTGTGCCTTGGAGCAAGATCAACCACATCTCCAGAACAGAAGCTCTTCTCTCCACAATTTCCTGCTGGCGTGGCAAAGTCACACAGTACTCTTCATACAGTTCATCCATGTCCAGTTTCTCCCTTAGAGAATCTCCCTTAGAGATGGGAGAATGTGAACTTGCTCTTCAGTGCCAAGCTTGGAACATTCTTCTGGTAGTTTTTGTCTGAGAAGTCATACCACTTCTCAAGGTAGTTGAGTGCAGCCTGGTAGAAATTGGAAAGATCATCTTTGATTGCTGCTGCCTTTTGTTCTGGAAGCTGTTGGAGGATAGAACTGGTCTCCATGCCAAAGAAGGAATCCCTCTGTCGTTGTTGGAGCTTTGTCTTGAGAGTGGACATGAGCTCATATAGCTCGCAGACGGTCCCATTCTCCCCCTCCAACAGCAGCACAGCATCATGGAAGATCTTCAGCACATTATTGAGGAAGGACAGGTAGACCTGTAGCTCAAGGGGTTGCGCTTCACCATCCTGATCCTTCTTAAATAGCTGCCACAGTGACTTTGGGCACTGATCTTCTCCCAGTGACAAGAAATACCTCTTGATAGCAGCCCAATTGTCTTGTAGCCTCTTGACAGCAGGCCACAAACTTAACCATCTTGTGGGTACGTGTCTCAGTACAACCTAATAATCTTCTTCCACAAATGCAAACACTGCCTTCAATTCCTCTGTGCGTTTTGAGGATACTGAAAAGTGACTGAATATTTTGTTCACTATGGACTCAATGTCAATGTCCAATCTGTCTCCAGCATGTTTTGCACAGTTGTGTACTACATGAGCCATACAGTTTGCCTTTATGATGCCACTGTTGTCTGCTTTCAGCTTCTGGAAAACGGAATTGTTTTTGCCGTAATTTACACTTGCATTATCGGCAGTGTATGCTGAAATCATGTCCAGTCGCAGGTCGTTTTCTTTTAACTTGTTTGTAATCTGGCGGTGTATGGTAGCAGATGACTCATCGCTGTCCTCATAAAAGTCAAGGATCTTGCTTTTCAAACCCAGCTCTGGGGTCCAATATCTGAAGGACAGCGGGAAAAGTTTCGTAGTGTCGTGATTAGAAGCATCTGAGGCCACTGAAAAAAATGGCGTGTGTGTTTTTGTCACTTTGGAGCTGAACTATTGGTGTTTTTAATTCTCTCAAACAAGTCTCTACAGAGGCAGGTGCAAGCACATCTGTAACTATGGACGCCGCTTTTGTGCGACCACAGGACATTTTTTTTGCAATCTCTGAGTCTGGAAAAATGACCGGTGCTAGCTTATTACCACAGTCTTCTGATCTGTATGACTGAGAGTGCTGCACGGTGTGGTAAACATTGGTTATTTCCGCTGCTGTTACCTTATCTGTCTGCCAGTTGTCTTTGGGTTTCAGCAGGAATACATCCATAGATCGGGTTTTCTCCTTCTGAGCCAGTACGTTTCTTGTGAGTATCGCATATAGTGTGTCGCTTTACATCCTATTCCCCGCCATGTGAAACAGAAAAATAACTCTGGCAAAGTTCGCAGAAAACTCGCTGTGAATCGCCTTGCACCGGTTTCACTCAGTGATATATAGTTTCCCAGTCTTTGTTGTAGCTGCATCTCCTCTTTTTTGTTGTAGTTTCCATCATTTTCCGCCAAAATCCATGCCTGTTTGTGCTCCGATCGAGTAGTGAGTCGAGACTGTTTTCAGCATAGCAACGTTGCGCGTGCGTAGCAACAACACGCTTACCACACTTGACCCAACGTGTGCCCAGTTTGATTGACAGCATCAGCATCAAACAAACAGCCCCGTAATGACGGTAATGACAGCCTTCTCTGTTTTCTACGCAGCCATTGGATAAAAGCCAGACGTAAATTAAAAAAACTACAGCTGCCAATCAAATTGTGGGACATCATCTTAATATGCGGGACGCGGATAAAATGATGAAAATGCTGTGCAGTCCCGCACAAAGCGGGACATCTGGTCACCCTAGCCTCGCGCTGTATTTCGCCGCTCGCAGATCACCTGTTGCCCAGTTGCGCCAATGCGTAGGGATACGGGGGTTCTACGGTTGAGAAAATGTAGTGCCAAAAGAAAGGCCAGTCTGATGGCGATGTAAAGCAGTGTGAATTTTCCCTATACAATGTACGCTTGAACTGATTTTTTAAGGTGAGCCTTGTTTTAGGTGGTTAATTTAGCTTTTTCTCTGGACCCCGTTCACTGCAGTACAAAGCTGAGCGTCTGGGCTGGAGTGGCTCTTTACCTCTCCAAACTGAGGCTGCGCTGATCGGTGACTACGGTAGGGAACAGATCGTCTATAGATATGTACTTTATATGACCCCACTTCAAAAAACCCGAACTATCCCTTTAATAAACCAAGTGCTCCTTGTTTGGCAAATAAAAACCTAGCTTGCACACTATAAACAATCTCAGTGCACGTCTCACCTTTGTTGTTTCGCGGTCAAAAGTGACATTCCAGCTCTAAAAGAACGCTGCTACTTAGCTAGCTATTGTTAGTCTGAACTGCATTGTGAAGTGCCCTGGTTGTTTATAGAGTTAAGTGTGCACTCTTTTTACCATGTACTATCATTGGGCTGACTTCCCTCCGGAGCATCGGCTGTGTTTCTCACTATATGCATGGATGCACACTGTGAAACAGGAACTGAGCTCATTCACGTATGATTATCATCAATTCATAATAATAATAGCACACTAATAATAATCACTCCACCACCCCTATTGACCTGTAGGAGTCAGGGCAGAGGAGCACAGGGAGTGAGAGGGTAGAGACCTCTACTGGAAAGGTGAGTCTAAAGGATTTCACAGGATAGAGTCATTTGTGATGCAGACAGTCTTGAAATTTTATGGAACTCAATAGTCACATATGTGACACATACGTGACAATTAGTCACATATGTGCCCAAAATGTAATCTGTGTGACTTCAAAATAGCAAACAATTATTGTGTTGTGAGGATCACACCACAATAATGCTGTAAACATTACTGTTACTGTGCAAACCTGTGTTTGTTCTTGTACTATATTAAAAAAAACAGACTGAAATAATAATAATAAATAATTTCTCAGTCTTTGTTAGCTGTTTGTGAAATTTTGTGCTTGCACGCTACGTTCGCTCACATCCTGTGCATCTCTCCGGGGCTAAGCTTCCCCTGTCCTCAAAACCTTGTGATGCCCCTGTGTGTGAGTCCATGAATAATGGTTCTTTGAGTGACAGCTCAGTGTCGCGGACCATGCCATGGGTGGTGTTGATGACAGTGTTAACTAGCTACTTAGCGTGAGGCTCACGTGCTGACCCTTAAAGAGCATATTGCAGGTTAAATTTTTTACAAAATGCATGTGTAATCTGGTCCAAAAATTACCTTTTGAAAAGTTGACTGAGGATTTAAAATGCTATTCAAGACGTTGGGGGAGATATTTAACCGAAAAGTGACAGTTTTGAGCAAAGCGCCAAAAAAATGCTTTTTTTTCAACATCGCGTCATATTACGTAACAAGAGGGAGTTATATGCTAGCAGCTGCCATAGCTCAGTGTGGGAGTAGGTACGTTATCAGTCATTTATTGCGTTTGTGGAGGTTGCACAAACCGTCCACCGGTTTCCTAACAGGAAAAAAAACGGTGCTATCTTCCGTGCCTGGGTCCGTTTTGTGCAGCTGAAGAGACAGGACTTCTCCTCTGCGTCAGCTACAAAAAACGCGGTCGTGTGTGGCGCTCACTTCAGACCGGAGGATTATCATCCAAGTGACCTGTTGGAGTTCAACGTGGGATGCCGAAGCAAGAACCAGGTGCGACTCACCCCCGGTGCGGTGCCTTCGGTTCCCACAGCTTCATCCGGACCGCTGTCAACAGCAGCTGCTGGTGCTGCCGCCGTCTAGTAAACCAGCCACTGAATGTAGGAAATTACACAATTATATAAAGGAGGACCTCTTTTTATTCTAGCTGTCCAGGCACAGCCCAAGATGGTCAGTGTGGGAACTCAGACAGAAAGCTCTGAGAAAAAAACATCTACTCCACTGCCCAGTCCTGTGCACAGCGATGATGAATCATCCTCTGTTTTCATGGGAGCTGCTGGAGACATGTCATGGATCCCAGAGGAAGAAATGAGAAGTGACTCATCTGATGAGGAACTCTCAAATCCGCCTCTGCAGGACTCTCCCCGTGACCTCAAGTAAGACTTCTTTTGATTTTAGATTATGTGTATGACCAAATTGTGTCGTCAGTGCAAAATAATAGGTGATTTTCTTTATTCAGGGCTGCTGACAAGTTCATTGTGTGCGAAAGCCAGCTGATGTCCCTCTTTAATAACTGCCCAGCCTGTTGTGGGGAAACTCAAGGAAACATTGAGACCCAGGAGGGAACTTACGTAAAAATAAAGCAGGTAAGACTTTTTTTGTGATTTCAAATGGAAAAATACGTTGTATCATAACTTGTATATCAATTTGTATGTCTAGGTCTGTTTATATACTTTTTTGTTCAGGCATAGATTGGTAATTTTCTGCCTTTCACAAATGTGTCTCAGGTCTGTGCTGCATGTGGGTATCAGCGTTTCTGGCAGAACCAGCCCATGCTGCACCGAAATATGCCAGCCTGCAACCTGTTACTGAGTGGAGCCATCCACTTTTCTGGTTGCATGGCTACCCAGACAATCAGGATGCTGAAGCTGTTCGGGCTTCAGAGCATCAGCACCAGCACCTTTTTTCGCCATCAACGCCTTTACACAATCCCGACGATTGTGCAGGCGTGGCAGAATGAACAGGCAGGGATCATCAAAGACCTGAATGAGATGGGGGGTGGACTGATCCTGTCTGGTGACTGCAGGTAGCACACCTCTACTTATATCAATATAGAAAGCGGTTCAAAACAGATTGATATAATTTAAAATATCAGATTTTGTGCTCACATGTCTGAATTTAACTGTTTTTGTAATTCATAGGTCAGACTCCCCTGGCCATTGTGCCAAATACGGCACATACTCCTTGATTGAGGACAGAATCAACAAGGTGTTAGATCTTCAACTTGTCCAGGTAAGTTAACATTATCAGACACATGAACCACTTGTGTAGTGCAAGATAATGACATCGCTTAATGTTTTACACAGAGCTCAGAGGTCCCAAGTAGTAGCTGGTGTGAGCTAGAGGGTCTTAAGCGCAGCGTAAAATTTCTTGATGAGCAACATATGCATGTGTCAGCCCTCATCACGGACAGAAATCAACAGGTAAAGATGAGCAAGAACAGAATGTACCAGTGCCCATTGAAAATCTTGTTGATGACTCTGCTTGAAGCTAAAATTAAATAAAAAATCTTTTTAATGTGTTGTATCTCCTGGTTTAGGTTGCTAAGTGGGTGCGGGAGGAGCTGTGCCCAAAAGGAACCAGTCATTTCTTTGACATTTGGCATATTGGCAAAAGTATGTATCTTGATGAACATAGTTTTGTTTGGGTTGTCTATAATCACATTTTATTGTTGGTTTGTTATTTGTTTTTTGCATTTTGTGTTTCTGTTTTGAAACAGGTGTAGGGAAAGCTTTGGATGCTGCTTCAAAGGAGAGGGAGTGCGAAGATCTGAAGCTGTGGAGGCCAGCTGTTATAAACCACCTTTACTGGGCTGCTGCTTCCACTCCTGATGGAGATCCAGATGTGATGGAGGCCAAGTGGAAAAGCATGGTCAACCATGTTCAGGACATCCACGAACATGGCACACCTGCGTTTCTCAGCTGTGCACATCTACCTCTGGAGGGAGAAGCAAGGAACAAGCAGTGGCTGGAACCAGGTACAAAATATTGAATCTTCATTGTTCAATGTGCTTGCTTGTGATTTTAAGAGGTGCTTTTAAGATAAAAAAATTAATAAACACAAATGTAATACAAATCACAGCTAATAATTATACAGTCTTGCCTCATCATCAGAACAAAATTTGTGTTTATGCAGGATCAACTGTAGCAATAAAACTGGAACATGTAGCTACAAGAACAGCACTGGTAAAGGATGTTCGGCAGTTGTCCCCACAGCATCAGACCTTTTCACTGGAGGCCTTCCACTCCCTCATCCTGCACTGTACCCCCAGGGCTGCACGATATGAGGAAAATCTGCGATGTGCGATAACACTGTTAAATATTACGATGACGATATAAGTTGCGATAAATAAACAAATATTGAAGTGTGCATATCAGCTTGATATTAAGCTTTTAGCCAAACTTACCAAATTTCTTGTCTGAAATGGAAAATGTAGGCCTATTTATAACTCTATAACCCTCTGTAGGCCTCTAGGCCTATTTAACATTATTAAGAATAAAAATATATATTTTTACTGCACTTTATAACTGGTGCAGTAGTTAAATATTCGTTAATTATGCTAGCTGCGTTTTCCTAGTGTGACAGTTACTGCAGCTTTACATCAGAGAACAAATGGAATATATCACCATTCAACGTTACGTTGTTGAAGACTCCTGTAGCCGATAAGTACTTGATTACTTTGAAACATTGTAACGCTGGCCAACCGACTGGTAGCAAGACCGAGACGCTCCGTCTGTCTGTCCTGAACCCCCGTGTGAAGCTCACCGTGCTGCGGTCCTCCATTAAACACTAAGCAGAGTCCCCCATGTATGTTCTGTCCATGTTGTCTCGCTTCGTCCTGCCGCTCCCGCTGCCGCAGTCCACAGTGCGCATGGTGCGTGTAAATAAAATGATTTTTCTTATTCTTCGTGTTTCAGGCAGTCTTTTGCGATGTGTTCATCGCACATGTTCATATCGCGATGACGATGAAAATTCGATTTATTGTGCAGCCTTAGTGCACCCTGTCAACGGCGAATGATTTAATCTATTTAAATACTTTGTTCTGTAACATTGCCCTAGGTCACTACACAAGAAAAATTAGGTCTTCAAATTTTCTACATGATGTTTTTGCTTTTGGATTTATTCACACGTACAACTTGTGACTTTCTACTTTTTACTACAGACTTCTCTTGGCAGCTTTGCATTTCAACAGCAATGGCAGCAGAGAAGTTGCTCAAACCAGTGATGGTGAGGTGTGTTATGTGGTTCGCTACCCACGGTTTCGCCAAGGTGGCTGGGTAGTTCGCCCTGTCAAGGAAAAGCCATCATATGGTTAGCAGTTTCAGTCAGTTCCTAAATATAATTGTGTCAGTTCATAAGTCAGTGAATGTGATCTTAAAAATTTTTATCCTTCCCCCAGCATATGCATCAGCCCTCATGGAGTCTCTGAGAGTCGAATACTCCAGGTCACTACAGGCTCTACGAGAGCACAGCACAGTTCTGTCCTCCTCTGCACCTGCACCCCTTTCCAGATCCCTACAGAGAATCAACAAGGATGAGGCTGTTGGCGTGTACCTTGCACAGCATTCACGATTTAATACAAGACGTTGATGCCCCCACAGAGGCTTGCATACTCAAAGTACACACACAACGTGACTTTCTATATATTTTTTATGTATTTGGCACATATGCATGGAAGTTGCAATTTTGTGTTGTACAGAATGTGACTAATTTTAACTTTATTTATGAATATAATTTATGAAGAACATGTTTGTTAGCAGTCTTAAACTACTGCTGCTGCATGCAGGGTTAACCATCAAATGCAGATCTGCTTGAGATGTACACACGAAAAATCAGACATTGCTTTTGAATTTTGTTTCAACAGAAGTGTTTGAAAAACAAACAACAGAAAAAATGATGGTACCCTTAACTTCTCAAAATCTTAATTTATATTTTGTTGCACAACCTTTTGAGCCAATCACTCAATCAGGTTGATTTCTGTAACTCTTAGTCAGACTTGTGCACCTGTAGACTCCTCGTGAGCAAACCGGCAAAAAGGCTCCAGCTTTGTCTCATCTGTCCACAAACCTTCTGTGAGAATGTCCTTTGGTCTTTGCTGAAACTTTTTGAACCAAAACTGAAGCTTTTTTAAGTCACATCAGCTCTTTGTACACAGATGCAAAATGAAACATACAAGAACACTGTACCTACTGTGAAACATGGATCAGGCTCAGCTATGTTCGGGTTCTGCTTTGCTGCACTTGGTACACAGTGTCTTGAATCTGTGCAGGGTTAAATGAAATCTCAAGACTATCAGAAGCTAAATGTGCTGCCCAGTGTCACAAAGACCAGTCTAGGTCACAGGTCAGGGGTCATCCAACAGGGTAATGACCCAAAACACAGGAGCAGCTACAAACACCTGGGAATGGCTGCGAATAAAACACTGGACTGTTCTGAAGTAGCTTTTTCTATGAGCCCTGATCTAAATCCTGTTGAACATCTGTGGAAGGAGCTGGAACATGCAGTCGGGAGAAGGAGCCCTCGAACCTGAGTCAGCTGGAGCAGTTTGCTCACGAGGAGACTACAGGTGCACAAGTCTGACTAAGAGTTACAGAAATCACCTGACTGCAGTGATTGGCTCAAAAGGTTGTGCAACAAAATATAAAGTTCAGATTAAGTTAAGGGTACCATCATTTTTGTCCAGGTCAGTTTCATTATCAATTTCCACAATTTTCTTTTAATCTATTGTTTGTCACCTTTGTCAGTTTCAAGTTATTTCAGGGACAATTGGAGGTTTCTCTTCAACAGGACCAATTTTGTCCACATGTGTAAATGGTCTACAATTTCGAACACATTTTCAGAGAGACACTTGGTAATTGTGATTTGTTTTTTATTATTAATTTCCACCCATATGAGGCCATTCAAATCCTTTATAATCTCCTCCTTCCTCGGGAAACTGCTTTCTAATGGCAGACACAACACAAGCAGGTAGAGGCTTTCTGATGTGCCTGCCCAGAATGCCATAGGCCCAGTGGACAATCTGCCTGTATGCAGTGTATCGGTATTGCCTGGGGATAGGGACAAAAAATGACTATGGCATCAAAAACTGTGACACAGGTAGTAATAATTTTTTTTTTTTGCATTTAATTGTGTGTATATATATATATATATATATATATATATATATATATATATATATATATATATATATATATATATATATATATATATACATATATATATATATATATATATATATATATATAAATAAAATTCTGTGTTGGGCCATATGAACTTTTGTTCTGTTACACATTTTGTACTAAATAACAATAATGACATACATATAAGCCACTTGTACTTCTTATGTGTGTGTGTCTGTGTGTATATACTGTGTGAAGTGTAAACATTTTCAGTGTTTGTAAATACTGCCAGGAAGGTGCTCATTCTACTTCATACTTATTAAGTCTCTTTTCTCTTTTGTAATGGTAAAAAGAGCAGGAGAGACAGAGAGCTCCCCGCAATGATGCTAATGTCATTGAACACAATGTTGCTCAGCTTCTTCACTGGGTCAGGGAGGGGGACAGTTATGGGGAGACTGGGCTGCTGCTGACTCATCTGTTGTTAAGTCTGCTAAAAGGGGCAGGGACAATGATTTAATATGAATATCTTTCTAAACGTTTCCCTGCACTGATTAAATGTTGATGAAATGTAGGCTAACACTAGTCTGTAGCTAGCTTATTTTGCTATGGACATTAAGCCAACAGGTTAATACCACTCACAGACTGAAGGCTACCCACCTTTCTTGGTGAAAAACTGGGTTACAGATTGACACCCTTTCCTTTGTCTTTCCTTTCTCTCTCTCTTTCCTCTTGTTCCTTTTTTGAAAACCAGATTTTGATTTAGGCAACATTGTGATCAATGAAGTTCCGGTGCATCTACTGACTGCAACTAAACCGTCACTGATAAGTGCCCCAATAATACCCTACTGCAGCCACTGCTACCCCTGAAGCTGCTACAAACCACGGACATTACAAACCACGCCCCTATAAACCACGCCCATGTGTTGCTAAGGTGGCGGAGGATGATAAACGGTGAAGTTTGATTGAAGTGTGGTTTACAGTTACAAAATAAGTTTCTTGAAGTGCAGTCTGGTTGATTTGGAAAGAACAGTAAGGCTGTTTCTAGTTGCAGCAGCCTCTTCCTAGTAGATCAATTCAAAGTTGTTTTCCTGATTTGTAATTCAGACACACAAAAACATTAGAAAATAGGGTCCTGTGTTTGAACTTGACAAGGGAACAATGCAAACAGCCTAAATTGACCATAATCTGATTTTGTAACATTTTAAAAGTTATGCTGTAGACATGTATGCATGCAGATTTGAAATGAAATAGGTTTGTATTCCTGCTATTGTGCTTCAGTAACTTTTGTATGAATTCAATGGCCAGTGGAGCCATGTATTCAGGTGTTTGCAATTAGATAAGTAGGACAGGGCCAGGGTTTTAAAATGAGGTTTGGGTTGAGTCTAGGAAAAGACACCTATCATGTGAGCCATTCAGTTTTAGCCCACTCAGTTGTTAAACATAGAGGTGAGTCCAACCATGGGTGTCGATAAGATTTTGTTAATACCAAGGCCATTATCGATCAATAAACAAATCAACCAAAAAACATTGGAAAAGCTCAAGACAACAAATGATAATTGTGGTTTTTCAAAATTTGACACAAAATCCCATGTTTTATGATCACTGCTGTCTCAAAATCATTCAATCCCCGCAATGGAATCCCTCATAAGTGTACACATTTGCAAAACTGGTGTTGTACACCTGATGCAATTTATCAATAGCTTCAATAGTTATATCAGGTGTGCTTTAGATATCACTTCAAAGAACTGTACTGGCTAGAGATTTGTCAACGGCGACGTTTAAGTGCATGTCAGAAATGTGCCTGAGTGACATACAAATACATTTATTGCAAAAATGACGGATGTATTCTTGAATCCATTTAAATTGTTCATGTTTGATTTGTTTATTGTAAAAGCAGAAAGTTTGTACATTTTGTCAATAAACCTAATTTGCAATGGGGGTGCCAATAATTTTAAGTGCAAATGTCAATCCTCCCTGGATCCCCATAAAACAAACTGACACAATTATGGTTTGCTTTCTGCAGAGTGCACAGGACACTGACCCTGCCTCCGACCACATGTACAGTAAGAGGCCTTACAGCTTTCTACCTAGAGAGCAGGTTAATGTAAGTGAAGATTATTGCATGAGAACAAATATATCCAGTGTTTACAGCTGTGCACTAAGTCATGTCTTTGTGTGTCTTGATTAACGACAATAATGACAGCATGGACCAATGTGGTCACCACACCCAGAGACGTTGGGATCCTGAGTGAGGACGCATATTTCGACAGGCTTGTGGTAAGGACATGCAAAGGATCAAGAAACAACGAATCTTATTTAATATACTTAACCAGATTAATTACGTTTAACATCTGAATTCTGTTAAATCAAATTTTAGGACAAGGCTCAGCAAGCTGAACACCATAGAAGAGTCACTAGTGACCTTCTTGTAACGTTCATCACTCAGGATAACTGCCTACTACAACATCTTGAAGTGAGTTTGAAAATGAAATTTGAGTCACACACAAGGGCTTAACCATGGCACAGATATTGGGGGGGTCCAAGTGAGAGCCCTTTCCCTGAATTTTTTTTTTTAAAGTACATTTCCCACAATTCTATGATATTTTATATATATAAAAATTCACACATTTAGAAGTTTTGAGGACAACATTGACCATTTGAATTCACATGTAAAAGAATATTCTGTGAAATTGCATGGATTCCTACAGAATCAAAATAAAACTTCTCTTTAAATTCCCATTAAGTGAAAATCAATGTTTTTATCTCAAAGGTTTTGCTCTATATCTCACCTATATGCCAGTATCAGGCCCATTGTTACTAGTTTTATTTACTGCTGACATGTAGGACTAGGTTAAAACTAATGTTATCATAGTGTTTAAATTCTCATTCAAATTTCTCACCTGATCATCTGTATCCCCAGAGCATGTCCCTGCCTGGTCACTGCTTTCACCTGCCTCTCCCTCTCCCTGTGTCTCTGTGCTGCCTACATTGTGACCAGATACCATTATTTTACCAGAAGAACAATGGCTGACCTTGATCATCATTTTAATTTAAAACATTGATTTTTCTGCTTGTGTTACTAGTTTATTTGCTTTAGCTATAGAGTAAGTGCATAAATAACAGTGTACAATGTACAGTAGTGTAGGCCCTTTCACACATGCACTGCTATTCTGAACTTATCTGGACATTACCTGGAGGAGCTGTATGTGTAACAAATGAGAGCAGTAACAGGGATGAGTTGATGTAGGAGATTTTCTTCATTGAAAACAAGGTTTCAAGCTCCAACAAATAGCTTTAAATTACGTAAATGAACACCTACATGGCATTAATCCAAGAATACAAATGTACTCCTGTCACACAACTCCACTTACATGACAACTTGACTTGAAAAAGAAGTCAATCTTCTGCTACCTCTTTCTTTTTGGCATTCCTAACAAAAAGAATAATGATCATGTTGAATAATATCAAAATCAGTGGATGTTTCTAGAAAACTATCTGTAAGTTACCATTAACTTTACCTGGCTTACCTGGCTTAGCCTAATTGTTTGCCACCTGGCTTGCTTAATATTAGCTAACATGCCACAAAGCAAGACAGAGTTATTTACAGACAAAATTCTACATTATTAACTAGTTAAACAACCGTTTCATACCTCCACTCTGTTGCTGTCTGCAGCAGCGTGACTGCAGCTGGTGTTAGCATGTCATTGTTTACATTCCGGGCGGCCGGGACTAGTGGGTTTGGTCAAATGGCTGTGAATGGCTTGATGGCTGTCAATCACTCTAACTTGACCAATGAGTTTTCATGTATGGGGGAGCTACTCAGCGTACTGAGGTGCGCTCCATTTCAATATGCTGTTACACCGCGAGGGCGGGCAAACGTTTTAATACCTTAGGATGGGCGCAACCAAGTTTACAGTTAGGAGGGGGGGTTCACACACTTATCTTTTCCTTAAAAACGGAAATAAATTGAAAAATAAATAAGAAATAACGAGGCAGATCTGTTGACAGGGTTTATAAAGGAGTGCATAATTAACATATTTTCTACTGTATATTGGGGGGGACAGATTGCCATTTTCTCAATATTGGGGGGGGACACGACCCCCCCCCCAAAGAATGCGTGGTTACGCCCATGGTCACACACTGTAACTAATTTTGCTCTCTAGGAATCTAGCTGCAGCTAGACCCTACTCGAATAGTGCGCTATGGCAGGACCAAACCATTTCATGCAGATACAGGGGGTAAACAAATGGATGTTTACTTTTTGGTCAATGGGGAAATTTAACTTTTACTGCCAAAAACAAGTAAAAACAAAGAGATCACTAATTTTATTATTATATTTGAAATATATACTCAATGATGATGGTTTAATAACTTTATATTAGTTTTTTTTTAACCTATTTTATGGCGCCCCTGGCTCATTCTAAGCTAATGAAAACACAATGACTCTTATTATCGGGTGATTATAATAATAATAATAATAATAATAATAATAATAATAATAATAATACATTTAATTTTTATAGCGCCTTTCAGGGTACCCAAGGACACTTAACAAAGTGGAACAAACAAAACAAAGAATGAATGGATAAACAAAAAAAATACATATAAGATAAAGAAATAGAAAAGTTGATTGATGTGGCTGGGTCTAGAGCTGATAGGGCTTATTAAAAAGATGGGTTTTTAAGTCTCTTTTGAAAGTCTCCAGAGAAGTCAGTTTGCGGATTTCAGCTGGGAGAGTGTTCCAGAGAGTGGGGGCTGTCACACAGAAGGCTCTGTCGCCGAGGGTTTGTAGTTTGGTGTGAGGGATGGAGAGCTGGTGTGTGCCTGATGAGCGCAGCGTCCAAGACTGGGTATAGGGGTGGAGGAGGTCAAACAGATATTGGGGGGCAAGGAAATGGAGAGATTTATAGGTCAGGAGTAGAATTTTGTAATTGATACGTGATTTAACTGGGAGCCAGTGAAGGCGGATGAGAGTCAGGGTGATGTGTTGCCAGGGCTTGGTGCGGGTGAGAACCCTGGCAGCAGAGTTCTGATTATTATAGACTAATTAAAACATACTCATTATAATGAATAAATATAATAGAATATTATGTTCCATTTCTACCAAGTCTGTTCTGCTAGATGCCACTACATTTTTCACACTGGACCTTTAGTCCACTGTTAAAGACAGGTTAGTAAGTAAAAGAGTCTTTATGTCTATGAGAACTTCTGTAGTCTCACCTTTATCAAGGCCAGTCCACAGAGGCCTATCATCATTCTTAGTAATTACATGTACCATTATGTGAGACGAAAAGGGCAGGATAGAATAAATAGGAAACATAACTTCAAATGTAAAATGTGCAGAAGGCTTGTTAGCTTCTCTTCTTTGTTTCTTAATCACCCTGCGTGCTTTGTCTCTTAATCTTTTAAACTCACTGACATACTGCTCTGCCTGTAGCTGCCTCATCATCCTGTATGCTTTGTACAGCTTGAACCATTGAGTTACAGGCTGCATTGAACCAAGGATCTGTTTCCCACTTGGAACTTTTTTGATTGGAACTGACTCAGATGCCACTGAGTTTATCACTTCACACACTCAGTCATACCATTTTTCTACTCCGTCCTCACTATCAATGTGCTTCCCACCTCAATCTGTTATTTCTCCTCAGCCCTGTTGGTCTCCCATCATTCATCACTGTCAAATTTGAAGTAATTGCCTTGGCTGCAGCTGAATATAGTCAAAATGACACAAAACGACACAAGAAGATCAACATCTGCTGCTGAGATCTCTTTCCGCTGAGGTCTGTGTGTCTGCATCCAGGTCTCTCTCACTTACCGGCAGCATTAGGGTGAGTAGAATATGACTGAATTTTCATTTTTGGGGGACCTTATCCTTTAATCAGGGGGAGAAGATTGTCATTATTTTGTGTTACAATGTACTTTTTTAAGCCATGTTCTCATAAAATTCTTATTACATTTTATGAAATGAAACTTATTGTGGATGAGTGTATTGGTAATCCTTGCAGTCTTAATTAGAAAAAAATAAAATGTTTATTAATGCATTACATAGGCGGGACTTTGCACAGAATAACCAATAGGTACATAGGACACTGGATGTGCTTTGAAAGGTCGTTCCTCGTAAACTCGTCATTCCCGGCAACACTGTCCAATTAAATTAATGAACGTTGCTTTGGTCCCGCCTACACAAACCTCGAGGCCAGTAAAACATATTGTAGATCAAAGAAGCTATATTCGATAGGCTAGAATGGCGGATGTAACATGGCAATAAGCGGAGGAGGGTTCGTTCTGACCAATGGGCGTTTAGGACGTAGACGCTGAGCTTATAAATTACAAGGTGACAAGCAGCACATCCTACATTCATTGACTGCCGCTGTGTGCGAGTCCTGCTAATCCCGGACCCTCCGAGAGCCGTAACAAACCGGTAATGACTGCATTTCATAGCTACCACACTTCATGTCCTCACGTTGGTCTGTGTATTAAACGCGTGTGCGTCTGATATTTAAACTTGACGTGGAGAATCAATCGCAAGCAAGTACGCTTGTTAAGCTAGCTGTTATTGCTAACATTCGGTAGCTAGCAGGCTAGGTCGGCCATTCAATGACTTGATTCCCGGGACTGACTTTTGTACCGACTGCAAATTATGCTCATGGCCCACCTTTATGACGGGAAATGGACCAGTTCTACCTTGAGGAGTGCGTTTCGATCAGCCGCTGTGGTTGTCATACTGCCAGTGCTAGCACGGGTCACACACCGGCCAAAGCACGACTAAGCTGCGTTGACAGACACTTGGTTGTAAAATGTCTGACAATCTGGGGCCTGTTGTGCCCTGAAGCAGTCCGTCGCTGCAAGGACATCCCTGTCGAAGACCGGTCGTGTCATGCCAGCCCTTGTCATTGCACTACGGCAGGTGTATCGTAGCACGGAGTGCACTGTGGCTCTTTTACAGGCCCAATGTGACCGTCTGTAGCTCATTTTTGACCTTCAAGTCTGCAGGCTGATTAGCTTAGCAGTTTAGCCTAGCTCCGTCGCTTCCCCTCCTCTACGAGGACAGCCAACCCAACCTAGAAATAAATAGGTGAAGTTAACATGCAATTTAACCTTCCCTCGTGCCTTGTGAGGATTCAAATTATATTCGAGGCTGCATTAAAATGCTGACACTTGGTGAAACCCCACTGTGGACTGGGTGAATCTTCTAAGCAGAAATGTCCTCGAGGTTTCAGCTAATGGCGTCTGAAAGTGGGAGTGTGGCCATTCATTCTGCAGCATGTGTGGATACTTAGCACTTTTTCTGGAGTTCATCCTTGGAGAAGTCGGTGCAATTGGATTAGCCTCTTAGCTGAACTGGCCAGAAGCGACAGGCCAGTATTCCTCTTCTCCATCAACTTGTTGCTAGGCTTTATACTCCAGATTTACCCACTTCACTGAAACTGGTTATCTCACCTGGAATACTTGATGCACTTGGAAGTTACCTACAGGAGTACTCTGACCCTGGGCTGTAAGATTAAGGTTATGCCTGTCTACAGTAAAGCTGTCAAAGCTGCAGGTCAGTAAAGACCACCTGTGGTACAGAGCTGCAGCCTTCAAAATTCTGAATATTGGGTTGTTCAGACTAAGACAGACTCTCTGAAACTCACCTGATACTAAAAGGATTTCTGGCTTTGTGAGATTAAAAGATTTTCTGCTCTTGCCCTAACTAAAATAAAGCTCTCAAAGATTACTTTTATTCATTTCAACAACCTAGAGATGTGTAGTTGTACTAGCTTGCTCTTTATTAAAGTGACTTACTACATACGATTACTCTGTCACTACTTGACCACAGCCTCTAGATGTCCACCTTTTCATTTGTGTTCATAATCTTAATCTAGTTGCACTGTCTACAACTGAAGTTCCAGGGTTGATCCCTGCAACAGCTTTCACCAGATCACTAAATTTGCTGCTTCATCAACCAGAAGTGACTGTGAAGGAGAACACTACAGATTTATATTACCCTTCTCTCTTTCCAGCTTCCAGCCATGTATGCCTGCGCCAAGTTTGTCACTTCTCCTGCCGTGGTACGTCAGCTGAAATACCTTTTTGTTTTTATTCTAGACATGTTCTGGTGTAGTTGTGTGGTGTTTTTAAACTTTTTTTTTTTTTTTTTTTAAATTTGGTTAACTTACTGACATCAACAAATGATTGAGGCTTTTAACTGTAATGCATACATCTTGTGAATATACTTTAATGAAGAAAAGTATTAACCAACCTATAGAAACACAAACTACATTTAGAGGTGAATGGCTGTATGAGCTTTTTGTGTCTTTGTCTTCAAGGGCACAGTAGTTGTGACAGCCATATTTGCTCCATGCTCTTTGTGACTGTTGCATAGATAGTGGCATTTGCCCGGCAGCTGACCCTGCAGCATTTAGGCATGTCAGTCATGGAGGTGTTGTAGAGGACCAAGTTCCATATTTACATCTGACACTGATGATGTTCTGCCTGTCCTCCTGAACAGTGTGTAATGTTCATGCATAATAGAGTTCAAGGGATGGGCTGAATGTACACTGATGCAAAAATTGCCAAATATCAGTCCTGGTCATTGATTTGCTAACATTCTAATTGTAATCAGCGATAAATGTGCTGTATGAATGGGTAATTCAAAACTTGAAGTGAGTTAATCATGGTATTTATTAGCATGATGATGATAATAATAATAATAATAATAATAATAATAATAATAATAATAATAATAATAAAAAACAAAACGTGCATTATTTTCACAGAATCCAGTATCTTAAATCTTCAGTTTATGGACCAAAGGCTTCAGTTTCATGTTGAAGGATGCCAGATTTTAAATTTTAAACCCATTATATAATTTACATTGCAGCTGGTCAATTTCTGAGAACTATACATCCATTTAGATTAAAATGGCTTCATTGTGCTAAAGGCAAAACTTTTTTAAATGGGTTTGTGCAACAGAAAATTATTAGGAAGATGACCCATTGTGTGATCATGCCGTGTTTCTTTTCCTTTTTTTTTTTATTTGTGTGTGTACGCAGCTGCGTGGGGGGTCCAGAGTCCTCGCCCGGCCAGTCTCAGTCTCCCTCTTTAACAGACCTGAAGCCACAGTGGAGCAGCAGGTCAGTCCTTCTGATCTTCAACAATCCCTAACCCAGCTGTCTTAAAATAAATTCTGATGTGTCTAGGATGGCAGAATCTGACCGAATCTCTAACAGCATTATAACTTAATACTGCTGTGATAGCCACAAGTTGCATTTATAGAAAAATATGACTGTGGAATTCAGTTGCATCTTACTGAGCATTAGATGTAACCTTGCACAGACTTTTGCTAAATATCTGTATGTTAAATGATTATGCAGTATTGGAAAGGCAGATCTTTGTACAAAGAGCCATGGTGCAATGCTTTCCAAATTACACTTTATCTGCGATTTTGTGTAAGTATTTCTAGATTCATGATCAGGTTTCAGCTCTGGTGTGTACCAGTACCCCTCACATCATTTGGTTGTTCAACAATTCAGTGGGTCACCAAATTAATTGTAAATGTGTCTTTGGTACAGACTTGCAGTGTATACACTTTGAATAAAATAATGTATAGACAGCCTTCAAGTATATTATTGGCTTGTACTGTAGTTGTTTCTACTCTCCCTCCTCTCCCAGGCCCTGTTGCCAATCAGCCAGTCTGCAGTCCTGACCCGCTCCTTCCAGACCAGTGCTGTCTCCTGGGACATTGACACTGCCGCCAAGTTCATTGGTGCTGGTGCTGCCACAGTGGGTGTGGCCGGCTCAGGAGCTGGAATTGGAACAGTGTTCGGCAGCCTCATCATTGGCTATGCCAGGTAGAGTTCTTCATATGATACTCATCATCCATTTGGATTATGCACAGCACCCTCTGAACTGTTTAAAGCAGTGACAGTTTTCCAATCCCTGATTATACTATAATCCGTTTTAGAATGGTCTTCATTAATTTGAGGGTTTCAAAAACAGACCACCTCCCTGAAACGGACTAGGAGGCATAATTTCCAAACCTCTGAGACATTTGATGTGTTTTCCATGGGCCATTACACTGCCCATCACACTTCTACAATTGAAAATGCTTCCCTTCCAGCTATTTGCATAAGAACTGGACCTTTTTAATTTTCAGAAAGCTGTCACTGTTGCCTGAATTTATGGAAGTCCCATGGGCTATGGCTCAGTATTTTAATGTGGGGTAACTGGTGAGGCTGGGTTTGCTTGTTATCCTAACAAAATGGGTCATAAGAGTGTGATATTGTAACTTTGGCAATATCTGCCGCTTTACCTTAAACATGAACCTCCACCCTCACTGGAGCACCTCCAGATTTTTGCACTTCTGTGCCACCGTAGCCTTCAGTGATTACACTTGTGCAACCAATCAGACGTGCTATCATGGGCGGGACATTAAGTGAGACTAGACGATGGATACAGGTTAACTGCTAGAGCTTCAATTGATCGCCAACTATTTTAAAAGTGGATTCATCAGAGTCAAATTCTGATGCCGGCTTCTGTTAAATGTGGATGTTCTTTTGGTTTCTTTACTACTCTAGACATTTGATGATTTCCTCTGGGGTGATCTCAATCAGACATTTTGTTCAGTGAGCAGCATCTTTCAGGGGTGTGATTCTTCGGGGGAAATCCGGCTTTTCCGACCTGAAAATGAGGCTCTCGTAAATCATGCATCGTTGTTTTTTCGGGGGGAGGGCTAGCACAAGGCACAGGTCGGGTATTGGTAAAAACAATGACCGGCCACCATTGTCAGCATTTTTTGTCATGATGGAACTTAATTCAAAGCAGAGCTCCACCAAAGAGCGTGCTGGATTTTCAGCGCCGCCGCAAAAAAGGACATGATTTTTGTATGTTTAATATCATGGGCGAATGGCGAATTTAAGTTGCACACGGTGAAAGCACTAAGTTATCTTGAAATTGATTATTGTCATTATTGCTACTTGTATAAATTCTACAAGTCATCATTATAGTTGAGTGACTGAAATCCTCGTCATCCTATTCAAAGGCTGCAACAGGCGACTCATCGAACCAGGGTAAAGTTATTCACTCGGGTCCAGCCGCAACTTTACTGAGGTTTGCCCAGTGTTAGCAGCAGGAGGACGGTTAGCCCACCTCCCAGAGTCTTGCGCTGAATCACTGAGACTGATTTAGGGACCGTCATTAAACTACTTGGCATAAATATATTAATACAAAATAATTGCAGTTTTTTTAAAACCAGCAGCAGATTGTATTGGTTAACTGGATGAATGAGACACAGCTCTTTTTATTGTATTTTAGTGCTTCCCCTATTTTATATTAATATTAATATGCAGAAATTATGATTTTTTTTTTCTCAATAGCTTCCATGTCATATGACCTGGCGTGTGACACTGACTTCTGAAACAGATTCTGTTCCCATAAAAAAATCTATAATAAAGAAAATAATGGTAAAAAGTTCTCTGCTGCTTGAAAATATGTTAACCTCTTGAGCATTAATGTCAACTTCTACACTGTTTTGTCTCGTGTGTTAGATTCTGAAAATGTTTTTTTTTTTTTTTTTTTTTTAAATCTCACCAGTAGTCACCATTTAAAGGGTTATTAGTTACTGATTCAGAGCACCGCTGCTAGAAAAAAATCTAGGGGAAACACTGTTCTAAGAATTTTGGATGTGTGGGGCAAACTGTTTCTTTCTTAGCTGAAGCCAACAACAGGACAAAATAAATGTAAACAGAGACACAATGGAGCTGTATATTTTCCTGCTTTTTTGTCCTTTGCCAATCACACCTATGATCTTTTCCTAACACTCTTATGACTGCCACAAAAGCAGATCCATTTGTGCTGTAATATGTCTGTCTGGACTTTTAGGACACAGGCACACTATAGGCAATCCATACCAAGCCCAAGCATGTTTGACCCTCAATGTCCAGTTTGTTTGACTAGTGTGAGTGCTCCATGCTCATGCACAGTACATTTCCTTGGAAGGTGTGCTTCAAAACAGTTCATGCACAAGCACAGGTGTGAAATGTTGACTGCAGTATAATCATGTGTACAACAATGCCTTGCATAATCAAGAAATGCAGGAATTTGAGGAGGACCATCTATGACCAAAATAAGCTACAAAAAAAAAGGTTCTGTATTCTCCATTGTGCTGCGACCGTGCTACGAGGTGATGAAGCATGTACAAGAAGTAACTGCGCTCAGGCCTGGTAGTAGCTGAAACAATGTGAGTGCAGGCCAGCATGGGACTAGGGAGGAGGGATAATTGTGCTTTGGAACGGTAGAGAGCAACTGGGACAAGTTTGAGTGCCCTGTTACTACAGCTGGTTGTTAAGTTAGATATGTTTAACACTCAACAAAAAGGCAAATGAGTACATATCCCATTCTCTTTAGGTTTAAAGATTTTTTTTTTTTAAATGGTTTTCAGGGAGTTTTTATTCCATTTAGTTTTGTCTTTTTGGACCTGAACAAAATTGGACCACTGGGAAACCTTTTGTGTTCAGTGTGCCGGCCAACGGGGACCCACTGTCTAGTTGACCCACTAGACTGATCCCACCTAGACACACCACAGGAACTCATTCCTGCCTGTGACAATCAAACTGTGCAACTCCTCACTCAGAGTGTCAGACACTGATCAGCGGCTCTGGACGCTTTCTCTTTTGCATTTGGTTGACAAACCAAATAATGTGCAATAATTACGACAAATAATGTGTAATAATCCATGATTCAAATGTAGCATTTATTACTCTGTATAGTTATGTCTAGAATGTACAATTATAGTTTTATTCGTGTGTGTATATATAGTTTTTATTTTTCTGCATATTTTCTAAGACTTTTGAATGGGAGCAGCTGCACTGCAAAAGTTTCCCCTCGGATCGATAGTATTTCTGATCTGACAGATTGAACATGTCTGACGCACACGGGTAATTGCAATCCAAACTGAGAGGACAATATGGAGAAAATAAACACTGACACACATCCACAGTTGAAAAGGGCAGCAATAAATGTCATGTTCATGTTGCAGGTCACATTCAAGCTTGCCCCAAGACATTTTACGTGTGACTGGCTTTGTATCAATCACATAAAACCCATACAGAAGACATCCAAAACATCCTGATTGTTGCTTCGTGTTTGTTCTTGTAAAAGTGTGGTGACTTCACTTTATTTTTTTAATTATTGCACACTGACTGCACTCTTGATTTTTGGCAGTGCCATCTTATAAATACACACTTCTGAACATGCGCCATGTCAAATCACTGTTCAGTTAGCTGTACATCTGACTCGGTACTCCTATCTCCTCTTTCACAGGAACCCCTCCCTGAAGCAGCAGCTCTTCTCCTACGCCATCCTGGGCTTTGCTCTGTCTGAGGCTATGGGTCTCTTCTGTCTGATGGTGGCGTTCCTCATCCTGTTCGCCATGTAAACCTGGAAACACACCGCCAGCTCCCTTCGCTTACCCTTTCTTCCCGGTCTCTTTTCCTTCCTTGCTCCCTTATCTCTCCCATTCTTCCATCCGGAGGGGGGTTTCCTGAATGGGAACTCTGAATGAGCTGCTAGGCCATTCCAATCCAAGGAGGAAAAGTTTTAAAGGAAAAATATTCACATCTGAGGGTAACAAACCTCCAATCCTACCTTTTTATGTTCCTACTCTTTTTGTTTTTCAGAAGTTTTATGTAAGACCTCACTTTGGTTGAAATAATCTGTCCAAAATAAATGGTTGGGATAACTAAAAACAGTCTGCAGTGTTTCTCATCTTTTTTCTTTTTGTTGCCAAGAAAATTGAATTAACTGTGAAAATACAAGGGGTTTCAAGTGTCACGCCTGTTTTGCTCTTCTAAATGACATCAACAGCAAAACGTGTTTGTGTCCTGGCTGAACAAAGATTGTCCACCATGATGTGTTTAAAAAATGAATAAGGGTAAATATCTTTAATGTAGATGTATGTTGATCAACGGTGATAATCACGGCAGCTTACAAAATAAGTTACTGGTGTGAAGAGTACCAAAATGTCATTGATGTATTGCTAATCTCAGCTGTTTAAGACTGGCTGTTTTCATATGAGCACTTGAAGTTATAGATAAGTTATCAAATTTCAAGAGTTACCTACTTGTCAGAGTAAAGTTAGAACATCGAACCTATGTTAACTTTAACATGTTTTAAAGGACCCCCAGGGACACAACATGATTAGACAATTACTAAGAATGACAATTGGGTTAAGCTTTTCTATCTTTCCATAGTAGTTATTGGTTTCTATTCCTTCAATAAACTATGAAAAACCATTTGTACAGTCATGAAACTTGGCTTGAAACTACTTTCGGACTATTTACAGCCAAAATTACGTTCTCTGTTCAGAATCGCCCATAAAATCTCTCAGCCCAGTTTGAGTTTAAGGTGTCTCAAAAAAATGTCATTCTTTCTAAAACCTGAAAACTTTTTTTTTTCGGTGGTAGAAAGCAAATTCCTCACATTAGTGTTTCAATAAAAACACCTTGCTTGTAATTTTAATTTTATTATTATTATTCTGTAGTGAAATTAATGAAAATAAACGGCAACTTGGGAGTTACTACTCACTTTCATTAAACACTTATTTTAACCGTACCATTTGTCAGTGTTACATATCGCAACCATGGACCTATGGGAATGTTATACCCAAAGACGAGTTTTACTTTGAAAGTGCACACCGGATGTCCCGTGTTGCCTGACTGGAGAGAAAACAGAACCTGAAGTTGCGTTATGTGATGGACTGGTGGGGATGTGGTCGGTCCGTTGAAAACCACGTATTCTGACAACATGTTCATTTAGACCGATAACAACCGGGCGGTGACCTACTTCATAAGCCGTAGCAAGGTGGACGCGGTAATTTTGCCAACGACTTCATACTTTTTGGAGGCCTGCGGAAAAACACAGAAGCTAACGAGAAGTAGCCACCATGTCGTGGGAAGAAATACCTTGTTTTCTGGCCTCGCCTCTGTGCTCGGCTCGGCTCCATTTTTCAGCTCTCTGATTCCAGTGGACAAACGAACAGAGGTAACTTTCGCACACAGCTGTCAATGCAGCTAACAGTAAGCTAGCCCTGTAAATTGATCAACGATAACGGTTACTCAAGCTTAACGTTACTAGCCCGCGAGCCATGGCGGACAGCTTTGGAGAGCAGTCCAGCGGAGGTGCCCTTGGCTTAGGCGTTACCGGACAAGGCAGCGGAGCCTCGCTGTTGCCGACTTTGGCCAACTCTCTGCCGGTAGGACACTCGGCAGCCAGCGGCGCTCACTCCAGCGCCAACCCGGCCTCCCCGTCTCCCGCGCAGAGTGGCCTAGCCGCTGTGGTGGCACCTATGTCCGCTGTCACTGCTACCCCAGCCGGTTTTGGCAACACATTCACCCCCGGCTCCTCGCCACCCGTCGTGGCCGTGTCACCGACCCTACACGCCTCCTCACCTCTCCCCAGTGTAGGGCTGGGGGTGGCCGGGGTGGCAGGAGCGGGCCTCCTGTCTCAAATCCACGCTACTTCGTGGGACCCGACCCTCAGTACGGACTGGGACAACGAGAAGGCTTCCCAGCAGTGCATCTTGAGGATAAAGAGGTACTAAACAACAGTAAAGCAGTTTTGAACAATGTTCTGTGTCGTTACAGTTGTATATTAGATGTTTAGGTCCTGAAATGTCAATATACAAATCGAAAGTGAAAGCTTTCTACAAAGTTTCTGCCATCAATGGAAATCTTTAGGGACTTTCCAAATTTAGCCAATACTCCGAGCACATGTTTAACTCAGGATATGTGTCACCGTTTCTGTTTGTTTAAACATGCACTTAAATGTAAACCCATTTTAATTATTGTATATTACGGTCGCCGTGTTGCTACCTAATTAAACGAGAGTGAGGAGTTTTTAAAGGGTCAGTTCAGCCAAAAGACATATTTTTCTTTTCCTCCTCGTCGTATCACCAAGTAGGTAGTTTTGGATTTACCTGGTGCTGTGGTTTTGAGAAGTCTATCCATGAGCTCTCACAATGGACATAAGTGGAATTTACTTATCTTATCTACCATGACTTTATAATTTCAAGAACTTTATATGTCTTCATCCCCCTCTCTTGTCTTTGCAGGGATATCATGTCCATCTACAAGGAACCTCCACCAGGGATGTTTGTTGTCCCCGATCCTCAGGACATGACCAAGGTATGGTAATATAGGGAGAACCTAAATCAATTTGGGGACAAAATGAAAATGTATAGAGTTTTGATTTTATCCATAGTAAGGGAATGAAAAGTATTTAACAATGTATGTCTTTCTACAGGTAACTTTTTAAAAGCAAAACAATCATTTATTTGAATACAAAAAGTGCAAAAAAAGTTAATATTTTGGCCTCAATGTTCAAACTGTATTCTGTAATTATTTATACCTTAAACTTGCAGTTCCTACACATTTTCAATATAACATTCGAGCACTTCAAAAAGTGCATTTGCTTTTCCAGCACCTTACACCTGTGGCAAGAAGTGTGTTATGTTTACACAAAAATATTGATTTGACTTCCATCACATTCAGCCTAAATTATGTTTTGTGATAGAAGTGCTACAGAAGGGTGAAAAACAAAAGGAACACTAAAAACCTTTATGTCTCTAAATGTGTCACCCGTCTGTAAGGAGACTTGGCATCCGTAATAACCCGACCTAACCGATGAAAGAATCACACATATAAGTGATTTCTTACAAAAAACAAAGTTGCTAATAGCAGTTTAAACTTCAGCTTTATCCAAAATGATTTCTGGCCCTGCACTGAGGAGCCTCTACTCCTCCTGATCACTACTTTTATCTGGTTACTTTCATCTCTGACAGCAGTTCAGTAACATAATGTAAAGTGTCTGTAATTTCAAACTCAACGTACTTTTAACTTCAAACTGTACTCAGCTGAAGTACTTAAGTACATTTACTTACTGAATACTTGTGTTGTCACATTAACTACAGTTAACTGTCAAACAATTCACGTTTGTCTGAACAGAAACTCTGTACCGTAATGCCCACCTTGTTCGGTCAGTGCAACATATCCAAATGTACTGTCACAGTGCTGTGGAGACGGATAACGACAGTAACGCGAGCACTGTGTTGAAATCTGCGTAGACGGTTCAGTTTTTCATTTTCTGCCTAGCTGCCAGACTCTAGCTCAGAGCTCAAAGTGTTTTCGGTCTATTCTCCCTTAACTTATTTGTAGCACCTTGAGATCCCTTCATGCTGAAGAGTGGATACTGGGACTTAATCAACTGCCTTCATTGGCTCCTCTTTTTGTTTTGTCACAGATCAGACAGCATTGGTCGGGCATAGACACCATTTTCATCATTGTTCTGTGAATTAGTAGTGGCTAACTGGGCTTAACTTTGTATTAGCACACTCAATCCTAATTAAAATTTACAGTTTGCACACATGTATTTTTTGTTGCCAACATTTTGAACTCTAAGCCAGAAGGAGGTGATAAGGCACCTCAAGCTAAAGCTAGAAGCTAAGAAAAAAAAAAACACGTAAAGAAAAATTTTTGCACAGCAAAAATAAGCAGGAACTAATGCTGCGTCCACTCAGTATTGGAAGTAGGAATTTCCTAGTTGAAATCTCAATTCGCATATATAAAAAAATAGAGAGAAACGACACATTAGTTAACAGACTCCATCATTCTCCATAATTTTATTTTACGCCTCTTTTATACCAGGATACTAATCTAAATATTCCGTTCATGAGCCCAGTACAAATACTGTCGTCTACGGATCAATTCTATTATCTCCCCGCGGGTGCTGCCATTGTTGTGTGACATCAGATAACTGCTTCCAAATGAAGTTGGGGTAGATGGATTCGTCCCATTTTTATAAGTTGGAATTCTTTAAGCAGCATTCCTTTGTACTTTTTTTGAGTAGAAGGTCTGAAATTTTAGACTGTCGGGAACACAGCATAACTCAAACACATGGTTTAATTGTATTTATGTATTACAAGTAAGACCAAAAATGTTTCTCATAATGCTTCTGCATGCACACGGATCATTCAGTGATTGAACTGATCAAGTGTCAGATGGGCCCTATGCATGACCTATTCAGTGTTTCACACAGAATCAGACTTTAATTTTGCAGTGGCTGTCCAGTCATTTCGTGGAGGTTGTGATGCTTTTACAGATTTTACAGATGTTTCTTTCACAATGTTGGCTTTCGGGAAAAAGTCCCCAGTACATCAGATGAGGATTCAATTATACAGCTTGGCCTCGAAAAAAACTGTCTTCTCAAGGCCTGCAGTGTTTGTGGGCGCTTGATCTCGACGATGAGGCCAGCCGTCTTTTTTGCAGAGGAAGTTACGTTCAAGCTAACTGTGTTAAATAGTCCTCCTCCTCTTTTTTTCCATTCACTGTATCGGTCGAGTATATAACATGTGCCCATATTAGGGCTGATACACGTATCGAAGCCGAAATGACGACACTCAGATCCACGAACCTGTCTCGCGCTGTGAGAAGGCAGAATCGCGACACAACTTCCAGTCCAGATCAGCCCTATGAGCTGTAACCACATTAACACTGCAGTGGTCGTTCGCCAATTCTCCGCCGTTGTTGGTTCACACAGAGCGGAACACCGTTGTAACGACGAACCGCTGCGTAATTCACAAAGAAAGCCGGCGCTGCGGCTCCTAAAGAGACGTCACGGTATACGTCATGATGATGACGTGTGTGTGTTTGCCAGGGGTTTCCTCGGTGTCTCCCCTGTTAATCAAAACCCGAGGGAGACTGTCTTCCAGGGTAAAGTTCACTGAAGTCTCGGTCCGGAGGGCTGACCGTCGCGGAGATTTTCTTTCATCATAAACACTCGGTGAGTTAAAGTTTTTTTGCCGGTGACAGGCGCTGTTTTATTGGGCAGAAATGTGACGAGGAGTCGGTAGGACGGGCGGGAGGAAGGACACTTCTCCACGTACAGCTGCGGTATTTTTCCTTGTTGCCAAAGACAGTTAAGCCTGGTTTATGCTTCTGCGTCGCGGCGACGTCGTCAACCCTACGCCGTCATTGAGCATTCGAAGTTCTGCGTCAAGGAACGTGTTGTTCTGCAATTCACCGGTGTGGCTGTCTGTTTGGTTTCGGGGGGGGTCCATATCGGATTCCTTGGTTTTCTTCCGGTCAGACAGTAAACCATGGCAACTGAGATGGAGCGGGTGTTTTTGGAGATGAAGCTCGTGGATATTGAACAACAAATGCTGTTATTACAAATGTTAAAGCGCAGGCGACACAGAAGACATTTGCGGAGGTGGTCTGCCCGACCAATCACAGTCCTTGCCGTTCGCGTCTTGACGCGTCGACGTGACGCGTAGTCAGGATTTTTTGGAGGCGCACGTCAGGCTACGGCGTAGGGTCCGCGTAGGGGTCTGCGTCGACGACGTAGCTACGCCGTCGCCGAGACGCAGAAGCATAAATCAGGCTTAACAGTTACTACGTTACCTTCGTTGGGTTCTGTAACGTTGCTTTGTGGGACATTTTTCTGTATTAAGTTGAGTGAGGGATCTGTGCAGTTAACAGACCATCAGATAGACACGCTACAACGCTACGCTACACCTCTACGAATACTGCACATCTGATACTATCAGACAGACAAGTATCATATACATAAGTTATTGAAATGTTACATGAATAAAATGTTTAATTTAGGAGAAAAAAAAAATTGAGGTTTGTATCGAATCGGGGTCAAAAATCGGGACACAAACCGAATTGTGAGATTGGTGTATCGTTACAGCCCTAGCCCATATACAGTATATAACAGAAGAAGCTGTGCCACCACTTTTCTGCTTTTGACCATTAGAGAAAAAACAACACATGAACATTTGCACATAGTTGTTATTGTAATCAGTAAAGTGCAATTTGGTTTACTGTGACGCCTTTATCAAAGCGCCCCTCTATTCTGATTGTATGTGGTCAGGGCCACAGTCTCCAGACTACATCTGCATAGTCATAAGTCGTATTTAACATGATTAGGGCTGTAACGATTAGTCGACATAATCTCTGCTCTGTAGTAGAGCTCAGATCGAGCCCAAAAACATCAAACCCGACCCGACCCCGTGCACGTTGAGTCCTGGCCCGGCCCAGCCCGGCCTCAGTAAAGAGTAATCTACCACGTTAATATTTCCAAAATAGTAATCAGATTAAAGTTACTTATTCAAGTCACTGTGTGTTACTATTTTTTTTGTCATTTTCCTCAGTAAAAATATATATTTTTGGTTTCTTCTTGCGTCTCAAGGAGTGATGTCACGTGTGCGAAAAGTCACGTTTTCAGCATGAGGAGAACTCACGTGTACACCACGCAGCGACACAACAACAATGGAGGGAGGAGAGAGATTTGCGTTTTGTAGCTGGAAATACAGTCATTATTTTGAGTTATTTAAAAAAAGTAGCCTACAAACCTACGAGCAAATCAAACTGAAATGGATTTGCATTTTTTTAGACATATTCATCCATTAGTGTGCAACCAAAAAGTGATTTAATAAAGTTCATAGTTATTAAAAATGCAACAGATCTCGAATGACAACAACAAGTGTGGTTGTGCTGCCCCATGTGTCATCAGACAAGAGGCCAGCTGGAGACAAGCTCTTTAATACATTCATTGGCTAGTAATGTGTACAGATGTGAAGGGTGGCCAGTAAAATGATTCTAAAAAAAATGGTCAAATTTGCAAATAAAAGGTTTCTGTTTGACAGCAACGATATCAGTAATAATTCATGTGTAGGATAAGTTTGTACAAAACAGTAATAATATAAATTGGATAAAACACTGAATAGTAAACCTCCACTTAATGCAATTATTTATAACATAATAATTCATTTGTAAGATATGTAATCAATTAAAAACTAATAATTAGTATTAATTAGTTCAGTTGACATAATAAAAATCTACTTGTGTTTCAAAATATTATGTTTTCAAATGCATGTTTCATGGGTTTTTAATTTGCTCTGAGAATATGAAGGTAAAACCAAAGTAGAAACAGATGCTGCCAAAATAATCGTGACTAATCGACTAATCGAAAAAATAATCGATAGATTAGTCGACAGCTAAAATAATCGTTAGTTGCAGCCCTAAACATGATGCTGCGTTTGGAATTGCTATATACAATCATTAACATAATTAAAAGATAATTTTAGTTGATTGGGTTCAGGCTAGGCAGTATGGGCATAAACAGATTTTTTTTTCAAATGTGGAAGCGATGATTTTAATTACATTTATTTTTCACGTATAATCTAGGAAAACTAAAACATTATTAGAGCCACTCATTTTTATGACTCTGACTAATACAACATTTGCGGCACCTGCAAGACTGTCATCATCACACCTATTCAAGTATTCCCGTCAATGCTTTATGTGCTCCTGCTGTTTTGTGATTTGACAAGACCCCAGTCTTATATCTGTGGCTTGGCTGCTTGTTAGGCACAGATATCAGTGTGCAGAGTCTACTCTTTTCGTACAGTGGAATCCTCACTCTGTGGCATTGACTAGTGCTCGCAACTAACGGTTATTTTAATTTTGATTATTTCCTGGTTGTATAGGAGGAGAGAAACCAAAAAATATTCACATATAATTAGCTGGTTCTACTTTTTTTCCTTAAGAATTTTCTCAAACTGTTTGACAATTTAACTGCTTGTGTTTTGTTGTTGTAGTTTGAAATTTTATCGTCTGTCGTTCAGTTAAGTATGAATTAACAAAAAGACATTGGGGGCGGTGAGCAAGTGTATACTGCAGCAAGCCTAGCTAAAAGTTGACGTTCTTCCTCACAGCGGGGTCTGATGTGGATGTTGTCAGTTGTATTCTAGGTCAGATTTTCTGCTTCAGGGTCTTCCATCCTCTTATCCATCAGTCCTTTTCTGCCTCGTAACACATATTTTTACTTTCCTCTACAGATCCATGCCCTGATCACAGGCCCATTTGACACACCATATGAGGGTGGCTTTTTCCTCTTCCTATTCCGCTGCCCCCCCGACTACCCCATCCACCCACCACGGGTCAAGCTTATCACCACCGGACACAACACTGTACGCTTCAACCCAAACTTTTACCGCAACGGCAAGGTCTGCCTCAGCATCCTGGGGTGAGTCAGGGTTCATGTCTGTCGCAGGACTCCATTAAGGATTGTTGGTCATTGTGGGAAACAGTTTGTGTGTTTCTGACTACTGACTACTTTATAGTGCTATATCCTGTGCATTTTATTTTGTGTGTGTAGGACATGGACAGGCCCAGCATGGAGTCCAGCTCAGAGTATTTCATCTGTCCTCATCTCCATCCAGTCTCTGATGACAGAGAACCCCTATCACAATGAGCCCGGCTTTGAGCAGGTAACAATCTCGGAACAATTTTACAAAACAGCAGCAACACATCTTTGTGTCTGTATTGTATTTAAAACAAATGAGAAAGTATATAAGGCTTTTATACAAAGCTCTGACCACATGCACCTAAACACACTGTGTCAGTGTCATGTGGGAACAGATGTCAGTTTATCAACACACCATATTATCTGTTAAAAATTGAAACTAGACTTAAACACAAACGTAAGCACAAAACACTGTGTTCCATTTGTGTCCATTTTCCTAGTAAAATATTATTTCACATATTTTCACGTATTTTTTTTTCAGCTTTCTGATGTTAAATACTGAATAATGGCCTTTTACCTTTACATTAGTCGAGCTACCTCATCCCTCTTCCATTTCAGAAACTTTACAACCAATAACTTGAAGCCAGTGTAAGAATAAGTGCGATATATTGATGTGATGCTTGGTTACACTACCCTATTGCTTAGTGAAGAAAATATCCCCCTATCAGAAATGTTATAAACACAATTGTGTACATAAAAGTTACAGGGAAATGTAATGAAATCAAATTAGTGATGTACTCTCCATTTTACACAGACAAATGCAGAGTGAGGCACCTAAAGTTGTGTTCGATAATCTGAATCTGATTATTGTATTTATAGTAGGGGTGTCAAATTAGTTTGGTTCATTAAATATTTACTGAGTTAACTATCTTCCCAACATATCAAAAAAGGATCTCTGAAAAAGAAAACAAACTATGATTTCTGCCACTGTTTGAAATGTGCCAGGGAGGAGAGACTACTTTTTTGATTATAAAAGTTAAAAGCTCTTTTTGATTAAGAATCAAAATCATGAACCCCAATGAACAACCTCAAGGCTGTGTTAAGCATCATTATGTTTCAAAGTTGTTCCATCCTTGGCCCCAGGAGTACCTGCAACTTGCATTTCATAGCATCTCCTGGGTCATTTAGAAGATTCGGTCAGGAGATCAGCCCCAAAGTTGTTGTTAGATAGTGGAAACAAAAACAGAACCTTTGACAATGGATACCAGTTTTGTTTGAGGTTGTTAAGATCCTATAGGGGAAAAAGGAAAAAATGTTTACTCTGTTGTTTTGCATCAGCAATTTTATAGGAAGACATCTTTACAAAAATAACCTAAACTGCATTGCATTTTAGAAATTTCTGTACATTTCTGTGCATGTCGTTGTTGACTATCACATGACACGTTTACACAAATAATTGGGATATTTAATTTAGCTGAGAGATGATTCTAGTTGAATGACAGTTCTGAAGCATTGTAACAACTGTATGAAGTAATACCACTAACGTGCTTGTCTCTCAGGAGAGACACCCAGGGGACAGCAAGAACTACAATGAGTGTATCCGCCATGAAACCATGAGAGTGGCTGTATGTGACATGCTGGAGGGTAAAGTCCCTTGTCCCGAGGCACTGTGGTGAGATAAACACCACTGTCTTTCTTGTTCTTTTCTATTTGTCTTTAACATCTTTTCCTCTCTATGATACGTTGCTGTACTTCTCACACTCTCATCTCTTCTTTCTGCATATCGGACGGTTAAGTGTGTGTATGTGTGTGTGTGTTTTCTTTTTTGTTGTTTTATAGGAGTGTGATGGAAAAGTCCTTCCTTGAATACTATGATTTCTACGAGGGAGTCTGCAAAGAGAGACTGCATCTACAGGGACAGAACATGCAGGTGACTATATAAATATTATTTATTCTCTAATCCATGTTTCTCACATCTCTTTTTTAATTTGTAGATGTCAGTATGTTTTTAGGTGATTTGTTATTCTCACACTGTATGTGTCAATGACGAGTAGTTACGTCAGTTTTAATTGGTAAATGCATTTTCCGCCAGTGTCTTATTTGAAACTGACAGTTCGTAACAGTCACCACCAACAAATATAAAGGTTTAGAGAATATAAATATAAAGGCTGTCAGGCGATTAAAAAAATTAATCTAATTAATTACAGGATTTGTAATTAATTAATCTAATTAATCGCATTTTAATCTCATATCTGCTTAAGGTACCCAAATAAAGAATTCGAATTCTAGGACATGTAAATGCAAATTGTATTGCATGTCTAATCAATTGAAAACACTGAGAAGAACTTGCTGTTCAAAGGCCTTAGCAACGGTGTGCTTGCCTCGCTCCCCTGAGTCGCGTCCATGTCTGTTGTCACCCTGCTTTGACTAGCGACTCGGGCTGTAACAATACACCAAACTCACGATTCGGTTTGTATCAGGATTTTTGACCCACGGTTCGATACAAACCTCGATTTTTTTTCATTCTAAATTAAACATTTTTTATTTATGTAACATTTCAATAGCTTATGTATATGATACTTGTCTGATATAGTATCAGAGGTGCAGTATTGTGGAGGGCGTGTCTATCTGATGGTCTGTTAACTGCACAGATCCCTCACTCAACTTAATACAGAGAAATGTCCCACAAAACAACGTTACAGAACCAAGCGAAGGTAACGTAGTGACTGTAACTGTCTTTGGCAACAAGTTAAAAATACCACAGCTGTATGTGGAGAAGCATCCTTCCTCCCGCTTGTCCTACAGACTCCTCGTCACATTTCTGCCATGCGTCTCTCACCGGCTAAAACACACCTCACCGAGTGTTTCTGATGGAAAAAAATCTCCGCGACGGTCAGCCCTCCGGACCGAGACTTCAGTGAACTTTACCCCGGAAGACAGTCTCTGTCGGTTTTGACTGACAGGGGAGACACCGGGGAAACCCCTTAAACACACACACGTCATCATCATGACGTGTGCCATCACGTGTCTTTAGGAGCTGCAGCGCCGGCTTTCTGTGTGAATTACACAGCGGTTCGTCTTTACATATATATATATATATATATATATGGACTCCGTGCCGTCATTCCCCGTTTTCATGTTGTGCAGTATTGGCGCGAGACTGGCTGTTATTATGTCCGTTCAGGACGAATTAATCTGTGTTCGTTTGGTAATGCCTCGCTGCATGTTAAGCATGCAGCTGTTTTTATCTGAAATAGTTAACTTTCGTTTTGATCGAAAGTAAAGACAGTTGCGTGCATAAGCCTCTCGTTTACAACTCACAACACAAGCGCCAGCCGCTTATTGCATCTCGAACAAGCGCAGAACGTACACGCTACTGTGGAGTAGGCAGCACGCCGCAGCGGTGTGTTTCAATGCAACTTTTGTGCCGAACGGGTCAGACAAGAGGCAACGGAGTGGTCGGAGAGTGGTCGGATAAGGCAGTTGGACGTCTGGGTGGTGGTGTGTGGGGGGCTTTTGTCACCAGTTCCCGGTCCAAGTTGTTCTGCTCGACCCGAACTCTGCGCCGCCTCTGCCGTCTCAAGTGACATTCAAAGCATCTTCCGCTCAACTCCGACGTTTAAAGGAGAGGTGCTTTGGATTTTGAAAACCGTGTGTGTGTACAGTTTTTTTTATAAAAAGTACGTGTGTGTGTACATAATAAATGAATGAAAAAAAAAAAAAATAAATAAATAAATAGGGTTATTATAGTTAACTAAATTCAATTCCCAGATAAAAATTAAACTAAAGCTACTGAATCACTTGTTAAACTAATTAAAACTAAACTGAAATAAAAAGCAAACTGAAAAAAAAAATTAAAATAAAAACTAATGAAATTTAAAAACTATAATAACCCTGACACACTCACTCCATTCTTAATTGTTTGAGTTGCTCTGTGAATGGCAATAAATTACTTATTTTTTAAAGTAATATGGGACTGTATTTTTCCCTACTTTTTCGTACTTCGTGTAGGTCTTAAATTTTGTTCAAAGTGGTCTTAAAAAGGTCTTAAAAAGTCTTAAATTTGAATTGTTCAAACCTGCAGAGACCCTGAATGATCTTGTTCCTCTCTTTCTGAACCAGGACCCATTTGGCGAGAAGCGTGGTCGTTTTGACTACCAGGGCCTGCTGGCTCGCCTCAGCGCCACCCATAGACGAATACGGGAGAAAAGCCTTGCGGAGGACAACCACAATGATGACGATTCAGACTCAGACACCAGCTCTTCTGGGACTGACCCCGACAGTCAGGGCAGCTCCCAGCCCTGACTCCCTGGATGGTGCTGGACACAAAGCCAGGCCAAGAACTAAAGACAAAGGGACCTTTTTTGTTATGTTTGCAGTGGAGGAACAAAATCACAGAAGAGAATGCAACACCTACATTTAAGGCTTTAGTGTGTCCAGGGTTCACGATTGGAATCAAGCCTCTGTTGACTGGTGATGGCAGAGAGAGAATAAATGGTCTCTCAACTATGAAAAACAAACACCATCCAATAGTCAAATGCTGGAAAATTTGGCCTGTAGTGGTGTATTTGTGCTACTTTTGTAGCCTACCAGCTGTCATTTTGATGTGGTCAGTTTGATTGTAAAACTCAAGCTGGCTGCCCAGATGCCTGATAGATTTTGAGATTAACCAGCCATTGTTGCTTGTGGAAATAAAAGGTTAGTTTCATGGCTCAAACCTTTAAATGTGCTGTAAGAATGCACAAAAAGCCCACTAGCCCAAACAGAAATCTAGTCAGGCTTTGAAGATGAGTGAGGTTTGGGCCAAATGAAGGGATCTTGAGGGAAGGAGGGTAATTAGCCACAGTAAGTTGGCTGGAGCAGTGGAAGGTGATGTTGTTGTCATCTAAGCAGGTCTGCCCTTCAGTTTGGAGCTTTGTATTGATGAAGGGGGGGGGAAGAAAGACGAACCTTAAACAATGTAAAAAAAAATGACTAGTTGTGGAGGCTTAGTGAGTCAGGTGCCTTGTCTCTGGGCAAGGTGAAGTCACGTGCAAAAAGTGCAGTTCTTTCAGACTGTACATCGAACTTCAGCTTGTGATTCTGAATACAATGATTCCTGTGTATTATACGAGAAGTTCTGCTTAGCTTTCAGTTCTAATAGTGCTGTTGAAATCTGTTTACCAGATGAGAAGCCGTTAGAGAAATGTCAGTTTCATTGACATCCACCTTTATACCCTTTTGTTATGCTGCTTACTCATTGTTGTGCTGAAACTAATGCTAATTTGCAGTGTATGTAGAGTGAATTGTTTATTTGGAAACCCTGCTGCTCTTTGGGTTGCTGGTTCTTGTGATTAACCCATCAAATTACAAACCAAACCACCCCATGGTTGAGCTAGAGCCACTTGGAGGAACTAATGGAGGCAAGCAAACATAACTTTGCATTTGTTCTTACTGCAAGTAACTCAGTCCATTCTACCTATGATGGCCCAACCAAACGCTTCGGTTTCATACAGATTTTTACGCAAAGGGCAAATCATGCCGTTTTACTTCTTTGGCATTGGTAGCTACATAATTGGATTGTAATATTTAAATATGGCATTACCGGACTAAGAAGCTCTTTTGTTTTTGGTGTACACAAACTGATAAATGACAAATATATTTTCTGATTCTTAAATCTGATTAGCCAGCATTGTTAAGCTAACATCAACTAACAGCCAAGTTTTACTTGTCAGTGTCACAGGAAATTAATTGACTTGTTCATAGTATTGCTTTCAGTTTGAATGGAGTGAGGGGTGTTCGCGAGGCAAGGACGAGAATGCTGCAGAACTTCTATGGTTTCATAAACATAAGAAAGTCTCCATTGGAATGGGTTTCGGACTCTGAAGTCCATCTAAATACAGTTATCTCACATGTCTTATGTACATTGAGAGTGTTATTGACTGTTATATTCATTTCACCTGTTCCACTTTAAATCCCGTTCTAGCTTAACTCAACTGTAGGAAATGAGACTCAATCTACAGTCCTTGTTCCAGTTGTGGAAGTGGACGCTGATGAGGCAACAGTTAAACAGTTCAGCAGTTAAAGTTAACAGTGGGAAGGACACACATTGCAATTACCTGACTGACAGTCATTTTGGTAGCCTCACCTGAAAGCATATCCTGCTTTATCACCAGACCATAGTTTACAAAATGAACATCCCACTGTATTAAAAAAAGACTTGGTATTAGCAATTGACATAAACTCCTCAGAAAACTCTGTTCACTGTGGAAATAAATCAAGTGAGAAGTAGAGTCATTTTTTCAAAAGCAAACATGCAATCAGACCCTTTTCTTGCATCCAGTGCTGAGCATTGCAGGTTAAGGCATCTAAAATATTGAATTCACTTTACATACCTGAAAGCTTCATCCCCCATTTTATAACTGTCTGTGGTTAGTGGTGGAGGTTTATTGACATTTGAAAGATACCCACTTGATTTGACTACCTAAGACTACTGGAACCTCACACAGGCTTCAGGTTAACTTTGCATTTTTTCAGTAAACATTAGGACAGGATCTCTTCACAGTTAGTATGAAGAGGAGGAATGATTATACTGAGTAACCAGCACCAGTAACTCCTTCAGTGTACATACAGGGTATTGGTATTTTGTTGAGATCTTCACTAAAGGAATTTTTTTTATTTTTGAGTTTGATATTTTCTATAATACACTTATTTGTGTTCTTGCCTAGCCTTGGATAAGATGATTGTTACCACTCTTGTGTCTGTAAAGTTGATGTAAAGCTACAGCGAGCAGCTGGTTAACTTAGCTTAGCATTGTGCAAAGGCTTGAAACAGGGAAAACTATCCTGGCTCTGTCCAAAGGTATCAAAACATACTTCCCACCACCTCCAATGCTCACTGATTCACATGATATATATTGTCTCGTCTGAACAAAGTCAGAGTAAACATGACATTAGCCATTTTACAGTGTGATTAAGTGCCAAGAAATAGTCTATTATATAAAAAAGAAAAAAACATAAACTGACATCTTACACATCCATTTTTTACACATAATACCTCCAAGAGTAGTAGCTTGTTAGTTCAAAGTAGAGTAGTTGGTTGGTTGATTTTGTTACCCTTGGACAGAGCAAGGCTAGCTGCTCCCCTTCTTGTCCAAACATGTGCCAAGCTAAGCTAACAAGCTGATGCCTGTAACTTCATATTTAACAGACATGACAGCGGGATCAATATTCACATATCATATTTTCTACCGGAAAGGAAATACTTTTTTTCTCAAATGTTGAACTGCTCCTCAATTCCAAATACGGACTGTTTAACTTCAGTATACTGATCTTTTTACGCAGTTATCAAGAAGCTTTCCAACATGTTGAGACAAGGTGTCAGACAAATTAATGAGTGCTGCGCTTGTTGTATTTCCCTCCTGCCTTCCATTGTCCTCCAGTTTGCCTTTTAGCTCTGCAGCCATGTTTAATGGGGAGAGGAGCAGTTTGCCTCTGCTGTTGGTGTTATGTTAAGCCCTGTTCCATTGGCAGGGGTAGCAAAAAATTCGAATGGGATCACTAATATAGGGCATTCCTTTTTATTTGTTTTATTACGTTATAGAATGGTTATATGAGCAGCAGATCCTAGCAGAATATATGTGATTGCCAAAATGTGATTGATTGCAACACACTTCCTCAAGTGGAAGTAAAGAAATCATATCCCTGTTTGGTTGTGTTGTGTTGTGCTTAAATCAGGGTTCTTCTACGTCTCTATAAAACCTGGATTACTGATGGAAGTGAATTATTTCCAGGTCTTGAAAATGTTGGTATTGTACAGAAGTTCTGGAAAAGTACAGAATAAAATGATGTTCAGTCCTGATTCATCTAATAGTGTTTTGTTGTTGTACAGGTACATCCACCACTGATGCATCTTAGGAGGAAATCCAGACAGAATCTGCAACTTTGTTTGACACTAGTTTTTAATCCATAATTATGTTTGAACGTTTGGACAGAAAAACATTGGCCCTGGTACAATACATAAAACATATGCACAAACATTAGGTATAAAAGCTTTCCAGCTTCAAAGTATTGTTGTATTGTCAAACAGTGACAACCAATAGAGACCCATAAGAGTTTTACAGCAGTGTGGATGTGAAAATAAAGTTGTTGAGTCTGCCATAAGGATCCCTCACAACAAAGTTTCTTTTTATATTCATTCCATTGAGGTCTAGCAAACATTTTTTTAGAAACCAGCTGACATGGAGCTAAGAGCCACAGACAGAAGGAAAGTCAGAAAATAAGAGACAGGCTTCTGGTCTTTTCTTGGACTTTGTGACACAGTAGTATCCTTAAACCTGTAACCCATAATTCAGCATAATATTTGAAAACTGAAATTGCTTATGTTGAGAGTGGGATTAAAAAAAAAGAACAAATAAAATGGTTCATAAGAAATGTACTTTAATTTGTTCCTAATTTACAAAGAATTGAGTCATTTTATTTTCAAATTGACCATATGCTTTCACATGTTATGTTACAACCTTGATCATTTCACTCGTATGGTCTTTCAACAGTCACATTTGTCCACGGGAGGCAACTTTCCCTTCCTACATCTGACAGAGAGACACGGTGGAATCAAACCTAATCATGTACTCAAACCCAAACGCAGGATAAAGAGGTTCAGTGAATGTACAGTGGAAGGTATGGAGGTGGATCATTGCCTCAGAGCAGATTAGGTAGAAGGACAAAGTGCCAGCAGGCCAGTCCAGGTACACTCCAACTCTGTCAGAAACAGAGGTAGTCGTACATATGGTTGTCATTCTGTTATTGTTAAAGGCAGAGTAATGGTTATGAGTGCAGCACACGCTCCAAGACATGTCACTCAGGCCGAGGCAGCAGTCAGGACCTTTTCCTCTCCTTCCAATTCCTCTGTAAGTCACTCCCAGAGACACCCATCCTTTCCTCTCCCATTCCCAGTAACAGCGGCCAGTCAGACCATTTGTACAAAGCAGCTGTTTCCAGTGCTGGAATCTCTCAGGGTGACGAGGATATCGCTGGTTCTCTCTCATCAGTGTCACTGTTCTGTTGTCCTCAGGCAGACAGAGGTATGTGTTTGCTGTGTTTGGGTCCAGGGTTAGCTCACAGGTATCTGAGACAGCAATAGACAGAAAGGTTAACAAACAGCCTTACCTTTAAAATGCTTTGTTACATTAAATAGATAATCGTTATTATCTGTACATATTCCACAGAGAAACATACAGATATTGACAGTACATGTCAGATGGTTTGTTTATCATGATTTTCCACTTAGCACGGCATGCAAACTTTCTTCATTTTGCACTAATAAGGAAAACAACAATAGCTGGGTTGACTGTTAGGACAGTAGGGCATGCAGTGGTGTCCCCCCTCCCTTCGACCCTGCTCAGAACACGCCTGACAGTTTACATCAACATAACAGCAGCTTTGGACCACCAGGAGGAGCAAGTGGGCAAGGGAACCAGGCTCAGCATCCTCTATAGACATCATGACAGAGGATGTTATCTGGCGTGAGAAGCTACATGTCTTGTGTTGTTGCTCTTGCCTGATGTTTGGCTGTGTTAGCAAAGTTGTCAGCTCATTAGTTTCAGCCATTTCAGCAAATGTTTAGAAGTTAAGCACGTAACATTAAATTACATCTGACAAATTATTGCATAAACCTGGCATTTGTATTCTTTATTCCACTCACATTAAACACGCACACACACACACAGTGTAGATGGGAAGAGTGAAAGGGCTGCCACACATGCTACGGCGCCCAGCAAGCAGTGTTTGGGTGTCGGTGCCTTGCTCAAGGGATGTGAACTAGCATTCTCCAACTACTAGTCCACATCATACTTTTTTGGCCTAAGTGGGACTTGAACCGGATTAGTCCCTACGGACTAAGCTATTGCCACCGACAGCACAGAATAACATTGGATGCCCCCTCCCTTCCCTTCCCTCAAAGACATTTACTCATCGTGCTGCCTCAGCAGAGCTGAGGCAATCACAAGAGACAGCACCCATCCTGCACATCACCGGTTTTACCCTATTTTATGTTGTGTGAATACTTGGATGCTGCTAGAATTTTGTTGTACACTGTGCAATGACAATAAAAGGATTCTGATTCTGTAACAATTTACATGTACTAATTATTGTTTTTGGTCATTTGTGAGTGGATTGTAATGTCTGAACAAGCATAACAATTCAAACCTGCGGACAACTGTTTAAGTTGTTTAATGGTGCCAGACTGTGGATTTCTTTATGAAGTACTCATGTTGGATTTTACACTACAGGCCAGAGGATGTGACTGCATTCTCGAGTGTCTTGTCTCAGTGCCTTCCCATTCTAGAGAGTAATGGTGGCTAACGTTAATTATGAAATGATGTTTGCTAACATAAGCCTAGACAGGCTTCCTGCACAACACATACAGTCCAAAGAGCCCTTTTAAAAGAAAATAATCCTGAAAAATACAAGCATTCAAGTTCTTCAAAATAGCTTGTACATTCAGCTGCTGGAGGTAATAGCAGCAGTAGCTCTGCAGATGACAGGGAGGAAGAGCACAGTGATTCCAACGCCCTGTAATGTCATCTAGATTCATATGTTGACAGTATCTTTTGGGTCTTCAAGGATGGTTTATTTTATTCTATTTTATTTGTGAACAAAAGTCGTTTTTATTTTCTCAAAGGACAGCGAGTAAATGACATCTAATCCATGTACAATATACAGCTGGTTTAAAATGTTATCAGAGCAACACATCTTTAAGCATGTGGATGAAGTTTGTCAGTCATCAAGTTAATGGTCAATCTAAGTGCTGTATCGTAGAACACTGGACTTAAGAGGGTGCAAACCCAGTAATCTTTCTAGTGGATCAGTAAGTAACAAAACCTTCCTACCTCTTGATGCAATCGGATATTCGACTCCTTTTCTTAGCACTGAGATCAGGGTTTCTACGTTAAATTGGGATTCTTATGGCTGTTTTCCGCTATGGAAAAAGCCAGGCTGTTAGTGATAGCCCTGTTGCTAATGCTGAGTTTGTGACAGTGGTGCCAACAGTTACGCCACCTCGAAATAGTAGGAGGAGGAAAAGATGGAGTCTTAATTAAAAAATTCATAATGTTTGTTTACTACTGAAAAGCAGCTAAGGGGAATGTTCATGTTTTGTTTATTACAGATTAAGATTTAATTTCCCCCATTTGAATAAAAAGTGACAGCCCTAACTGTATGGAGAGAATTTTGTTCCTTTATTATGCAATCAAACAGAATAGGTTTGAAACCAAAAACGAGATTTGAGAGCAAAAAAGACTAAGTAACAATCAAAATTTTTATTTTTGAGAGAAAATATTTCTTCAACTTCAACCAAAACTGATGTTTGTAAGTAAAAACATACGACAATTTTGCTTATAAATCAGTCCTCTTTGCTTTCAAGTTAAAAACCGTTGCTTGCAAATCAGTCCTCTTTGCTTGCGAGTTACAAAGTTTTGGTTGCAAATCAGTCCTCTTTGCTTGCAAATTCAAAAGTTTTGCTTGCAAATCCAACTGCACTTGATGGGCGGGGCCTACGCTGGTGGATGAGAGAAGAGTTTCTATTGGTTGGTTTGACCTGGCTCCAGCGTCAGCTACGTCTTCCGCATTTTTCTGTGCTGTGCTGCTTGGAGGCAAGCCTGTCGCTCATGAAAAGATTCCCATAAGTAATGAATTGCGCTATATAGCGTTGGCTACAGCCTGCCGCACATTCACAACAACAACAACACAAGTAATGGATTATAATGCCCTGCTGCTGCAAGCACACTGATTAGCAGCAACATGGTTGTCTCTGCTAGTCACGGACTGAGCGGAATAGCTCAATGAGTGAGTGGATTACAGGGAGGCGTTAACAACGTGAGGCTGTGATTTAAGCATTTAGTGTTGCATGGAACTCGCGGTGCCAAAACGTCACAGTTCCTACACAACAGTGCTGTCAGCCGGGGGACGGACGGACGAAGAAGACCGCGGCAGCCCACAAACACCCGCTATAAAGCAGCTAACACTGAAAATGAGTATAGCGGCGCAGCACCGTTGTTCAGCCGTCTGGGAGAACCCTGACCGTGGATTACTAAACTACCGCTGAATGTGTCCACTGTGTAGCGGGCTGCTGCTACTCCTCCCGGCTCCCGTTGTCACTACAGCTGTGCTAATGTCAACAAACACACATGGCGAATAAGTTAACAAATGCACGCACATTACCAAACTCAGATTTATGTGTCTGTTATATTATGGAATGGATCGACAGATTCATTGGGAACACTACATTGATCTTCATTCGCTGTTGTTTTTTATTGACCATGACTTTTATTGTTGTGCAATGTTACATAAATACTGTCAAAACAATACGTCCGTTTTTCTTTTAATGCCAGAATGAAAAAAACAACAGCAGTCACAAGCAAAGTCATTGCTTAATTTGTTTCTGTACAGCCTTTGCACCCATGTAAACTGACCACCTAATGTGTCATGTAAATGCACATTTTCACGTTGCATGTATTTTATCAAGATCAGTCTCTTCTTTTCATGTGGAGAGAACACGACCAAGTGAAACTTTTAACACTGTACATTTTTACTACTTTTTCTACATTGTTTCTACTGAAGACATTATACTGTACCTGCAATTTCACCATCAATGGTATGGGATTATTCAGGTAAAATAAATTACATTACTCTGGCTTTGCCATGATGGTAGCGCAATGATTATTTATTTTCTCTGTTACTTGGATGTGGTGCATGTGGCTTGACAGTCGGCTTACTTTAAGTTGGAACTAATAACATTATTTTTCTAGCAAGTACATTGCCTAATTGCCTGTGTCATCAAGGGTTCTGTGCAATGCCTCTCATATACTGAAATTTCTCCCTCAAAAAATATTTCATTTTATTGTAGTTATCCAGTTTACTGGTGAAGACATTGCAGAGGATGACACAGCTCCTAACTTGGTCATGTTCTCTCCACATGAAGAGAAGAGACTGATCTTGATAAAATACATGCAACGTGAAAATGTGCATTTACATGACACATTAGGTCGTCAGTTTACATGGGTGCAAAACATCAGTACATTACAGTACAATGCATTACTGTCACTTAGGCTGTACAGAAACAAATTAAGAATGTGCGGCAGGCTGTAGCCAACGCTATATAGCGCAATTCATTACTTATGGGAATCTTTTCAAGAGCGACAGGCTTGCCTCCAAGCAGCACAGCACAGAAAAATGCGGAAGACGTAGCTGACGCTGGAGCCAGGTCAAACCAACCAATAGAAACTCTTCTCTCATCCACCAGCGTAGGCCCCGCCCATCAAGTGCAGTTGGATTTGCAAGCAAAACTTTTGAATTTGCAAGCAAAGAGGACTGATTTGCAACCAAAACTTTGTAACCCGCAAGCAAAGAGGACTGATTTGCAAGCAAAGGTTTTTAACTTGAAAGCAAAGAGGACTGATTTATAAGCAAAATTGTCGTATGTTTTTACTTACAAACATCAGTTTTGATTGAAGTTGAAGAAATATTTTCTCTCAAAAATAAAAATTTTGATTGTTACTTAGTCTTTTTTGCTCTCAAATCTCGTTTTTTGTTTCAAATCTATTCTGTTTGATTGCATAATAAAGGAACAAAATTCTCTCCATATAACTGACCCAAGCCTTCCTTCCCAAAGGTGTCACAAGTTAGCATTCATACCAAACTCCTGTCCATTATTGAATGAATGGGACTTAGTGTGAGAAGATTTCTGTAATTTCTGCCAACTGTATTTACTTACACTTCCTCAGACCAGTTTTCAACCAGCAAATGCCAATATTGTCCACACTAGAGAAATGAAAAAATAAACAGTTATATTTTCTTTCACAAGCAGGCAATACAAGTTGTAACCTTGTTAAATGTGAGATCAATCTTCTCAATTAATCAGTATGACTGTTTTGCATAAAGCTATACCAGAGAGTGTCCAGTCTCCACAGTGAATCTTCCTTTCCAGCCAACAGGAGCCTGAGTCTCCTGGATGATTGTAGCTCAGGTCCAGTTCTCTCAGATGGGAGGGACTGGAACTTAGACTTGAGGTCAAAGAAGCACAGCCTTCCTCTGTGACCAGGCAGCCTGACAACCTACACATACATGAGAGGGCCATGGTTTTACTCCAAAGATCTTAGTATGTCTGGTGGTACCATTTACCAGAAGAAACACACTGTGGCCACTGCTCTATAATTGTCTCTCTCTTCCTTGATAAAGCTTGCTACATAATCATCAAAATGATCTTTCATAATGTAATTTAGGTCATTGAAACATTTAAAAAATATTTTAAAACAAGTATGTATGAAGATAATGTTCCGTGACATTAGGTACCTTCCCAGACATAAAGCTGCATATAAAATAAGATTTAAATATTCAAAATCAGGATTCCTGACCTAAGGGTTTCCAGTCTGCAGTGTGGACTCCCTAGTCCAGAGCAGAGCAGCTTCACTCCTGAATCCTGCACATCATTGTTACTCAGGTCTAGCTTTCGCAGAATGGAGGACTGGGAACTGAGGACTAAAGCCAGAGCTTCACAGCTTTTCTCTGACAGGTTACATACATTTAACCTGAAGAAGTTTAAATAAAAAAAGGTATATAACAAAACATTAACATTAGCCAGAACAGTCACAACTTTGCTGAGTGGGCTTTGTTTGCTCTCAGCAATTGCGGTACCAGCCCGCCAGCCGATAGAGTAAAGTACTCGCGCTGGGGTGTAAGGTCTGAACAGTGTTTGGTGAAACGTCTTCAAGAAACTGAAACACATCCAGTTGCATATGATACAGCACTAAAAAGGGGTATATTTATAAGTTGAAATTCAAAGTCTTCATGTGACACTGGATTTCACCACCATTTAACCAGCTCCCTCACTTACATTCGCCTTTTAAAAATTCCAAACTGCTTTATCACTCATAAACAGCACAATGAATGAATACCTTAGAGATTCCAGTCTACACTGTGGACTCATCAGTCCAGCAGAAAGCAGCTTCACTCCTGCATCCCTCACGTTGTTGTTATTCAGGTCTAGCTCTCTTAGACTGGAGTACTGGGAGCTGAGGACTGAGGCCATAGCTTCACAGCTTCTCCTGGACAGCTTACAGCCACTAAGCCTGAAAAGAAATCAGAAATAAAATTGGTCACAGTAAGCTTAGGTTAAAACCCTATGTTTAATTATTGCCACAAAAGAGACCAAAGCAGAGTACTATGAAGCAGGAAAGTCACAATAACAATCAAGTGATTTGAGTAATCTAAAGCTGACTAAATTAAAACAGTCATGATAATATGAAAACAGAGCCCTGTTTTATCATTCCCCTACCTTACATTCATCATTCATAACTGACAATGAAAAATGACCATTAATTATTTAAGAATAGTGGCCTCAAGGGTGGAAGCAACAAAATGGAAATACTTCTGAATTGATAATTAAAGTGATGGAATGTATGTGAATTGAAAATGGAGTAATAAACCATGAAGTGATTTCATAACCTTGATTGACATTTTATGTCAAACAGTGCTGTTCTGATAATCAACCGGGCTGTGATTCTGTACACCATTCCAAACATCCCACTGACAGCAAGCTATCTTTGTTACTTACACCCAATCAAAATAAAAGAAATGGAAATTTGACTCTTGACTTTTCCGTCTACAGAATGAATTCTCTCATTTCACTGTCTCTATTTGCCACTGCCAAGTCAAATATAGGCCAGGCCTGCAAGTTCAGAGCTAAAAACGTCATCACAGTCAGTGGGCATGGTATGTGATGGACGTTTCGGGCAGAAGTAGCGGATATTGCTTGCTGTAAACATCAGTGTCTGTTGGGTGGTGAGAATGATGAATAGTAGACAGTATCACAAGCCAAGTTGATTATCCCAGACCATTGAGGCTGCATTCATTAAATGATAAATGCTATTTTTGTGTTGTGAATGAGGAAAATGAGACAGGGTAAATTGTATTACGTTGCCCCCCTTTTTTTTTCATCCTAACTGACTTAATCAAAGTGTCTTCAAATAATCTAATCACTTCATAATTTAACATTCCATTTTTTCATTTTTTTTCAAATGCATTTTTGTCAAATTATTATTTCCATCCTTGAAAGAGTGCAACCATAAATAAAGTGAATCGATAATAACATGAATACCAAACTGTTGTAAAGTAGAGGTTAGTTTACCTAATAGTTTCCACTTTATAGTTTGCATTTTCCAGTTCAACTGCGAGCAGCTTCACTCCGGAATCCTGCAGGTTGTTGTTACTCAGGTCCAGTTCTCTCACATTGGAGGACTGGGAGCTGAGGAATGAAGCCAGAGCTTCACAGCTTCGCTCTGACAAGTTACAGCCACTCAACCTGAAGAAGAATAAGTGGAAAACGTGAAGGACAATAGATCTTTTTCATGGTAGACATTTTTTCACTTCATCATAGGAAATGCACAAGTGAAATTGAAGAAATTCAAAACAAAAGCATTTCATTTTGAAGCATTAGTTCCAGGGGTCCTGCTATTGTGCATGCTGGCCCACTGTGATGGCTTGCATAATCCGATATTGGCATGTTCATAACCTTAATCATAATGAATATTGCCCCAGGACAGTCATTGCAAATTAACAATCATGTTTTTGTAATTCCATAGCTTTGCAAGTCTGTAACATGGGAGTGCATGTGGGAGGGGCTATCCTTTGAAACACCTTTGAATGCTAACCCTAACCTAACCAAGTATTTTTGCTGCCAAAACCTAACCAATAATAGTAAATAATAATACCAAGTGCACGGCATAGTAATAATATCATGTTCCGACTAGGATATGATCCCCACTCTCCTGAGTGAGAGTCATACACTTTCTGTGTACCTATTTAGCCACAATGACATGCTCCAAATATGGAATTCATTGCTGTCTCGTAAGTTAAATTGATAGCCATGAAGCAACATCAGTTGTATTCTCGGAAGGATAACACAGCGACAGCAGATACAGTCACATGACACTTGATGGAACTGATAAAATTAGTCACATCTGTGCTTTCATTCTAAGACAAGTCTGAATGCCTGCCAATTGAAGGTGTAATAGCTTGCGATATGCGATTGTAATTGTGATTTAGTTGGAACTGTGGTGGCCAATTATCCCTGCATTCAGACTTTACAGGCTTAAAATGTTAAAAAATACAAAATTCATAAAGTTATAATAATGATAATATTGTCTATAGACTTACAAGAATACTTGAGTGTTCTTGACCACTGGCAGCAGCCTCAACAGACCTCTCTCTGAAGCACTGTACTTCCTGAGATCAAACACGTCGAGGTCTTTCACTGATGTCATTAAGATAAAGACCAGAGCTGACCACTGAGCCGGAGAGAGTGTGTGTGTTGACAGACTTCCCGAAGCCAAATAGTGCTGGATCATTGAGCTCATTCAGACAGTGGAACAGGTTGATGCATCTCTCAGGAGACGAATTCTCCCGGATCTTTTTCTTGATGTACTGCACTGTTTCCTGATTGGCCTCTGGTGTACTATTATTTGTTTGAGAAGGTCTTGTAGGCTGTTCTGATTGGTGAGACCCAGGAGGAAGCAGAGGAACATGTCCAGGTCCATCTAGACTCTGTAAAGCCTTGTCAGTAGCCATTCTTTGGACCTGTGCTACAGATGGTTTACTGAAAAGCGTCTGTACACTTTGGAATTTGTGTTGTTGTTGGGCCATTACATTTTTGTTTTTGTTAATGAGTGACTGCACCACATAAACAGCAGCCAGAAACTCCTGAATGTTTAGATGGACAAAGCTGAACACCTTGTCCTCATCCTTGTTTTTCTTCCAGTGGTGCTCTTTTTTAGAAATCTGTGTGAACACTCCAGAGTACACAGCAGCTTCAATGAAATCAATGCCACTCTTTTTAAGATTTCTTTCATAGAAGATCAGGTTTCCCTTTTCCAGTTGATAAAAAGCAAGTTTTGCAAGTGATTTAATGTGTTGGATGCTTTTCTCTGTGCTATACTTCTTTTTCGTCTGTCTGATCTGGAACACCAAGAATTCTGTGTACAACTCAGTCAGGCTCTTGGGCAGCTCTTCTTTGTCACTGGTTTTCAACGTGTCCTCTAGAACTGTGGCAGTGATCCAGCAGAAGACTGGGATGCTTTGTGACGCCTTGATGTGACGGATGATTCTTTCGGCCACCTTCTCATCCAGGGGCGCCGCCAGGGATTTTGGGCCCCATGAAAAATAATCTAGTTGGGCCCTTGTATAGGTTGCCCATGTCTCAAAGGGCCCCCTGTCAGTGCCGGGCCCTTGGAATCGTCCTAACCTTTCCCCCCCTGGCGGCGCCCCTGTTCTCATCTCTGAATCTTTTCCTGAAGTACTCCTCCTTCTGTGGATCAGTGAACCCTCTCACCTCTGTCATGATGTCAACAAAGTCAAGAGGGATCTGATTGGCTGCTGCTGGTCGTGTGGTTATCCAGAGGTGAGCAGAGGGGAGCAGTTTCCCCTTGATGAGTGATGCCAGCAGCTCATCCACCAGCAGTGGCTCATCAACAGAACATTCTTCCTTGTCACTGAAGTCGAGCTGAAGGCGGCTTTCATCCAGCCCATCAAGCACAAACAGAAGCTTAAATTTGCTTTTGTCATAGTTGGTGTTTCCGGAGGCCTGTAGTTTTGTCAATATGTCATTAAGGTCCTCCTCCCTGATATCTCGACTTTCCCTGATACATTTGTGAACGAGCTCAGCAAAACAAAACCTTCTCCCCCTCAGTAAATTCAGCTGGCGAAAGGTGAAGGGGAATGTGAGATGCACATCTTGATTGGCTCGTCCTTCAGCCCAGTCCAGGATGAATTTGTGTACAAGGAACGTTTTACCAACCCTTGCAATCCCACTGATCACCACTGTTCTTACAGGTGTGTTTTTTCCAGAAGGTTGTTTGAAGATATCGTTGGGTTGAACTGTTTGCTCTGTTCCTCCTGTTTCTTTTGATGCCATCTCAGCCTGCCCGACCTTATGCTGCCTGTCGATGTTTACAGTTGTCCCACATGTGATGTAGAGCTCTACGTAGACGTCATCTAGATGCTTTTTGTCCACCCTGTCTGCCCACCCTTCTTGAGCACACATAAACCTGTTCTGGAGGTGTGATTGGAGTGTCCTCTGGTATGATTCAGTGAGTTCTGGACGGTCAGGTTTCTGCCTGAGCAAATCTATGAAAAAACAAATTAACATTCAGTAAGGACAAATAATCAATCTGTATATCCACAAAAGGATTCACATTATGTCATTTCACATGTAGCATCCAATCAAACATATTTCAAGTCCTGTCTTCATTTTCAGCTTGACTCAATGATCCTTGAAGATAGAGAAATAAAGAAGCAGAATGGTGTAATTGGAGCTATTTAGTCATAATATTTATATTTTATTATGACAAATGTAAAATGGTATTTGTTCTCATTGTTTGTTGGTTCAGTTGCTAACTATAGAAAACGATATGGACAAGCAACACAGTGGACAGATTTTGATTCCATCATTGTGCTTTACTTTAACACGAGAAAAAAAAAATAGAAGAGGAAATAGCTGTTGGCAAACCTATTGCTATCTGATGCAAGTTTGATGGGAGTTTTTGTGTGAAAAGATCCTTGAAGACAGAGCTGCTAATGTCTGCTCTGATTAGAGGGGGAGTTTCCAGTATTATTACATTTGGGCCCTATATTTAAATTTTTTATTGTGTAAAGGATTCATACTTAAAGGGATAGTTTGGGTCCTCGATGTAGGTACTTGTCCCTTGTGACAGTTTTACGTGCAGTATATGGTTTATAGCTCTTAGCTATGGCTTTTTTAGTGGTGAAACCATACCAGCCTCAAGACGAATTTTAACCATCTAAAATAAATCTGTTAGGTGTATGCTATGTTTTTATGATTTTTTGTGCTTTATGTTGTTCTTGGTGGCAGTTCCTTTTGGTAAACTTCCTAAAACAACTCACCTCTCATGAGATTTCAGAGCAAGACTTGTTTCTGGTTATACTAAGAATCGTACGCTATATAAAAAAAAGGTCTATCGCGGTAGAAATTGTTGACACTGAGAAAAAAATCCTCAGCCTTCAGGTGACAAAAACAAGCATTTTTAGTGGATGTAACTTTGATAGTCATGGATGGTTGCAGCCATTGCAACTTGTCACTGCTGCCAGCTGAGACAATCTACTGGACCGAAGGCCAGGGTTTAAACAAATTCTGGAACTGGAAGAAGCAGCTTGGATCCCACAGAATGAATATTCCAGTCCTGAACAGATATTTCTTGTCACAAAATGTAACAACATAGAAGAAAGAAATTAGCTGTGCCACTTGCCTTTCGACAATGTGCAAGGTTTCTAATTAAGATAGTTAGCTAGTAAGTCAGGCATGGTAATATCTGCAGCTTATATTAGAACAGATGAACACATTTTAGTCACACACAGGAGTGGTATTGATCTGATTAAACATAGGCTTCTTCCTGAAGTGTCGATGCTATTCCTTTAGCTTCATGTAGTGCAGAACCAGACTGTTATGCTTGAACATTTCTTAACATTTTATAAAATTAAAATAATCAAATTGAAAATTATGCTTTCTTGGTGAATATATGAGATCACAGTGTGCTTTGTGCTTATCCTCACATTTTGCCTTTCTTTGCATCCCCCCAGCCTCCCCTCACTTCCTCAAACTACTGCCGTTCTTGTCCACCTGATGCACTCGGATTTTCCTTTCTTTCGCTATCACCTGACCTTCCCCACCCACCTGCTCAGCTGTCCCCACTGTGCTCATCAGTCCTCTAGCTGTTAACCATCCTAATTTTGTTCACAGTACATCCTAGTTGCCTTGTTGATTTTTGCTTTGTGTTTTTTGTATTTCCGACTCTATTTGAGCACTGAAATCATCCCTCTAACTTGTATGGCTGCATCTGGATCCTCCTGCTGGTTCCACTCTCCCTCATCATTGTGACAGAATGTACTGACCATTAATGAACCCAGCAGATGGAAATTGTTTATAGGGGTCTAAATGAGGTGACATTTTTGCACTGGAAATATGCCTCCAATGGTGAGGTCGCGACGGCAGCCTTGTCAATCGCATGGCAGTAAGTGTCTTCAAAGTCTTGGTTGGACAAATTGCAACTGGGGTAGGCAGAGGATTTTATTAAAAAACATATTATTCCCAGTGTGCTAGCCTTGAGCCTTCACTCCAGCCTGCTAGCTTACAGCCTTCTAGCCACCAGCCTTCGCTCTGGCCTGCTAGCCTTCAGCCTGCACCTTTCCATGCTAAAACGCCACAAACTGCAAGCATCCAGCCTACACTCCAATCTATTGGCCTTTAGTTCATTACCCCAAACCTTGCTTGCGTGACTCAGATAGCCCACCACACATGTCCCTCTCCAGTATCCCCAGTGTTCAATGAGCATTCAGTGGACAGGTTGAGGAACTGCCCAACATCAAGCAGCCATCATTTCATCAGACTTGTTATTTTCAGGGTCTTCCATAGAGTCCCCAGAGAAAGGTCCCTATGGTTCTCTCAGTTGTTCAGAACCACAGCACCCTGGAATCCCATTCGACTGTCTTTGCCCACACCTTGCCTGAGCACCAGTGGGTCATCCTTGCTGACACCCTGCCTGAACCTCAGTCAGGATGCATGTAATATGGATAGAGAGTATTTTTGAAACTATGCTAAAACCCATAGAGAACCTATTAGTGTAGATATAGCCTCTGTCTGTTGCTGTTGGTGGGAGTCTGAAGAAGTCTGAAATTTCTTCAACATCTTGCACAATTACTTAAATATTAAGAAAGAATCAAGAAAGTTATGTTATAGGACATTATGTTATTTAAACCAGACCTTAATTTTTGGTCAGATTCTCAGATTAAATAACTTACATTTGGGTCCTGAGCCGATGTTGGACAAACCCTGCACCAGATCATTCCTGTTGATCTTTGTCAACACTTTCTTGACCACCTGCACGGACTGCTCATTGTAAGTCTGCACAATCAGCTCTAGTGTGTCGAGCCTGTCAGCCTTCTCCAGATGGCTCTTTGGGATGGCTGGAATGTCTTCGAGGGTTTCACCTTGCTGTAGAAACCACTTGAAGATCCTGAGCTCTTCATCTCCCAGATCCTCCAGTTTTTCCAAAAGCAGCTCTGTAACAGCTGCCATCACCGGCTCCTGGTAAATGAGAGGGTGTTTTTGACTCAAACAACAAGGTAATCAGAAAGGAATCATCTCACAGCATTGGACTCAGTGTTGTCAATATGTCAGTCATGTTTATCATTTTATTTACATTATAATGTGCAATATCAGTAATACGAAACAAATGTTAAACAAGTCTAAAATGCTATTTTTTGCTGGCATATGTTCACAGGAGATTTTCAACTGTCAACAGGATTTTTGCACCCTATGGACAGCTTTTGGACATAAAACCCTTGACTTCAAAAGTTACACTATAGTCCATACCTGTAACACAGTTAGCTCAAAGGTTAGCTGTGATTGACTTCCAGGGGTTTCATTTTCCTGAAGAATTTGTTAATTGGGAAAATCAACTAAACTTGAACGCTTTGGTTTCATCTATTACAAAAATCATTCATGAGTTGCTTTGTGCTTTTTTTAAACCGGCAACCTTAATGTTAAAACTACGCTTATGGTTTTCTCTTGGTAGCCTGTTATCTATTTAAGAAACACCTGCACAGAAATAACAAGCTACATTACTGTGTGCTGTGTCTGCTCAGACGTACAGAAACCATTTCAACTTGCAGAATGCATTTGTTTTATTCATCCATTATTTGCATCTGTATTCATTGATTGTGAAATCATCCTTTAATATCCCAGAATGTGACTATGGTTTCTGTTGAACGTTGGCAACTGTTGTAAAACTTTACATGTGTAAAACAGACCAGGAAAAAACACATTTTTCTAATGAATAAATAAGTTGTTTGTGGTCCTTGCATTCACCTACGATCAGGCTTACACATTTTAACTACATGATGAATCAGAAGACAAAATCTAAGTTTGATATGTTACAGTAACTGTTATCACTGTGTTAACTGTGTAACTGTCACATGTTCTGATGTATGACATCAGTTCAATCGCCCAATCACTAATGATGTCCAGTAAGGGGCCTATCAGCCGGTAAAAAGACGTCTGTCTGGCTGTCGTCTGTCTCTTGTGTGCTCTCACTCATCGCTCCTCAGAGATCCGACTATTAAATGTGGCGCGTTACAAACTGAAGCTGCCCATTGAAGCTGTTGTCACCGACTCGGCTCTCAGCCACCGGAGCTGCAGGGCTGCTTTATTTTCCTCCGGTAAGGGAGGAGGGAGGGGCGAGACAACCGCATAAGTGATGATGATTGGCTCTCTAACGTTGAGTGAGAGTTCGTAAGCCAATCAGTGGCAATGTTCGGTTTACACACAAGCCACACACGCACACAGCAGCCTCACACACACAAACTAGCAGAGGTGAGCTGCAGCAAGGCGAGTCCAGAGGGAAAGTTAACGTTTTCAAAGTGGAAGTACAGACACTACTTTAATCTAGTTTGTCCACGTCACTTGTAAGAAACTCTAATCTAATGAAGCATCTCTCAGTGGCACACGCTTCTACAAAACTAGTGGCCAAAAACTCCGTTGCTGACGCTGTTGATGATGACAGCAGGCCAGGTGTGGCTAATGTGAGCTCCGCGAACAGCTTCACAAAAACTTGTGACGGACTGAACTGAATGCAATGATAGGCAGGTATGTTGTTGAGAACTGTTGTTGACTCCTTCAGAGCCTCATTGACAAAATATCGGGGAGAGCAGGTGATGGTCCGCCATGCAGAAATACATTTTATTAATACATATGTAGATGGCGAGTAAGCTAAAATGACTGCCGAGCTCAAAGGGGGGAATAAATAAAAGTAACGCAATAGTTACTTTTCCTGGTAACTAATTACTTTTATAGTGGAGTAATTCCGTTACTAACTCAGTCAGTTTAAAAGTAACGTGCCCAACACTGGTCATAGCTTACAACTTCTTTCTTTTTTCACACGCTGGATAAACTCAGCCAAGCGTGCCAGGCGACCTGACTACAAAAACATGTGGGACAGGGATGTTCTGTGTTTAACTGAGGGCTGCAGTAGGCCTTATGATGGCACTGTGTTTATATGTTTGAGTGCACATGTGTGTTACTGTGTACGTGATTTGAGTGTTAATAATAACATTGTGTTATTTAAGAGATTTCATAGTGCTCCTAAATTTTTTCTGTGCTCCTACATTTTTTCACTAGGAGCACCTGTGCTCCTAGTGAAAAAGCTAAGCGTACAGCCCTGAACCGTTGAAGACACTGCTAAACTGCAAGCTTACAGCTCACTGCCCTCTTTTCCAGCCGCTGTCCTCATTCCAACGCTCGCTCTTTTGCTCCACCACGCAAACTTTCCGTTCAATCAAGACCACACCACTCACATAATAAGTGTCCCTGTTCGAACTCTCAGATATCTGCTGTACTTCATAGTTTCATCTCTGTTCACTGTCAGCTCTTTCAGGAGTCATGTTAAGTTACTGCCGGTGAAAACCCAACATTTCCTGATTCCGTTGCTTCATAGTAAAAGCCTTGATATAACTTAATAACTTTTTTTAAATGAATTTTTACAGCAGATCACTACACACAAGACAAGCACATCATCAATTAAAGACATGCCTTCAAGCAGCCATGATGTGACTTTTGTCGCAAATTTGGTAGTAGAATCTCTGGTTGGTTCCTCAAAAGAGTAAATGTTGAGGTGGTAGTTTGCGTGGCAGTGTGACGCATACACTTATTACAACTGCTTAGTTAAATATAGGGAAGTAAAATAACAGGAACTCAAGTCGCTCTGGTTCTCTTTAAAAAGAAATATGAGACGGTTTCACACTTAATATAATATATTTTCACTGTCAACTGTCACAATATGTCTTTGCAGTTGTACCAACTCCATAAGTCATACTCAACATATCTGACGTCGCCGTTTTTTGAATCCATTCTGAATAGTTTAGCTATTTTCCTACATCTTATTAATATCATAATGACTTAAATGAATATTCAAAGTTATGTGTATCCTGTTGTAATTATGGACTAAAAAGCAATAATTTATTCATTAAACATGAGAACTCACATCCAACTAAGGCAAATGTCATTCTTCATCAGTAGAGCAAACACTGATTAAACAAGGCTGATGATGCCTCAGTCTACTGTGTTTTTAGATTGATCTGATTCTGCTGTCACGTCCTCTTCACTTTTCAAGGGCGTAACTGGCAGGGTGACACTGTGCAAGTCTGAGGTGGAGAAAATGGAAGTCGGCTAAGGTTCCCTGACTTAAACCTTACAGGCGACATTTCCTTGGATGCTGGGGTCTGGCTGCATTGAGCAGGTACCTCATACTTTCATGATCTATCTGAAATATTTAATTTCTATGTATTATTTTCTTGCTGGCAGTGGCATATAGAAGGGAGGAAATGAAGCCTGGGAGGCTGTGCTCAGGGCACAACAATTCCACTACAGCTTAGCATTCTCTTTTTGCCCACTAGATGGTTGTCTAAATCTTTCACAGTGTAGTACCTACTTGGCTGACAGTGTACTCTTCTCTTCCCCTACATTCCTTGTTCAGACATTTAGTTGCCCTGATATAAAGGAACATAATGTAACTTTGTGACCTTATAATATGAGCTTCAGAGTCATGTTGATGGTACAGTGTGGTGTAACAGGCTGAATGGTGTCTCTGTCTCTTGTTTCTGCTCTATGTAACTTCAGTGAGAGGGGAGGATCACAGTGTTACATACATGTTTACTTCAACATACATGTTCACTTCAACATACATGTTTACTTCAACATACATGTTCACTTCAACATACATGTTCACTTCAACATACATGTTTACTTCAACATGCATGTTTTCAACACATCAACATTCCCTCTATCACCATAGATTAAAAAGATATCTGCAACACAACTGTCAGTGCTTTATTGAAACCATAGTTGCATTTTGGTGGTACTAGAATTAAAATGAGGCTGCTAGAGATACAAAAAATCACAGAAACAAGTGAATGACATTGACATGCATGTTTCTTATCTTCACAGGCAGAGACTACAGGTGTAGACTGGCGTACTTGACAGATTAAGACAAAACTGCACCTAAAATTCAAATGTTGGGTCGTACACATTGCGTTGTAAACCTGAATAGAAGTCCCATCAGTCACTTGTGCAGGTTGTTCTGGCACATTCCTGAAGGAAGGGAGGGAGGGAGTAAAAGATGGAGAATAGACGTGTGAGTGAGAGAGAGAGAACCAGTCTGTTTGGGTCTTGGCCCTGTCTGAGGTGACATCATATAGATATGAATGTGATAGAACACATTGTTCTTACTGTATATCAACACCATCTGTTTATTTGGTTTGGTCAGGTTGTCAGTGGTTCCCATAGCTCCTCTGTTTGCTGACTCACTAGAAGTGTTAGCTGTAGATATAACACATATCATTGTATGCTGGATATACATCATATACAGGAGCATAACCTGGATTACAAATTAAGGAAATTCACAAACATAATATCAATAAATGCAGACACAAGACATGTTGTTGTAGAAATGTCTGATGTGCATTCAGTGCTTGAGCAGTGAATTCCACATATAGACAGTGGATTGGTACGTACAAAGATGTACATTTTTGTGTGTGACCACACATCAATAAAATCTAACAGTAATAGCTATCACCCGTTAATATTGTTTGGACTGTACATCATACTATTTGTACTAAGACAAACTCAAAGGCATCAAACTACTCAGGTAGGTGATGCCACGATCAGACACTGATGCATGAGAGCAAAGAGTCAAAATTGGGTAAAACGGGTTTCCCTGAGTCCTCTTTTCCTGGGATCGTTTCTTTGCGCGTTTCCCTCATGTCTTACAAGAAAGGGACTAAAACCCAAAGAAAGAAGACACAAGTGCAGGAAACGAGGAGACGAGAAATGAGACGAACCCACGGTTATGTTGGCACAGCTACTCTCCATCTGATCGCATCAGTCACTGTCCTGCTGACTGTGGCCATTGATTAAACATAGCTGGAAAATCTCTGTGGGATGGACCTCAGTTACAGCTGGGTGACACTATATATCATTATAGATTTTAGATATTGTTATAATGTGATATGTCTTAAGTGTTTTGTTTTTTCCTTTTATTAAAGGCTGCATTACAGTGAAGTGATGTCTTCAATTTCTGTACTCAGCTTACTTCTTGTTCTAATACTTGCCTTACCCAGATTTTTGCTAAATAATCATCAGTAATGTGGATATAATGACTAAGTGGAGTCATAATATCCACATTACCGATGATTATTTACCAAAAATCTCATTGTGTCATTGTGTGAGGAAGCTGCCTTCCTAAAGGTAACAAAATTACCATTTTTTTTAGCTGCTGTCACAGAGGAGGGTACAATCTTAATTATTTTAGATTTAAGTGTAGCTTTCGACACAGTACACCATCAGGAAAAAGACTCCCGCACACCGTCCACTTCACTCGCAAATTAAGTTAAATGACAACAGCGTTTCAGTACTTAGACCTTCATCAGATTATCTGATCATATTTAGATTATCTCACAAAATATTCTATTGCATTCTATCTTTAACAGCAAAACAAAAATAGTAACACAAAATCTTTTGATATATTTCTTCTGCTATGTGCAGAACGTATATGCCAACTGACAGACTACATTACACTACATACATACAAAAATATTAGGGCTGTCAAACGATCAATTGTTTTAATGGCGATTAATCGCATTTTGTCCATAGTTAACTCGCGATTAATCGCAAATTAATCGCAATTTTTTTGGCACATTTTTTTCTGTTCTAAATGTACCTTAATGTATTTTTTCATGTTCTTAATACTTTTAACAACATAAGAAAGGGCAAATATGCTTGCGCTTTCAGCGTTTATTCAACACTTCAAATCATGCAGGAAAATAAATCCAGGGTTGTCTGCTTTTGGCGAGGGGGGGCGACGGGCTCTCTGTATCTGCCGTCTGTTTGGCTTGCAAGTGGTGTCCACTGACACTGCACGTTTTTCTTCTTCGCCTTTTTCACGCAGTGTGCTGCTTTCTGTCAGTCAGTATCACACTGATGATCGCCATGGCTCCGGTGCAGCAAAACAATAAAAAGTACGACTTGAAATTCAAACTTTCTGTCGTGATATATTTAGAGGAAAACTCGGGAGAAGCAGCTGCTAGACGTTTCTCTGCCTGCTGGAGGGAGGAAGAAGGCTAGCGAGGAGCCTGAGATAAACATGCGGGGATGAGTTATCAGCAAACGGCCACAACACGAGAGAGTGTCCCGCAAAATGATCAGGGCGATGGAGAAACAAATGTCCGCCACCGTGAGTGACAGCAGAGATGAGGAGTTTGCAGCGAGTGCTGCTTTTCAGTCTGCCGTGTTTTTAACGAACCGCCAACCCTGCTTCTTCTTCTTCTGATTCCCTTTCTTCTTCTTCTGCCACCCTCTGTATCAAGACTACGGGTGCCGCCGACGGCCGTAATCATACAATGCGCGTTTTGCTTTTTTTTTTTTTTTTTTTTTTTTAAATATACTGAGCGTTAATCGCGCGTTAAAAAAATTAACGGCGTTAAGAGGACGTTGCGTTAACGCGTTATTAACGCGTTACCTTTGACAGCCCTAAAAAATATATTTAGCAGAGTTTTTCGATGGACAAAATATATAACTCGGGCTGAAGCAGCACATATGATGATCAACTCTTTTTTTCTCCACTTTTTAGTTTTTTTTTCTTGCAAACTTCTTGCTTAGTTTACCCCAAGTTTAAATATGATCTATTTTACCTGGCTTAACCTCAGGAAAGAGAATAGAAAAACATGGGTGTAGTGTCGGTGACACCCGCCTAAAGGCAGTTTTGAAACTCACTTCATTGACACCATCATACCAGATGATTGGAGCCAGAAAATCCAAAAAATATGCAAAGGTGATGGACCAAAAACATGATGGACCATGTTAGCCAGAGAATGCGAAAAAGTGTAACATTTTCAATTAATTTTTGAGCTGCTTTTTAAAGCTAGCAAGCTACTTTGTGTTTTGTCACTGTTAGCTTCTGAGAATCTTGCTTCTTGTGGTGGAAAGGAAAACCCTCTGATTAAGGAACCATACCAGTAGTTCTACATGTTAAAGCCAAGTAACTTCTCAAAACATGCAGCCATATTTTAGATTTTAATGACGCTCTGCAAAATTGTATGTATTTTCAAAGTGATAAATGTTTATGTGGTACACCTTTACATAATTCAGTGCCTCACCCATTGAAACACATGTTTGCATTTATAACTCACTGTAATTATGATTTTGCTAATACAACAATCATCTTCTGACTCATTTCCATTGTGGACACTTACATTCCTTCCATATTGCAATTTCAGGGCAGAAGTTCCACCTTCCATTAATTCTGAGCAGGGTTTGGCTGAACGTCAGTGGCTGACAGTCACCATCGCCCACTGAGCCCTCTAACATTGTAACATTGTGATTTAAAAGGCCACCAACTGCAAGAGGGTGCAAAAAAGAGTTTGTGTAAGGCTGGATTTTGTTGTTGCAACTGTTGTTGCTGTTCAATGCGTGTGTCTCCATGTCCCATTTATTACCTTCTCATTAAACCTGCCCAGTTAGGCAAACCCAAGATGCTCAGTTACAGTTGGGCAGCATTTCTTTTCTGTTTGCGCGTTTCTTTCAATCCTTTCGCTGTTATTTGCACTTCTGTTTTCCTAGCTCGGCTTCCTCAGAATAGCTAGCCTGCAAACTTTGTTTCGGTTCTCAGAGTCTGAACATAGCTAGGTTACAGACATGTGGTGCAGCGGCAAAGACATTTTTAAGCTTGGCACGGAAGTGTATGTCAGACAATGAACTACCTGGTTAGCGTTCAGCCTTGGTAGATGCTGCTTGGGTGAAACATACTTGACTGCGTATTTCAGAGTCGCAGTGGTCAGCCCTAAGACGCTGAGGATCTTGTTTGTGATGGCACCAGAAACATGTTGTAGAATTCACCACCAGATTCCACAACTGACACATGACCTTGTTTTTGTGCAGAAGGAAAGGTTATAGAGGTGGCTGTTGTGTCATGCTCTCAGGGCTGTATCTCAGCTGCTGCTCTCTCTCTCTGGTGTACTGGTCGGACCACATACCTCTCATGGTTGTTCTAAACTTCTTCCTCTGTCTCAGTGACTCAACATATCAGAATTATGACATCAGCTGTGATGTATTGTTGCAAAGACATGTTAGTGTGGATGTCCACCAAATAGAGGCAGAGGGGGACAGGTACAGTAGGGAGTGTTTTATGAGTGACTTCCTGGGTGAAGAAGCTGTTAATTAAATAAAATCCCTGGTACTTGTACTTGCTGTAATTCATCTTTTGTAAATATATTTAGTTCCTATTGTTTCTAGTTGAGTGTTCACACGGAGCATGTTGGAATTCATACCAATGAAGCTTTGTTAACCCTTAGCAAAAAGTAGTATACTTGAAGTTCAAGTTATTAAGTATGCTTGAGTATAAGTATAGCAAGTATACTATGGACCATGTACTTGTAGCATACTAGAAAGTATACTAATTTAATGCTTCTTCAGACTAAAGTGGAACATTCAAAGTTTATAAAAGTATACTTTAAGTATACTTTATAAGGTCATTTTAAGTTTACAGAAGTACACTTTCAAGTATACAACAAGTACACTCATCTATATACTACAAGTGTACTAAGTATATACTTCTAGTCCACATTTTAGTTTATTAACATGTAAGTTTATAACAGGGGTAATACCTCAAAGCAAATGTGTGTAGTGAAAAACATTTTTATTCTGCTGCATTAAATGTAAGCATAAGTCAATGACTGGAGCTTATTCTGTACTTACATCAAGATATTGTGAGTAATAGTACTTGTAATTTGGCAAACTATAGCCAGAGATTCACCATTTATTACCATATATGCCCACAGTTTAACAGACGGGATGTCTCTCCTGGAAAACACCCCTTCACTCATGGTGCCAACATTTTTATCATCTTTGTTAACTCAACACAATTTAACCACATAACAAGGATGTGAATTAACCTGCAACCGTCTTACACATCATCTTATTCACAAACGCATTCACGAACCATAATTACACCAACGACAACAGAATACCCAAGAGTCTTTGCGCCACAGTCCACAAGGGGCGTTACAGTATGCTAAAGCACAAGTATAAGCTTTAGTATTAAAGTATAAGTCTAAGTATTAATGTACGTATACTTAGACTATTCTTTATACTTTTCAGTATAAGCCAAGTATACTTCACTATACTTTTCTTATGTATATAAAATATAGTATATAAAAAGTACACTTCAAGTATACTGCCTCAGTTTTAGTATAAAATAAGCATACTTGTAGTACACTTGAATAAACTACTTTTTGCTAAGGGTAAAGGTGCCAGTGGTGACAACACCTACCACAGCATGCCCAGTAATGGCTTATGTTGCATAACACTGTATTCTTAGAAATCATTCCAGGCCTGCACTTCTGGTTTTTGTTGTCCAATGTAATCCAGAGTATGTTTGGCCCTGTCTTTATTGATTTTTTCTTTCACCAAGTTTCTTAAGTTCAAGATCAGTTCTTGAGTAAATTCCATCTCTAAATATTCTACGATCTGACACCAAGATTTTTATTTCTACTACAAATGTAATATATCTGTTCAAAATGCTGTCTCCTTGATTATCAATTATTGGCCCTGAAAAAAAAATATCGGTTAATGTCCAGATATCCATGTGTAACATTTAGGCCTCCACTCCAATAAAATGCAGGTGAATGCATTGTGGTGCTCACAGTTTAAAAATCGCATTTAAAAAAAAAAAATACACCACCATCTCATTCCACAGATGTGAAAAGTAGTTTCAGTGGAAATATTGTCATTAGATGTCTTTGTGTAGTGCTGTGACCACCACAAACAAACTCCATTCGCCTTTAATGCACAGCAATGAAATCAGAAAAATGTCAAATGGATATCTAAAAACTGAAACTTTGAATGGTCAGATACCAACAAAACAGACAACCCATGAGATTATTTGTAATTTAAGTGAACCAAACTCTGTTATCAGTGTCATTATAACAGCTTCACACAATTATTGAAAGCAGCACATCTTAAAGTAGAAATATAACCAAATCCCTTCTATAACTTCACAAGCAGTAATGAAAACGGGCATGTCAGAGCCATCAGATGTCCATCATATGGGTGTATATCACACAGCCTCTTAAAGTGAAACTCTCGCCAAAAAGCAACTCACGTTAGTAGCTGCATCTCTGGCGTGCCACCGTCATGTCAGACAAAACGTGTTGATCCCCGAATGCGACCCAACAGGCAGGCTTGAGGAGCGGTCCACCATTACTCTCCTGCCTGTTAGGTAACAATCGGGGATCAACACTTTTTGTCTGCCATGACGGCGAAGCGCCGGAGGTGCAGCAGCAACCGTGAGTCGTTCAAAAACTTTCTTTTTAGTAAACTCTGTGTACACAAACAATATTCTCAATGCTCATGTTCATGTGTAGAGACCCTGGTGATACTACGAGCAAAGTTTCATGTTGTGTCGAGCCTCCTTAGTGTTTTGAAAATAGCGATTTTGATGCTAGCGCAAGAGTGCCCCTGCATTAGCTTGCCCGAAAATGAAACTACGGTAAATCTTAAAAGTGCCTCTTTCGTCGTAATTATGCTTTTACATGAAGGTTTGACTCATATTCGATCACAAATAAAGCCTCGGTTGCTTTTTGGCGAGAGTTTCACTTTAAGGCTTGGTGCCAACAATACACCAACTCTTAGGACATTGTGTTGACAATGTTTTGTACAGTGAGTCTGTAACCAAGATATGTCACCACACGATGATGATGTGTAGTGTAAGTTATGCAGGGAATGTTTTAGCCCGCATCTTTAGAGACCTGTCTCCACCACAAACTCCCGGTAAAGCTGCTGCACTCGACAAACTAACTGTATTCCAAGCCGACAGAGCGCAGGATTTCAGCGGGAAAAGGAGAGGTGGGCTCATTGTTGACGTCATTGATGCTTGGTGCTCACATGCTCCTTTCCTGTATGTCCTATGTGTGTGCTCTGTGGACTTTTCTCGTCAGCAGTATGTTTTATAAAGTCACACACAAACACACCTTGTGTTTTGGATTTTTCACTCAAGATTCCCTCTTAACTAAAACAGGAGAGCTGCGCATGGAGGAGGCTTGTTTTTCAATGACACAGCCTCTCAAAATGTCCCAAACAAATGTGATACTGAATGAAATGCACCTAGAAAGGCCTACATTTAACAGGAAAGCCTCATAATCAGTGGAGAGACATAATACCAGGGCTGATACCGTAAAACGTCTGTCTCTCTCCCTCTGTGCTTCTCTGCAGAGCGCAGGTACCAGTGTAGAGGCGGAGCATGAGGGGAGATTATCCACTTGTAAATCGATCACAGATTGTGTCGTTCTCTCACACGGATGAAAAAAGTAAATAAGAACCATTGAAATGGGTCCTTTACATTTAGCAGATGCTTTTGTCCAAAGCGGCTTACAGTACTTACCCATGCAGGGTGCTGACCAGCACATCAGGAGCAGTTTGGGGTTCAGTATCTTGCCCGAGGACACTTCGACATGCGGACCAGGGGAATCTAACCACCATGTTTGGAGCCCGTCTACAACAGTCTACCCAACTGTATGTGTGGAAAACACACACAGTTACAAGCTGGCCACATTGGATGCTTGTTCAGTGTGTGGCGGCTGCGCTGCTGAACTGCTGCTGTTCACTCCCATGTGTGTCCACACAGACAGTGTTGCTCCTGCCTGCCCTATCTGTTTACATGACTTTGATAACAATAAATAAATATGATGACGTGCTTTTCCTTTACCCTGCTGTAAGAGGCCATTAGGCCTCATGCTCGGCTCAAAGCAGAGTGAAGTGCAATTGTCATTGCTAGTTTCAGACTTTGTGTAAATAGCAAATGTACTTGTGCTCACCTGTGTGCCCCTGGGGTTGTTCGTTAAAGTGCAATCAATCAATCAATACACTGTGATTTTATGATTTGAGAGGCTGCTTTCAGTTATTTTATGTCAACATTAACATATTTTATGTTAATGTAGAGATACTATTGTTTCTGCTACTGGAGGATCGCTGCAGGTGATGTCATTAATATTTGCCTAATTAAGGATGGATTTAATCCTCTAATTTCACAAGTTATTGCTCAGAATGATTGCTCCCTTCTGATCCAAAGACTGAGATCAACACATACACAGAGGGACAGCAGCACAGCAGTGTATTTTTTCATAATGCAGTCAAACAGAGCTGTTAGTGGGACAGATGATTCTGAATGATGAATCACGGGGCAGAGGGTCCAGCAGCCGAAGACCACATCCCTTTCCCTCAGTGAAGAGGAGTGCTACTGTGTAATATGTGTCAGGCCTTTGTGCACCTGGCTCTTAAAGGGAATGGGAGACAACACTGGGATTGGTTTCCTTGGTTTGATTTATGTCCCGCCCAGTGGCGATTCTAGCTTGCATGACGCCCATGGCGAACCTCACCTTCAGCATTGGTTTCCAGCAACTACTATAACTCCAGAATCGTGTTTAGGCCCACTAATCATGTTGTTGGTGCCCCCCAGAACTATGTCAAGGATGCTTCCCCCACCTCTGTTATACGTTTTTAACCCATTTTAAAGACAACTACAAAGTCCACTCCATCAGATTAACATTCAGCTGTCAACCACTCAGAAGGGCTTTTGAGCTGAATCAGAAGACAAACCCTCACTAAGCCCATCTTACAACTACCTATCTGCTACCTAACTACTAACTATCATCCTTCAACCAAATCCCCCTCAGAACATCAGACACAGTCTATAGGGTGAGAAATCACCTCCTACTTGTAGCTGATTCATGGTACTGTTCAGTTCTGAGCATCCTAAACCTAAGCTCCACCTTGGACAGGACACCATTGATCACGCACTCCTCTTAAACCGTCTGAAAGTCAACATAGGCATCTCCAGTCATGCACTTAAGTGGTCCAGCTCCTATTTAACAGATAAACAGTTCTTATCTCCAGCTACGTGCCACTGTGGTGTCCCTCAAGGCTCAACTTTAGACCCCACCCTGTCCTCCATCTATACGTTCCCCCTGGGTGATATGGAAACACAACATTCAATTCTATTTATATGCAGATGAAAAACAACTATATCTTCCCATCAAACCACATGACCAAAAAGAAAAAAATAGCTTACTATCAAGGAGATATATCTGAACAAAAAGAAGCCCAAAAAATGGTGAAAAGGGAAATTAAGTTGGCCAAAATGCAGTACAAGGACAAGGTTCAGGATGAATTCAGGATGGGCAATTCTCGCTCCGCTTGGAGAGGAATTAAGTCCATGATGGGAATTCAGGACAAGAAGAAAAGTGTGTCTAACAGTGACAAATCTGACTCCACCCTGCCAGAAGAATTAAATCAGTTTTATTTGAGATTTGATTCAATTGACTTCTCTGGAGAATTGTCTAAATTCAGGGAAGTTCCAGTAAGCAGTGGGATTCAGATAGATGAAATCAGTGTGTGGAGCACTTTTGAAAAGACTAACCCAAGGAAAAGTCATGGGCCGGATGGCATTAGTGGCCGACTACTTAAATGCTGTGCCCCATTCTTAAGTGAAATCTTCACATGTATTTTCCAGTGGTCCTTGTCACTAAATAAAGTTCCCACATTATGGAAAGAATCCACTATTGTTCCCGTGGCAAAGGTACCATCACCTAAGACATTAAATGACTATCGTCCTGTGGCCCTCACCTCAGTGGTGATGAAGAGTTTTGAGCGTATAGTAAAAAAGAGCTTGCTTGCTATGACGCAGACTGTGATTGATCCCCTTCAATTCGCCTACCAACCCAGGAAAGGTGTGGAGGATGCTGTGGCGACATTATTGAATTTAATTGCCAGGCACCTGGAAGGCAGGAAAACACACATACGTCTATGTTTTGCTGATTTTTCATCAGCCTTAAACTGTATGCAGCCTCTTGTCCTTGCTCACAGGCTTTCAGAAATACCCAGTGTTGATTTGGGAACTATATGCTGGTTAGTTGATTTTCTGACAACTGGGCCTCAGAGAACTTGTGTTAATGAAACCCTGTGCGGGACTCTGTTGTGTTCCACAGGCTCGCCCCAGGGATGTGTCTTGTCACCTCTGTTGTTTATGTTGTACACTAATGATTGTAAGAGCACGTTTGAGTCTAGGCACATTATTAAATTTGCTGATGACTCCGTGATTGTCAGCCTCTTGCAGGACCATGAGGCGGGCCACGGACCGGTCCTTGACCATTTTGTTAGATGGTGTGATGATTCTTATCTGCAACTTAATGTGTCAAAACGAATAACATGATAATTGATTTCCGTAAGAATCCACCTGTCACAGCCCAAACCTTTGTCAAAGGCACAGCTGTGGACATAGTCAACCATTATAAGTATTTAGGCACCATCCTGGATGATAAACTGTCTTTTGAGAGCAACTCAGATGCCATCTGCAGGAAAGTAAATCAGAGGTTGTTTTATTTAAGTAAAATGAGGTCTTTTAACACTGATAAAAAGTTTCTTAAACTGTTTTACTCATCATTTATTGAGTCCATCTTAACTTTTGCAATGATTTGTTGGTTTGGGAATCTCAGCATATCAAATAAGAATAAGATGAAGAATGTGGTCAAACTCTGCCAAAAAACAATTGGCATTAACTTGAATGACCTTGATAATGTTTATCAGGTCAGAGCCATTCAGAGGGCAAGGGCCATTCTGGCAAACCCTCTCCACCCTCTTTATACAGAGTTTCGACTCCTCCCATCTAAGAGGAGGTTCACGTTCCCTTGTCAGGCCAAATCAAACAGATATTTAAAATCCTTTGTCCCGTCTGCCGTTAGATTCCTTAATACGCTGTAGGCGAACCTGTTGGGAAGGATGTACAGTACTGTAATCTGTGATGACTATATGTATTTATATGTATTTATTGTATCATGTGTGTGAGCTCTACTGTGTTGACTCTGAACTTTTGTTGCAAATCAAATTGCCCTTCGGGGACATTAAAGATTTTCAAATCAAATCAAATCCCCCTAAACCCTTCACAACCACTTAGCAGATATCAAAAACTCTCCTCTTCGTCCCCTCCATATCAGGACCCAGTCTGATAACCACCTCCATGGTCCATTTCCCTCCAAAACAAAGAAACCTTTCTGCTTTATTGACTGAAATTTTATTAGTAGTGGAAGTACACTTAAAAAAAGGTTGTCCAGTCGGGTTTTCATCAACAGCACAATCTTGCAACAATTAACTCATTGCTGTCTCATTTATTTAACCTTGCCTTGACTACTGCATCTCCCTGTATGCATCCTCCATTCCCTTACAAAATGCCACAGCTCAGCTTTTAACAGGTTGATAAAAATGTGTGATTTTAGCATTTTTACATTGGTTGCCTGTGTCTTTTAGAATTTATTTCAAAATGATTTTAATGACTATTAAGGCCCGGTCTGGTTTGGTACCGCCTTCCATTGCAGAGCTGCTTTCTCCCTATGCCCAAATGCACTGCCTAAGATCATCACTTAAAACCTTTTTATCATTTCCAAAATTGTACCTTCACATAAAGCTGCATTTAACACCTGATTTAGATGATTTCAGCTTTTTTTAAATCCAGATTTCACTCATTTTATTGCCCTGTGTTACACTGTCTGCTGTTTACATTTATATTCCATTACCACTGCAATTAATTTAATTGACTTATTGTTTGTTGATATGTTGCATGTAAAGCATTTTGTAACTCTGTTTTTAAAGTTGCTATATAAATAAAAGTTTTCAGTATTACTATAAATAAAACTATAAAAAATACTTTAAAACCTTGAACCTTGATCATATTGTAAACTTCAGGTTATTCTTTTATGTTGATTCTTATTGTTATTGGATTCTGTTTATTAGGACATCCTTCTTCTTCTTATGATTATTATGATTATTAATCAGCCTTTGATACAGACACAATACATGTTAGTACATACATCCAGTGTTGTTTTGGCTCTGCAAGTGTTTTGTTGACAAAAACAACTAGAGACAGCGACCTGTTCCCTCTTTCTGTGACCTACTTCCGTTGCCCTTGCTCAGACAAAATCTGCCGAAAGACAGACAAAGCACACAGACCTGTTTCTGTGGTAGTTCCTACTGCACACACACACAAACACACACACACACGCACACACACACACACACACACACACACACACACACACACACACACACACACACACACACACACACACACACACACACACACACACATTGCCAGACTTATCCCTAAACCTTCCTTCTCTTGACTTAATTGCTCTGTGGACTGAACCTTCTTTTTTTTTTTTACTTTCCAGGAAAAACCTGTTCTGCAAAAGGAAATGTGACAGTTGATCACGTTTAAAAGTGTGATTTATGCTGGCATAGTTTATGCTGGCTGCAAAGACAATTTTTTTCCCACCTTTACTGTTTGCCTTTGTAGAGCAAAATTGATAATTAAATACGATTTGGGGCTCTTATTTTTTTCTAGAAGTAGTAGATCTGCTGGCAGCAAATCTGTTAGAGATCCTTGTGATGACAGACAGAGCTGGTAGGCCTGTTAGGTCAGGTTAAGAGAGTGTGCTCTACTTTCAGCCCCGCCCAGATACCTGCTGGCTTTGATATGCACCAGTCTGACAAGCACACCATCAGTCAGGTGTGGCATTGCTCTCAGTGGAACACAGATGAGAGCTGAAGGGACTTTTTACAGGACATTTTGAAGCTAAAGTAATGTGCAGAGGGAAATCTCTTTAGGGTGTGACTTTGCTGTAACACAGGAACTTTGAGGGAATTTTTTTTATTATTTATTTATTCTTTTTACAGCTCTGCAGTTATTCTTGAAGGAAAGATAAAGGAATTGCTTGTGGACTACTGAGGGAGCAGCTCGTTAGACATCAGACCAACACAGGTGTGTTTAATTTATTATTGTGTCACTCAGGCTTTCCTGATATACGTGTTGCTTTCTATTAATGGCTCATGGTTTTACTTGTGTTTCATACATTGTAATCAGCGTTACCTCTTCCTGTAGTTGTGTGCACTTTTCCATTCAAATCCAGGTGAGGAGTGGGGGCTATGGTTAAAATCAGTATATGTTAACATGATGTGAGAGTAAATATTAAACAGCATTTACTTCCCTAATTAACAGTTCCCTAATTCAGTCTCAGAGCTATGACAAGGGAAGCTACTAGAAGAAAGGACGGTATAAATGGTATTGTAAAACCTCCTGAAGGTTGACAAATGTATTTCATGCATTTTTTCATTTGTGTGTTCCTTGAATACACCATGTGATAATGGCTGCCACCAGAATCTGGTCAGGTTTCTCAAAATGTTTGACTGGAATTTCAACATGGAGCACTTCCTCTTAAGTCAGTTTTCAGCGGTTGGATGAGAAGAAGGAATGCCAGTGATTGGAGAGGGGGTGTGTTGTGTTTTTAGTTTTTTTTTTTCCCCTTTTTTTCCAGAGGAGCTAGAAGAGCCTCTACATATTCAATGGGCCAGCTGTTCACTGGTTTCATCCTAATTATGCATTTCATTGTCTGATTGACCTAAAGATCTCTAAAGAGTAACTTTCAGGCTACATCATCACTGATATAAAGTGATGGTAGTTTTCACTGCACTTGTATGAATGTGCATAGCTAAATTTAGTCAAGCCTGATGTTATATACCATGACTAGCTTTTTCAATTAAATGTTGGACTTTTACTTGCCAGTAGACATAACCAACATTTAGGACTAGAGAAGACGATAATTCCTTAGTGAACACGCTTCACACTTAGTGGGAGCCTCAATTTAAAGGAAAAGTTCACCCAAAAATGAAAGTGTAGTCATTACTTACTCACCCTCATGTTGATGGAAAGTTGGGTAAAGTTTCATAGTCCACAAAACGTTTCTGCAGCAAAACGGCGTTGCAGTATTCTCCTAAACAACTGAAGATGAGATGTAGATGGGGACTTGTTTTAAAAGGTGCAAAAAACACAAATGGCTCCATTCAGCTCATCTGGTGAAATCATAGTCTCCAGAAGCCCAGAGATCCCAAATTGACTTGAAAAGACTTTGTGTACACCCTTTTCTTCACTCTAGCTGCTAAGCTAAAAGCGCACTCAATCTGTAATGAGTGCACAAGCTAGGCCTCATGTTAAGGGTGTAAAAAAAATGTCTTTTGAATGCAGGATCTTGGGGTCTCTAGAAACTTGCACTGCACTGGATGAGCTAAACAAAATCATTTAATTTTTTTATTCATTAATTATTTCCTTCTGCCCAGCTACTTCAGTTGCTTAGGAGAGTGGTGTAGGGCTCTTTTTGCTGTGACACTCCAGAAATGTTTTGTGCACTATGACATTCAACCTGACTTTCCATTGACAAGGGGTTGAGTAGACGAGAACCAAATGTTAATTTTTGGGCGAACTTTTGATGACTTTTGCTCGATGAAGAGGAAACATTTTCAGAGATCTATATCTATCTATCTCTATATCTTTCTCTATTTATATCTATCTCTATCTCTCTCTCCCTCTATATCTCTATCTATCTCTATATCTCTATCTATCTCTATATATCTATCTCTATATCTCTATCTCTATCGCCATCTCTATATATCTCTTTCTATTGCTCTCTATATATTTATGTATCTATATATCTGAATGCACTGAGAAATGTGATGTTACACGACGCTGTAAGGGCTGAAAAGAATGTGGTATTTGTTTGTCACAGATTTTCCAGTTTTGGTTATAAACACTGTACTTGCTTGAGCTTGTTGGCAAATGCAAATTGTTTTCTATAGTGGAAATGTTCATGCCTTTCCTTTCTAGCTGCAAAAAGAATTTCAATCTGGCTTTCTTAATTTTTGAAAAGGTGACTTTTTAGGAAAAAAGTATGTGGAGCAATTCATGTGTCCTTATGGTGGTGCCTTTGGACAAAGATGACGAGGGTTAGACACATTGAACTTTGTTTTAGTGCTTCGATGTACCACCAGAATTCAGAGCAGCTTCTTTCCTTAGGCTGTGAGACTCCTTGATCATCCTCAGCACAAGTTTGAATTGTAGGACTCTATGACAATCATTTAGAATTGCTATGCCTACATTGATAATTGTCTCACTTTTGGTAAATTGAGACTGTTTCATAACCTATTAATTAAAAGTTCTTCGTACTATATTCTTGTACAATATGACATTTGTTTTAGGGTCTTATTCTGCTGAAACTTTCATTGTCCGGATTATTTGGTTTATCACCGCACAGTTAACACTTTTTCTCAACTTCCACAGTGCCGTGTACTTTGCCATGAGATAAAACCAGCTCTGAAAGTCTTTCACTCAATGCAGCGCTTTCCTTATTACGTTGCTCCAATGGACCCTCAGGTGTGTCCGCCCCCTCTGAGCAGCAGCCAGTCCATGATCAGTGGCCTTGACAAATCCCCAGCCAGCACTTTCAAACCTGGCCACTCACGAAGCAGCAGTACTGGCTCCTCCAAACAGTCAAAACAGGTAACAAGACCCACAGGTACAGAATCTGACTGTATGGATTTGTTTTGGTATGTGAAAATGAATTAAATGATGCAGAACTCCTACTGGTTGCATGAATCCCTGTTTTAGTTAATTGATTTGACAATTTTGCTTGAAAAATTACTGAAACGATTATCAAACAGTTTGAAAATTATTTTATCTTATTATTTTTTATCTTTATCTTTAAAAAAAAAAAACTCCATTTAGTATTCCTTTTTATCTGCCAAGGGTTGAATAATGTCCATTCCAAATATATAATAATAATATATAATCAGTATAATAAAAGATTTTGCCAGGGAAAAACTTCAGAATTTCAACTTTATATCTTCACACAACCAGAACAAACCTAGGCCGGATATCATTTTGTTGTGGGTAACTTCACTCTAGGGCATATAATGCTGTCAAACACTGTTAGATGTTGATACAGGATATACGTTTCTTAATTCTTCTTTAGATGCCAAACTGTTATATTTTTTGGGGGGGAAAAAGATCATAGCAACAGCATGGACTAAACACTCTGTCAGTCATCTGGTTTGCTTTCTAGTGATGGAAGTGTTTTCTATGTGTCAGTCTCGTAACTGGGAGGTGTTGGACGATATGCAGCAGCTGGATATGTGTTCAGTTCCCGGCTCCACTGTAGACCTCAGCATCCCCGGGATCTGCGAGGGCTACTTAATGAAGAGGAGGAAGTACCCGCTCAAAGGCTGGCACAAGGTGAGCACAGACTGGACAGCATGTGAGCAGCTCTGTTTGCACTGATTTTCACTGTTATCGTCTATTTTACATCTTTTCAATCTGCCGAGCTACTTGGAGCTATATAACCTTCTAATGACATCGTGCAATTCCAGCATTCACTGGATCGTCTTTCTTTTCTTTTCTTACACTTCAATGTGATTGGTTCTTTTTCAGAGATACTTCCTGTTGGAGAAAGGAATTCTCAAGTACTCAAAGACGCAGCAAGATGTAAGTCATAAAAACACCACAGCTGCCAACAGCACACTGTCTCACAACACACTGATGGCGTCAGCAATGAAGTCTGTGTTATTCAGTTGATTCGAGTGTGCTCTTGACAGCTCTTTGTAAATGAGTTGAAACACACTTGGTGGCTGTGTTTTTAGATTCAGAGAGGGAAACTCCATGGTTCTCTGGATGTCAGTCTGGCTGTCATGTCCATCAACAAGAAATCCAAACGCATAGACCTGGATGCTGGAGACAACCTCTACCACCTCAAGGTACCCTACACAACACATGTCAGAGATTCCAGGACCCAGGAGGTGTTTGTAGAATGATATGGCCTCACGCTCCTGAGCAGCGGACTGTCGTCTGAAAAGCTTAATTTCAGTTTACTTTGTCCCTCTTCCTCTTTACTGAATCCCTGTGTGCTGTTGTTTTCTCTCTCTCTCTCCTTCCTCCCTGTTAGGCAAAGAGCCATGATCTCTTCTATATCTGGCTCACCAAGCTGTGTGCCCACCGTGTGTTTAGGAAAAACGAGGCGATGAGTATTCATCATGGGGTCCTTCACGCTCTCTCCATCGGTCAGGGCACCCTGCCAACCATGGCCTCCCTCGCCCAGAAAAACAGAGCAACAGTGAGTAAAGATTGCTGTTAATCTCACACACTTTAGCATAAAACTGGTTTAAAAAAAATACACATTTGATTGAAACGACTCAAGCTTCCCCACTCAGATTTATGTAATTCTTAAGAACCCTCTGAGTGGGTTGTTTCTGTGCGATCAGCAAAGCATATAGACATATAGATTATTGGGAGGTGGTTGATTTGATTAGTGACATCAACATAATAAAGATATTTCTTATTTTGTCATTGTTTTGTTTTATACTCATTCCTTTCAACTTATGTAAAAACCATGTTGTGACCTCTTTTGTAAGACTCGTCATAATTTTTTGCGTTTTAAAGTAAATTCCTAAAAATGTCTTGACCAGCTGTCAAAAGTGTGTGTGTGTGTGTGTGTGTCAAGCTTCCTCAATACGCCAGCTCAGCATCAGTGTACCAACCAGAGATGGGCAGCCCCGCCCCTGCCATCACCTCCCACCCAGGAGTGACCAACAAGGTGTCAGCCTGGCTGCAGCAGACCCACGATATTGACGCAACCTCCAACGGTTAGAATCACCTGTCCTTGTAGCCACATAGTGAATCGTGGTTCAGCCATATTTCATCATTCAGAATGCATACATACGTATGTTGAATAAGGGTGTCATGATTTCGATTACCGAAATTAAGTCACAATCTCGAACTTCGAATTAAAAAATGAAGTCGTCGATGCTGCCACGCCCCGATGTCACGTCCAGTCGACTTGCTAAGTGGAAAAACACACACGTGTTGAAGTGCTGGTCAGAATGTAATACCAGGGAGCTTTGCTGTATCTAGCCGTCGCCTTTATTCACAGCCAAACTGCAGCATGCATTGTACACTTTATTGCTGTTAGTACTACTGCTCCTCCTTTTACTTCTCCTTCCTCTCGCATTCATTCACTGTCTGCACATACGCACGCTCCCTCACTGTCACTCGCCCACTCACACCTTACACACACACACCTCACACACCGCCATATTCCTGAAAGGGCTACTCCACTCTTACTACGATGAACTTGAACCCTCTCCTCTTTCACTGAAGTTGTTAATAAATGTTTTAAATTTGACAATGTAGTGTGGTACATTGCGAACAAAGGTCAGATGTTATATTGCATAAAAGTCTAGTCTAAAAATGGCATAGCAACCTGTGCTTTAAAAAAAAAATACATGTAAAAATCAACCATGACCTTAGAATCGAAAAATGCAATCAAATCGAGGATTTGGAGAATCGTGACACCCCTAATGTTGAAATACAGAAAATTAACACATTGATGTGATGGTGACTTTTTGGTAGGATCATGTGCAAAATGTTTTTGTGTGTGTGATCTTGGAACTCTGACCTTTGACCTTTTTGTTTGTCAGACTTGGCTCGCTGTCAGGCAGAGTTGACTGAACTAGCCCAGCTCATTCAGCGACTCCATTGGCTAGAAGGAGGCCTGCCAATCACAAACACAGATCTGGAGATGCGGATCAGCATGCAGGTGAGTGTTCTGGTGGCAACTGTGAATGTGTCTGCTACTTAGTATTTTTTAATTTGAAAAAAAGTTTGAGCTGAGATCGCTTGTCTTCTATTTAAACCTGATAAAGTGGACCTCCTACAGGCTGAACTGGCCTCAGAAGATTGCTGATGGTCTCTGTTGAAATGATCAGAAATACAAATGATCAGAACATAATGCAGGGCATTCATTATTTTTGGAGCTGAAAGCTACGGCGTTTGTCTTTCATGTCATTACAGTGTACACTTGTGATGTGTCATTACGTGTACAGAATCTAAACAACAAATCTTAGTCTAAAAGCAAACATTCAGTCATCTAAAAATGTGGTGTTGTCTTTAGAGAGAAGCTATAACCCTGTCTCTGTTTTAGAATCTCTCCCTGGAGAAACCTAAGAGAAAGATGGGAAAAGCAATTGGCCACGCCAGGACTTTGTCCCGTGTTGATGGAGGACTGGTAAGACTGACTTTAACCTCTTATGCATTGTTGTGATTCATCTTAAAACATCATCTGCTGAACAAGTTAAACCTCTCAGTTTGACACCATACCAAGCCCCTCTGTCCTGTCCAGTTCACTTCCAGCCACCTGAGTACAAACAGCAGCTCTGGTCTGGGGGCGTCGGTTCAGTCCATTCCTGACTACGTCTACTCTCAGCTGTCCAACCCTCAGGTCACCTCTCCTGAGGCCAAGAAGCTTCACCAGGACATCTGCACTGCTTCCCAGAGGGGTACAGAACACTCACCTTGTAGTAATATAAATATAATAATTAAACTTGTTTTGAATGAAGACAGGGCTCAATACACTGGAAGTTTCTTAGTTCCTGCAATATGAATAAAGTGGGGTCAATTCTTGCAATCCCCCCCCCCTTTTTTTTAAAGGGGCTCTGTGGAACTATTGTGCTGGAAGCCGGTTGTTAGTTTATGTTGACAAAGACTTTTCTAAGCTAATGTTAGCTGCCATGGCTACATGCAAATTGTTATGTAGAGCCCCTTTTTTAATGTAGAAAATAGTTTTGTAATATAGCACTACTACAAGATGTTATGTTATGACATTTGTGATTTATTTTTTGAATAAACAAAAATGACTAAAAGTATGTAAATATGCCCTAAGCTGACACCTGCTACTGTCTGCCACAGCATCACATGTATATAAGTTTCTGTTGTTATGTTGCAGTTCACGCTTCTCTCAAGTCAATTCATGATGTTTTAACCTTGGAGAGAGAACGAGTGAGGCAGGCCTGGACCGGCCCGGACCTGAGGCAGAACACCTCACACCAGCTCGCTACACTGTGCAGCACACTGTCTGAGGTAACACACACACTGAGAGACACGCGGACACACACAGACACACAGACACACAAGACAGCAGCAGCTGAACTGGGTAACGTGAACTCAAAACTCCTCTTCCTGAAGAAGTTGACGACAACAAAGACTGACATGAATTTAGAAGTGTCTTTCCCTGTCAGCTCACTTCTTTACGACCTCACCATTTCTCCCAGAGTTCTAACACTGATTGGCAAAAAGACAATGGAGGCTCGGCCCTTACTGCCTGTTGGTGAGGCACCGTGTGAAACTGTTGAGCAGGTTTGGGTTGTTTCTAGGCGAACAGACACGTTATCACAGGCGCGTCCTGAAGGAACACGCCTCAAGTCTTTTCTCACCCTGTTTTCACACACAAAGACACAAACGGCACGGCTGTTGTCACACACTGAAACTCAGACTTGCCAGTAGATTTCAGCTGTCAAACTGACGGCACTCTGTAATCCTTCCTGCGTGGGGCTCAATGAGGTTTCTTCTTGTTTGCCTGCTTGTGATCTGTCCGTGCTGCATGTGACTGTACTCAGTTGTTGTGACTTTGGGCTTAATTGTGGTGTTTGCCTGGCAGCTGTCGTCCTGCATTGTCACTGTTGGTCAGTTCTGCTCTCTTGTCTGCATGAAGAAGAAGGCAGTGATGGAAACAAGCCTGAGTGGTGTAGTTATGTTTGGCTGCAAGACAACAATTCAAAATAAATTGAATTACCTTTTCTTAGCCTACATTACGGTTTGGGGGTGTAGAGTTGGGGAAAAAAAACATGGGGGTTGACCAGGCAGCCAGGCAAAGACCTGATTGACCCATTTAAATGCCTATAGTTCATAACACAGATGCAGTTTTGTCCCCTGGTGACAGTTGAACAACAGAGCCAAACGTTGATCCACGCCTCGTATTGTGTGAAGGCTGTGGAGTCTGCGTTAACCATCTCACCATTTGTGTTTGATCCACTGTCTTCCCCTCCTCTTGTTTCTTGCATGGCTGGTCCTTGTATATGTGCATGTCCATGCATGTGTGTTTAGCTTGACATACAGTCACGTCTGACCAAAGTCCACTCGCTTTCCCTGTCCTCTGACTCTACTGAGGAATCCTTCTGCACCGTTCGTCCTGACCAGGTGTGTACTGCCTTGTGTCTGGATGTGTGAAACAGTTTCTTTTCGTGCATGTCTGTTTCTTTGTCTCACTGTCGACCATTTGCATTCGGTTTTTTGTTTTTATCTTGCGTGTAAAATTAGTTAAAATCATGAAGAAAATCAAGTGGTTGGTGCGACGCAGGTTAGTCACTTAATGCTGTGTGTGTGTGTGTGTGTGTGTGTGTGTGCGCATTTTTCATGTGTCCTGTTTGTCTGATACTTCACATGCCAACTGGCTAGTCTGGTTCCAGTTCTTTCATTGTCCAATCTGTTAATTTTAGAAATGAAACTGTAGGTTGAACCACAGATCCTTTATCCTCTGCTCCCTCACAGAGGACACCCTCAATGGGTCGCCACAGTCATCGTGCGCCCTCAGTGGCAGACTCCATGGCAGAGTATTTCGATGCCAGTGAAGTGATTGTGTGCGAGACCTCATCAGAGGCAGAGGCTTCAGATGAATCGGGCCTGAGTGACATCACCACCACCAGCACCTCGGAGCCTGAGGAGGGACACAGTGAGTGTTAACCTTCCGTCCAGTCGCTGGTAGCACTCTGAACATACTGCCCTCCACTTAAACATTTTCTGTGCAAATAAAAGACTAAAGATTAACCATCTCCTCTACTCCTCAGCTGCTGCCACCATCAACTACCGGGCCAGTCTGAACAGCGCTCCCAACAAGCCGAGCCCAGTACCCACCAACACTGGTAACGCCATCCTCCTTTTGTCTCATTTTGAATGTGAGTGCAGAGCATGTCTACTATGTACTGCTGGTACACCAGTCCGGGTTCTCCAGGACTGAGTTTAGACCAGAGATGAAAGACGCTGCTTCCTTATGGTGCTGTGAGAGGACAAGCTCGGCAAGGGCACAGCTTTTCCTTACAGCACAAGAGTGTCTGAATTCTTACAAGCAGTCATTTGTTGAGTTGCAGAAACAAACATTCATGACACCTGGTTCAGTTTCAGTTAGACTTTGTAAGATATTTTGAATGCAGTGATGCATCACTGAATGCAACATTCATTTGATCCAGCTGTCAATTTCTTACGGATGTATTGCAACAAATTGTGTTGTGATTGTAGTCCACACCTCCAAACAGTAGCCGCTTTTAGACAGAGCACCAAGCCGCCAATTTGCCCGTCCTTTTGGCGGCTCGGTCCGCGGTTTTAGACAGAGGGCGGCAAATTGGGGGTCTGCTCTGGTCCGCCGATTTTCCGCCTCGGAGGGTACACTTATTTCTGCCTCGACTCGGCCCGTGGGTGAGATGGGTGGAGGTGTCAATGACCTGCACTGTTGTGCGACCCACAACCGAGGAGTTTCAAAACCAGGAAACAGCTGATCACAGCAGTCAGTCCATCACTTCATCCGCGGACATTAAGATGAGCAGCTGGACAGCCGCTGAGATCCGGGAGATGTAGCGTCTCCTCGGTCTCTGTAGCTGTTTGGTTGTGTTAGCCTGTTGTTGTAGCGCAAGCTAGGAACGGTCGCTACTTTCAAATTAAAAGCCCCCCGCTAAGAACCCAGTTCTAAACTCCAGTAGGGTGCAATGTAAAGCTCTTATTTTGCAGACAAATTCCATGCCACTGTTCACAGCCCAACTTCGAGCTTCACGTCACGTCACATGTTTACGCCTACCTCAGAGGTGGCTTTTGGAAAAGGAGGAATATTACGCCTCGGTTTTAGAAAGACAGGCCGGCACATTGCCGCCCTTACCTTGGAGCAAATGTGCTGCCTTTCTATCTAAAAAGGGCTTCTGAAAGTCTGCAGAAGGTCCTCTTGAAGGCTCATTGACAGGGCCAGGATTGCTCATCAATCCCTTGCCTTTCATATCCTTTAATTCCTTGAAATTGAACAAATTATAAACGCATGATGTAAACTGTACAATATAGATATTGGATATATATTTTATGGAGAAATTAGTCATTTGCGCAATTTGCTTTGTACAGATTTTGCATGTTGCATGCATTCTACAAACAAAGCTTGGTACGTCATATCAATGTTAACTCTTGAAAAACTTGAACTGAACGTGTGTGCGCAGGCATTTTTATGCCAAGTGGCAGTCGATGTTTGCAGAAGTACTGCACACAACGCCAAGCCTCCATAAACTGAACCAAAGATGATATGCTCCGAACACCAAGCTAAGACTTACTGCCAGCTAAATCTGTCAAAATTGGTTAAAAAAATAAGCACGAGTATCCCTTCCTAATGTCTCATTTTTTTTTTAATTGTACCGATTTTGTGTTTCTATGATCCAGGCCGTCGCACTGCCATCCCCGCCCCAGGAGCAGACAACAGCCACATTGGCATCATGACCATCCTGTACAACAACATTGGCAAGGACCTGTCCAGAGTCTCCATGCCGATCGCTCTCAATGAGCCTGTGTCTTTGCTGCAGAGACTTAGTGAGGAGCTGGAGTACAGTGAGCTGCTGGACATTGCCAACCACATTGAGGATCCGTTTGAGAGAATGGTGAGCTTGGCTTACTTGGAATCCCGACCACCCAGAGCTTAGATACAGTGGAGTTCAGTGAGGAGCTCATTAATTTGAAAAAAATGTCCACAGGTTTATGTGGCAGTGTTCTCTATCTCTGGATATGCCTGGGCATCCTGGAGGTATCGCTACAAACCCTTTAACCCTGTGCTGGGAGAAACCTACGAGAATCACAGAGAAGACAGAGGCTTCCAATACGTCAGTGAGCAGGTAACCAGTGGAGTCCTACACAGAAACATGCTGACCAAACATGAGCTTTTGAGTTTTGAGCTTACTGTTATGCTCGTTTTCAGGTCAGCCATCACCCACCCATTTCTGCCTGCCATGCAGAGTCAGAAAACTTCACTTTCTGGCAAGGTAGGATCTGAGTGTATCAAGATGAGTGCTGGGTCCACCTATACCTCTGTATGAGTGGAGACAAACCTAATGCTCTGTCTCATTCTGTCTGCTCCCAGATCAGAGATGGAAGTACAAGTTTTGGGGAAAGTCAGTAGAGATCCTCTCTTCTGGACAGGTCAACGTTACCCTGCCCAAGTGAGCCTCTGCTTTTACTACTTAACAACAGCTGTAACACAATGTAGCATCTAGATGCACAATAGTTGTAAAAATGACTGAATAAATACAGAACCCGCTAATACTGAAAACAGTGTGCTGGCATAATATACATACTGTACAGTCAACAGTAGTTGATTGTATAGACACAGAGGTTTGTGTTTTCTTACCAGTGAAATCACACACATTTTAAGACGGCAGGCTATGATTGGTCGGGTAGGCTGTCATGTCTCCTGCTCACCACAAGAGTTTTTGAGTCTTTAATCACCTAATCTGACACAGTGACCATAACAGACTAATTATTGTGTAGTCTTAACCAAATATTAGAAATTGTAGGATATTATGTTATGTGATATTATGTGTATGTTATCTGTGACAACAGTGTCTCTTTTTAGTATTTAGTGCATTTCATGACTTATTTACTAAGCCATTTATTTCTTTCATGTATTTTTGATTTGGGCAGGGTTGGTCAGCCATGCAGCTCTAGCTGACTGTGGGATTTCAATAAACCTGGGTAATATCAAAGCATCATTTGTGTGCAGGTGCGGTGATCACTATGAATGGAACAAGGCCGTGACGTGTATCCACAACGTGCTGAGTCAGCAGCGCTGGATAGAGCACTATGGTGAGGTGGTGATCAGGAACACACAGAGCGACATCTGCACCTGCAAGATCACCTTTGTCAAGGTTAGGACACATACACATTCACATATCTTCATTTAGCCAGCCTGTCCTCTGAAGTTCTGTTTTTGTATCTTGTCGTTCAGTTAGACGACAGGATAATGGACATGTACTTTTCTTGTCCTCCTCTATTAATGAAACCACCCTGACCCACTCCTTCCTATATATTTCAGTCACGCTACTGGAGCTCAGACAACAATAAGAATGAGGTGCAGGGTGTGGTTCTAAACCGGGCTGGAGAAGTGGTTCATAGATTTGGAGGCCTCTGGCATGAGGGCATCTTCTGTGACACCCTGCTTGAACCAAAGTGCATCTGGAAGCCAAGTGAGTAGCATCCTCATCTGAGCAATGGAAACATCTTGAGAAATGCAGCCGTTGACCTCACCTATTGAGTCACATTCTAATTATATTCAGGCTTACAAGCCAGCTACTGTCTGGTGAAATTCCTGTAGTGTTGTAGAAGATACATAATAAGTTCACCAATACAGGTGAATTTCACTGACAAATGCATGGTTTGCTAATGGAATGAGTTGTCAACCACATAACCTTCCTTTCAGGAATGAATGTATGTTGTAATTTCCGGTTTAGATGTGCAGCCTGATGACCACGTTGACTTCTACGGCTTCTCACGTTATGCCAGAGAACTAAATGAACTGACGCCTGAGCTCGAGGCAATCCTCCCGCCTACAGACACACGCTTCAGACCAGACCAGAGGTACACACAAGATCTTTATTCATTTGAATTGAAAAATGTGGTGTTTTATACATGCTATATATTTTTATTTACTGTAATTTTATTTATTTTTTCTCATGCTATTGCACCACCCTTCATGTTGACTAGTTGTTTAATTCCTGGTCTCCTTCATCAGGCTCCTGGAGGAGGGGAAGGTAGCTGAGGCAGAAAAAATGAAGGATGAGGTGGAGGAGAAGCAGAGGGAGAGGAGGAAGGAGATGGCAAAGAATGGGGAGGAGCACATCCCGAGGTTCTTCAGGTTAGGAGCTCTGCTTTTTTAACTTTTTTTGGAAAGGAACATTTCCCAGTTACACATTTATCCACAACCTGCCTCCCTTTGTGTATGAACAATATTCGAGGATTATCCCAGTGACAGGGTATTCAAAAGACAATCATGGATATTCAGACTAGATATTCCAATTAGGATTCAGGCTCCAACAATGCTTGATCCTACTTTTCCCAAAATGCAACCGGTTACATCATTTCACTAGACTCTCCATGCCCCGTAAATTCCCACCTTGGAGTTATCTCAGCTTAGACAGACAGCATGCTACAAACTGACATCACCAGGGGTTATATCCTCAACTCTGACAAAGAATTCTGAGTTGTAGGAAGCGGAATTGGCCTACCAGCATCTTCCATGCAAGTATTTACTAGTTCAGATCACTGTACTGGTTTCAGTCTACGCAAAAACCAGTCCATTAACCAAACCATGGTTTTCAAATTCATGGTTGAGTGTATTTACCGCTAAAACGGTAAACTATGACAATTGGTATGTAGTGTGTATATACTAATATTGGATTTTTGAACTCCCCATTACGCCACTCATCATTTATTCACTTCAGTTTTTGCACAGATCAAACAAATACAATATGACATCTTATGGTGGTGGGTGTATTTTGTTAGCTGTATCCCCATTTCCAGTTTTTCGGGTGAATTAACCTTGCTTGGTGTTGCCATATCAGTTTCTAAATGAAAATCTTGAACATTTAAGTTCATGTTTGATTTCCAATGGGCTTAGACCAAATTGCCTCTGGATACACTGAACAGACCCACAGCCAATAAGCGTTATGAAGTGCGTGATGTTGCAGTGAGCACGGGGGAAAAATGTGAACAGACTACAGTGTGCAGAGATGAGCTGTGATGCTGCAATGGCTGCACAGTAACCTTCAAAAGGAAACTGTGTCGTCAGTGGACAACCTCTACTGCTGTTGTTGTCACTGAGTGGCTCACATTACTCGAACAAAAAGGTCCATCTCAGTCCATGTAAGTCCCTCCCACAGCCATTTTATTTGTTTCAGATGAAACCCACATCATATTAGTTGTGATCGGCCTGACATCAGGACATTTCATTGAAATGTTTGATGTTATTATGGAAACGGAAACAGCATTTTCTTTCCAAGAGAATTGCTCAAAAGCAACCATTTCCTTTTGTTTACTATCTCAGGAAAACTCTGGATGAGGCTGGCAGAGAGGTGTGGCTGTCCAATGACACCTACTGGAAGCTCCGCAAAGACCCAGGCTTCGCCAAGACTGAAAATCTGGACCTGTGGTAGAACACTGCACCCAACTTTAGTTGAGGCTACATGAAAAACACATGGTAATATGATGAGGATGAATGATATGCCCCTCTATTAGTAAAACTGATTTAACTGTACCCATGTAAGTCTTATAATCTGTGCATGAATATACTCCAGAGGTCTGCTGCTGAGCCCTGCTGCCAGCATGTAGAGGAGAAAGGTGTCTGGAAGCATAAATGAACCTCTCATGTGGTTTTCTATGCCTTGAAGAGGTGAGGTGCCACTATGGAACAAATGAAGACTGATTGGACAAGGTCAGATGTCTTTCCAGCCTTTCACCTACCTCTTACCATGATGGGGACCTTCAATGTAATCGTTAATTACTCAAAACTAAATCTGCACCTGAAAATTAGTTTTATTGCTCCCCTTGAGAAAATTGTTAAAAAATCAAGTTTTCCTGTCAGGATTGAGGCCTCTCTCTGCATGTAAAGTGTCTGTTTTATCTGTGGGATTATGTTATACTTTTGTTTTAACTTGTTTTATAAAAAATATTTTTGTTGAGCTCATTTTTATGACATTGTGATGAGTTTAGAAATAGTCTGCGATGCTTTCTTCAATTGAAGGGATCTAGAACACATGCAGGGTGGATTCTGGTGCCTGTGAGGTGTGTTCCAGGTGAAATGGTGCTGTCCTACTTGCTTTCTCACTGGGTCTTACTTGTCATTGCTTATATTCTTGGTGATGCACTGTTTTTTTCTAAAGTGTCCTTACCCTGGTTAAATCAATCAGTCCTGTTAGCCTTGCATAACCTCTCACCTGTGTAAATTGTCAATGTTAAAAATGAGCTGAAAGACTAGGATTGTGTCTCTTGGATCTCTCAGTTGATGCAATGAAGTATTTTTATTGATGTTTCAACAATTAATTTTTCTAAAGGAAAAGAGACTACTGTTAAAACCCCTTGAAATTGTTATTTTCTTTTTCTTAATGACTTTGTTTCAAATTAAAGGTTCCATAATCAAATTTACTTGCCATTTTGTCTTTTGGGTCTCCACGATATCACATAATAAAAAGAAATCTAGAAATGCACGCAAGTTATATTGTGAGAAATGGCTTTATTTTCAAACCAGTCATTCACTAATGCTTTCTAAATCTGTAAAAGCACCATTATGTAGTAATTGTGTGAAGTAACTAACCAACTACAAACAAAACGGCATTGTAACAATGTCACTTCCTAAAAATGTATAGTTAAATTAAACATGTATATTCAGGCATTTTTTTTTTTTTTCCATCAGCTACGAGTTTGTACAACTCAGAACAGTTATAGTGCTCCGAGCTAATACAACCTGAACCAGAGACAACCAGAGACTGACACCTGGCTGCAGCATGCAACCAGTTGAACCTCTGGAAATGATCTGACTTGGCTTATGATTTAGGGGAAGGAAAAAAAAAAAAAAGTAAGTTGGTAACTTGGCCAACATAGTGAAACTTCAGGAAGGGAAGTGTTTCAAGCAATAACACAAGAACGAGAACTAAGCAAGCAGCAGTGCTAACTAGTAGTTAATTTATGCCCCAGGTACAAGTTGCTTCAGGAAGCTTTTTTGCATAAAATATGAATTGGTTTCACCAATAGCTGTGTGTGTGTGTGTGTCCAAGTGTCCAATAAATAATGAGCACTTTTGAAACAGATTCCCAGACATGCCTCACAGTCTTCTACCTGAAGTTGCATAGTGCTAAAACAAGCGCTAATGGGGCGGAGTGGCTGATACAGAGACACCATTAACTGATTATAAATCAGTGTAACAGAACAACTTTGAAGCTGTTATTTTAAGTTTAAAAAATTACGTAATGTTGCTTCAAGACATTTGTAAGACCAACAGTTAAAAATAAATTCAACTCCTATCAATGGCAAGAGAATGATTATTCCATTTGCATGTGTACATTATCTGAAATTCCTTGTGCACTAAATAACTTTAGTATAGTGCCAAGACCTGAAGTCTCTCAGGCTGTTTGACACTCAACCAGTCACTGACCATAACACAGGTTAGTTTTGATCTTTGTTACCCTTCAATTATTTCTACTTGTCATTCCAAATCATTACAGCACACATCCCCATCCACAGTTATACGAAATTTTATTAAAGTCTTCATTCTGCTCTCTTGCAGATGTTGGATGTGTAAGCAGTAAAGAAATAGTGAGGTATTCAATGACAACAGTGAGTGGAGCGGCCAAAGACTGACCCCTGCTTCATATCCTCATTTAAGCAAGCAAAAAAATCATCAATTGAACAATCACTTTGTCAGAGTAAATAATTTTCAGTGAAACCTATGAACACCACTGCATTCTACAATAAAGTAAACTGCAAAAAAATATTGGAAAAACTTAATCTTGTCTCACAGCACACTGATAAAAAGTAAACTAGTTGTAGTAGAATGAAGGACGCTCTTCCTGCTTTGAAAGCAACCAGCACAACATGGCAGTTTCTCTCTTAGAAATGGAAACTAAAAGAAATGCATAAATAAATCTGTTGGCATCCATAATGTGTACAGTTAACAGACACCACTTTTCAGTTGTTTGATATTAATGAAAATAAGTAAATAAAATGCAGAGTTTGGGATTTTTACAGGTTTCTAATTCTGGTGTGCTTCATTACTTCAAATCATTCTGGGTTTAGAAATGCCAGATTGCCCATTGCTGCACGTTACATTTTGTCTGTGTTGGCAGACATCTAGCTGGGTGGATGTCCACACAGCCACATACTGTATGTATCGGAGACTTGCGTTGCAGAAGTGTATTTGAGGCTTTGGGCTCACTCAAAGCTTTCTTGATTGCCTCAGAATGTTCTTCTTCTGTGAGATTAGATGTTTATATGACTTTACATCTTATTTAGTTTGTAACCTCATGACAAATCCAAGGTACTGTGTATTTTATTTGTATGTAACACTGTTCAATTTATAATCCTTCAAATCAGCATAAAATAAACACGGTGGTGATATTGTTAATTGTCTCAATTTTTTTCAACAATGGTTATTATCTGCTGAAACAGTACCTTTCTTTGTTGGTGGCCGGGTCCACCATTCCCGTATTGGATACAAATTACCTTCACACACAGGGGATTGACAGGAAATGATGATACATGTCATCCAGAATTGTTTGCAATTAGATTTTTTGGTTTTAACATGCCCCTATGTTTGTGGCTCACTCTCCTGTGGTATCAGGGCTATATTAACTTCTTACCAAAGCTGAAGTAAAATTTCCTACTGCTAGTATTCAATTTGGTAAAACACAGGATTGTTTTTTATTATTAAAAGGACAAAAGAAACACAATGCATCGGCACTGAGGTTAGTGTAGACCACAGTTGTTCATCATGATGCATCTGAGTGTCTTGTATTTTCAAAGTTTTGAGTCTTCAGTAAGAATAACTGATCTTAAGAGTTCACTGTGATTCAAATAAAAGTTAGTTTTGTTCTTTTCATGGGATTTGTCAGCAGAAAGTAACACTGACTGTTTGCGATGTGATCACAACAGCCGCAGTGCCCATCAACATGTTCACGTTCAGACCCATGACTGACATAATTTCTCTACTAGACCTTACTACAGTATTAGATGAGTACTCAGTTCTTGTAGCTGCTTTAAGTACAGCCTCACATACCCACTAGCATGGCTGTAGACTCTTTTGATGTCAAAGTCAAATCTGTTCTCTTGTTTGCAACCTGTCTGATTGTCTGACTGCTCATGTTTTTTGCCCTGTTGGACTTACTTTTAGCAGTGTTGTCGAGTGATGAGATCTTAGAAATACCCTGGCATTAAAACAGATGACTGAAACTACAAAAATAAAACCTTGTTAAAATAGGTTCTAGTTGTCATTTTAGATGGATTCTAGAAATGGCAGAAAAAAAAACAACATTGTCCGCTGCAGTGTTAACGGAGCCTTTGTTCAAGAACGAAGCAGCCAAATAGGACCTAAAATAACAAAGCCAAGTGCTAACTTTTCAACATTACTAAAATAGAAAGGAGGAAAAGATAAGACTTTCCCAGAGGTTTTCCACAGAAGTTAAAGTGACAAAGATTCAAATGCCTTGAATACACACATCAATAAATGGGATTTTTTACATGACCCTAACCTAGTATATTTGTACTGTATGTACAATTAGTGTATACTGTACACATATCTTGCTATTTACACCGGTGTACCTGCACTTAAAATCAATACTTCCACATTTTTAATATGGGACAGTACACACAGATTGTAATTCCACCAAATGTGTTGCAGAAACGTTTAAATGAAGAGTATGCCACTATGCATTCATCAATATGAATAATGCAGCGCTGAGAAGAATCACAGATATAATCTGTGCCAAACAAGAGTCACACTTGGATAAAATGCATCGCTTCCTGGGCAGACTTGTCATGCAAGTCATGGTGACAGCGTCACATCCAGCTGTGCATGTTGCAATTCCATGACCCCTCACTAGGTGGAGACAGATCACCACATTGAGACTAATGAAGCAGAGCGAGTTCAAACAAACACAGACCATCAGATAAGGTAACAGGTAATAATGATTTGTTTTTTAGGGAATCCTCATGTTTTGTCCATATTCACACAGCCATGAGATCTGCAACCTTAAATAAGTTTATTAGCAAATGTTTGGTAAGGTTTTCCAATAGCAGTGTCAGATACAAAACTGGTCCAGAAACCAGACTGAAATATTAAAACAACCAATGGACGGATTGCCTTACATAGATATTCATTCCCCCCATGAGGGTGAACTCTAATGACTCTTTTGATTTCCTGACTTTTCATCTAGTGCCACTTAATGTGTTATCCCTTTTAAAATGTGATAATATAAAGTGTCTTTGACCATCTTGAAAATTATTATTATTGTTGTTACTTGCTTTTTTAAGTTTTTAATTATCCAGTAAAATGGTCTCAGCATTTCCCAGATGGAGTGTGGCTAGTGTGTGTCATACAAAAATGAATGAATGGATGAATGACATCTGATATATTGGATTTTTTTTCTCTAGCAAGATTTGGATAAGCTCTAATAATTTGTTTATGACCTTTTGTAAATTGACAGTCCATCACCTACAGCTATACTTTTGTGTTTAGTTCTAATTAGAAAATGCAATAAAATGGTGAACATGGGAATATTGCACCTGCTAGACATGTTAGCGTTGTTGTTACATATGGGCGAGACTGCATGCAGAAGTTAGCATTCTTCTAAATTTCAGACGATTTAATTCCAGTTCACCCCTCCTGGCTGTCGGAGGAGCAATCTGCTGTCGGTACTGAAGTTTGGCCAAGATTATCTAACATGAAGGGTTTAGTTAAACCTCCTGAACTGCTTGCAGGTTATCTGGATGGATCTATGTGCTGTATCATAGGCAGCTGGACTTTAGGACTTGTTTCAGTCTCTTGAACACATTTTACCTCTCATCCAAGGGGCTTCTTTGGTTCTAACTAACTGGAGGGGAGATGCAGGCTTTTAAACCCTGTGTGGGAGTTTCCTTATAGAGGCGTTATGGACAGGTGTGAGCTCTGAGTTTCAGAGTCCTTAGGGCCACTTGTGGGTCGTTGACCTAACCGGCCTTCGTCTGGATGATTATGTCAGTACTTTTCAAGCAGCAGGGCAATAGCCAATAAGAGAGAGTTGCTGATATTGTAAACATTCTAGCTATTGAGTCTTACATTCGCAAGCTTGCATTCACAGGGAGCACAACCTGTTTCGAAGTACAACCTCACAGTTATGACAGCATGGCTTTAGACTCTTGGTTTGTGCCTATGGATGCTGTGAAAACAACAAATGAAAGTTATCTCCATTTTATTGAAGTAGAGGCAGAAATCTGAGACAGATATCAAAAACAAAATCAACCAACTGAAGAACCACTTTATATATATACACACACATATACATATATGTGTGTGTGTTGTTTGTGTGTTTCACATTAGACCACAGTAATCTGTATTGCTCAGTACCACTTGGGCTAAGGGAGAAAATATGTTTTTCATTTTGGGGTGAACCGACCCTCTAAACGCGTTCTGGCGTTTTGTGTATGGATAACATTTGACCTGTGTGTGTGTGTGTGTGTGTGTGTGTGTGTGTGTGTGTGTGTGTGTGTGTGACAGCAAACACACATAGCTTATGCTAAGGTAGTTAATCCGTTTACACTGAGACAAAATATACACACATCATGGACTCACCCAAAGGTTAAACTGATGTTCCCATCTTAAAACGGTACCTTAATTAGGACATTGTTGTGTCTGAGAAACAGTAATGATGGAGGTGTTGCAGAGAGGCTGATCGAGAGTCCTCTCTGCTCTCCCACACCTTTCAATTGCCTTCATGGAGGAAGAACTCAGTCGAGAAGTGAGAAGTGCCTTGGGCTTGATTTTCTAAGAGCCCCCCCGGCCCCCACTTCTGGTGAAGTGTCCTTGAGCAAGGCAGTGAACTTCAGTCAAATGTCAAATCACTTGAGACACAATGTGCAGATATAATGAAAATGATTTTACGACATTAATGTTAAATTCTCAACTTTTTTGCTTTATAAGTCTGGCTTTCATCCTTTCAAACAATAAGAGCTAAAGGTAAAAAACTAAATAAAAAGAAAACAGTTTCAGTCTCTGTAGATATCTGCCCTTAGTTTCTCTGTCTTTTCAGTACAATAGCTCTGATGCAAACAAAGTGATAAGCAATGACAAGTGTGATAGTTTTCTGGCATCACTGCAGGTTGCTGATCTTGATCTTTTACTGTCTTTTTAATACCATGGAAAACCTGCATTTGGTACAAAACAAAATACGTAAACTCATGAGTGTGTCCTAATGTGTGAAACTGGGTTGTAAAATATGTTATGTCTAAGATCATCTTAGTTAGGTAAAAGACAGATGTATGTGCATATATCTCTCAGCTGAATCTACTGGTCTATCACACTATCGTCCTTTTGCAGGTACAAAGCTGTATAAGGAGACAGGATGGGCCAGGGCTAGCTGGTTAGCATGCTAACTTCAGTGGACATATCTGCAACACAGTATATGTGATAATGAAGATAATATTGAAGATGAATGAAGATAATATTCAACAATTACAAGTGGTGAACATGGTCCTACACAGGTCTCTGCCCTGTGAGTTTAACCATGCACTTTCATTACAATAGTAGTTGCTTGTTTTTTCATGTTTGTTTTTATTATTTTTCTGTAGGGTTAGGATTAAGATTTCATTCTTACTCTTACTATGGCAACTTTTTACACTCCTGAGTTTATGTATAGTTTGTTTTGGAACTCCACTGACCTGTTGAGTCCCTCTGATCCTTTAAACTATCCTTCAACCATTAATTAGGGGGCCAAGCCCGAGTGGCCGATTTTTATTTTTCTCCGGCTAAAAGTGGTGCTGCAGGCTAAACTGTGCAAGGGAGGGCAGTGCAATTTGGAGGGTTGGTCCAGACTCCTGCAAATATCTCAGACACAAAAAACAACATATATCCACCTGCAGGGGGCGCTATAACCTAGGCCAACGCGTTTTTGCCTATAACTCTCACACCATATGTCGCACATTCAAAAACCTTGCATCCCCAGATTCCCTCAATGGAGCTCAATCACTTTGCGATTGGCCACGCCCACTTGCGCCTAGAAAGTTTTTTCGCTAAATCGTAATACTGGAAAACCTACTTTTTCAAACTTTTAGGAACTCCTCCTAGAGGTTTTCTGACATAGGACACGCCCACTTCTGCTGCGCATTTCGTTTGCTAAAGCGCCACATACGCAAAACCTACTTTTTCGAACGCCTCCTTGGGATTTTGTCCGATCTGCGTTAAACTTGGCACGTACACTCTTCAGCTGGACCTGGTCTAAAGTTATCAAAAGAAATTTGCTCGGTCAAAAAATGCGCAAATTATTAATGAACAAATTTCTGTAGCTAGCTATAAAAATGGAAACTGTTTCATATCTTGGTCAAACTAAATGCTATTAACACCAAATTTGAGATCCTTGGTTGCCATGACACTGGGAAGGAATGAGCCGAATTTGGCGAATTTTGGCCACTAAAAAATATGGGAACTTTATATCTCTTGAACGGCTGCACCGATTTTTACGAAATTTGGTCGTATGGTGTAGGGCCAATCCTGAGGCCATATCTTGAAGGTGGTCATGACTGGTCAATGTGGGCATGGCTTATTACAACAAATCCAAATCAGCACACATTCAGCTTTTTGCACTTCCGGTACACTTCCCATTACAGTGAATAACACGGCTCAGACGTTGGCCTGTGTCCTCACTTTTGCCCCGAGCCCGTCATCTTTTGGGGCCAACTTCTGTGGGCTCTGCGGTGCGCGGGGTCTGAGTCGCGCAGTTCATAACTGCTTGCAGTTCTAGTTATCAATTATATTTGGAAACTGGCTATTAGACAACATGGTGTAAATTTTGTGCATTACTAATTAAATTACTTATTTTTACCCTCTAAATCATTTTACCTCACAACAGTTATTTTCATGTCCACAAATCTGAGCAGTCACAAGTTGTCATGAGAGCTTTAACAACCAGGAGGTCTGATGCATGTTGGGACATGAAAACAACAAATGCCTCTGACATTGCATGTGTTGGATGTTTCTAGCATGTCTTCTGTCTCCGGGGCTTCTCTGAGATCACCATACATGACATTACCAGTGGAGCTCCAGCAGCTCCTGTCTCTGTGGCAGCGTATCCAAGATACAACACTGAGAGATGTATGTCCTTGGTGGACAAAAAGGAAAATATTCAAAAGCTGGACATGAAATTATAAACATTTGAGCCTGGAGGGTAGAAAAACAAAGGTCACTGGTTAGATTAAAAAATCACATCAAAATGTCCCTTGAGCAAGGCATGTAACCCGTTTACCAGAAGACTGTGGCCGTACAGGGCAGGTTCCATAGAAAGAATCATGCAGACTCATTAAACCATTGCTGGAAAAAAACCTAAAAATCAGTGAGGGCCTGGTGCCCATCTCTCAAAAAGAAGTCATATCTTGCTGTTCTCCAAGTGGGAGTCGATGTGTTTGATGAGGGCGTCATCGGGGTAACCAGTAGGGAAGGTCAGCTGACACAGAGGACAGCTACGAACAGCACTCTCCTCTGACTCCATCCATAACTACAGACAGAGGAAGTGTCAGTTAGTGAAGCCCAAATTTTGAGTAAAATCTTAGAATCGCATCTCAGTTTTCACTAAACAATAACCAATAAATTAAACCAACTAATAATGATTGTTATTACAACCCATACATGGTGTTTGCAAGTTTTGCTAACTTGTGAACCTTTTAAAGTGATACAATTTCAGTATTGCTTGTACTGATTGGTCTGCACTGATCAATCAAAAAGTTCTATCAATACAGCTCAAACTGCCAACTTATGCTTATTTTCAATATGCTGTGTTAGGTTTTATATTTACATGTCTAACTTTTGAAGAAACAACTGTGTTTTCTCTGCCTCAGAAAGTTCTGATATTATACCATCCCACTCCTGCTTAGTGCAGTGGAGTTTCACAATAGCAATGTTTTCCACTTACATGTGTGTTATTTGAGCCAAAATGAAAACGCAATAATCAAATTAACATTTTCATTTTCACACTCTCAAATTATACTTTAATTATGAAATCACTTAAATGTAAATTCAAATATGTAAATTACATTTCAATATAAAGACTGCACGATTTGAAATTTGAAATCAAAAACAATCTGCCATTTTGCACATACAAGCATGTGAAAATGAAAATGCAACATGGATTATTACGTTAGTATTGCATACATATGTGACAATTATATTGTGGAATTACACATTCAATTTTCAGGTTAACATTATCATTTTAATAAAGTAACCTATGGGCTTCCACAGTTGTCTGTTGTAAATTATTGGGTTTGTTTTCTGTATGTTTCTTTTCCCCATGTATCCTGTCATGTCATGTATTTCCATGCAGGGAATCTATTAGCTGCTTTATGACATTCTCATGTTTCCTACTCACGTTAATGGAGGGCCAAGACTGAGCATGCTCAGTGTTCATGTAGGGAGGCAGATGGCAGGAGAGGGTGGCAGGGCCCTCAGGTGCTGAGAAGGAGGGATGATGGGGCTGTTTCCTAGGAGACGGAAACGAAGGGTGTAGGGGCTGTTCCCTAGGAGACGATGAACCAATCCCAATTGCACCAAGTGTTTGAGGCGGGCTGGCAGCCGGAGATAGGTATGTACATACATCCTGTAAATTTACACAACATACACACCTTCACAATGAATATCTCCTCTATAAATCCATAAGAAGAGCCACACACATATTTCTCATGGACATCACCTCTTCATCATCAGAGGACTGTGGTGGTGTAACCAGTGGGGTGGGCTCAGGTGGGTCGTCAAGGTGACAAAAGTGATGCACCTGGATGAAAGGAGGGGCAGGGGAGAGTATAATGATTAAATATCATCAGGTTCAACGGTTATACTCCAGTGTTTCTGTCTAAAACAAACACTGGTGCAAAAAGCATGTCTTTTTTTGGAAAGGGTTTTATATAAATTAAAGGAAAGCTCTCTCTCTGACCTCAGCAGCCCGAGGGAAGCCCAGGTCCAGAGCACAATGATGAGGACTGCTGCTCAGGCTGCTGCCCCCACCTCTCTCTCCTCCCCCTCCTCTCTCTCCTCCGGCTCCATGGGCCGAGGCTGGTCTGACCAGGCCCACCAAGGATGCACGGAGCTGTGGTTTGGCTTGGCCATAACCTTGCATCTCCCCAAGGAGTGGCCTGGGCTTAGGGAGGGTGGATACTGGATCTCTCATCAGGCGAGCTGATGGTCTCTGGATGGCTGATGGGTCAGATACCTGGGAAAAAAGCGAGAGGTCAAAACAATTGCCATGAGGTATATCTGTAGTTTGATAGTAATATTAGACAAAATATTAGAAAGCGCATGTCAAATCTTCAAACCAAGTAATAGCAAAAATCAAGCCTCACCTCTGAGTAACTACGGCGACCCTGGAACTTTGCTCGTAGGCGGCTGCTCGTTGGCTGATGGGAGTAAGAGGCGGGGCCGTCGTTTGGTGACAGAGGAGGAGAGGTAGTGGGGAGGAGCCTTTCAGGGGAGAGTGAGGGGCGTTGGGGGGAAGTAGGGGAGAGACGCTGAGGAGCCGGGGGAGGACGAGAGACTTGAGGAAGAAGAGAGAAAGACAAACATTTAGGCGTTTTGGTTCAATAATACAGAAGGATAGTACCAATCATTCATTTGCATCAACCAAGAAGCCACTCAGGTGACCTACCCGGCTCCTGTGAGACGTGTCGCAGAAGGTCACTCTGTTTCACTGCCAGATTGCGAACACGACCCAACTCCTCCGTTAGCTCAGTGTAAGCTAATGCTAGGTTCACCCTGCACCACGAAGAGAGTGCATGAATACACAAATAATTAGAAACAGGCACACTGTAGACTGGTTGTAAAATACTGTCCTATTTAAAGTAAGACTCACTGTTCGTCCCCGGCTTTCTTTATCCATTCCACATCACAGTGCTCACAGTGGGTGGACAAGTCCTGTGACTGACAGAGAGACAGACACAGTGCTGTCTTAACATCTTTTCTAATACATCTCTGTAAATCTATACTGTATTTCATGTATTTATTTTTCTACATATTGTCCAGCTTTGTCTTTCTTCCCTCTACTGCAACACTAGTCCTAGTCCTTCCATCTCTACTCATGTTTAAGTTGGAGGCTGAGTTCTTCCTTCTGTCTGTAAGTTTGCTGAAAAAGCTTTCCGCCAAGGCTCTCTGGGAAAAAAGCTAATGCTGGGATCTGTATCTGGTTAATTGTGGGGTTTTGCAGTTCCTAGGATTTGGTTTTTATGGTAATATTCGTAATATTTTATCACTAATTTGTCATGTTATGAAAATGCTTCTGATGTTATGCTGAATATTAATTTTTGTGTGAACAGAACCTCTGTTGTACACATTTAATGTCCTCTAGATTTTCTTATGTGAACCCTGAACCTTCAAATGGTTCAGTTCAAACTCCAGCTGTGATAAGAGGATGTATCACGGAAGATCTATTTAGAAATGTGATTGGATGCTGGGTAGGATCGTCATATACATTAACTACACCTATATTATACCTATACCTGGCAAAGTGAACATGAAAAATAACACTGGTATCATATCAGCTCTGAACATTTTGATAATATTCAAAGAAGTAAAATACGACATGTTAAAATTTTTGAACATTTTGTATTTTTAGAATTATTTATTAGATTAATTATTGTGCAGTGATTCAGTTTGTTGCACACGAGGCAACACAGTTCTTAACCCTATCTGTGGCTCTAGGCCCCAAAGCCCTTCGGTTGTTCCTGATGTAAATCTTTCAAAGTGGTTGACAAATACATTGAATAATAGTCATTCATTTCCCAAAACAACTGGTCTCTGGAGTTTCCAAACAAGCTTAAATACTGTTGATATCGGGGACTGTTGTCACTATTCTCAACCAACCACATCAACCTGCAATAGATTTGTATGGTTATTCTTATGATTTGTATTACTAGTGCATTGCCCATAGGAAGTATAAATTCCTTTCGAAAAGTGGGAGGTTAAGTAGCTTTTTCATGGATGGCCAAATGAGGCTGTGTTTGAAGGTGGGACATCAGGGATATAATTGGTTGTTTTTGACTACTTTTGATTTTACCATTATATTTCACCGTAAAAACTACTTACTTGTTTGTTGTTTATTTAAAACTTGTTTGGTGTCATTATTTTCAGCACAACCTCACATGTGTGACTGTACACTTATTTTTTCATTTTGACACACTGTATTAACACAATGGATCTAAAATCACAAAAAAACATCAAAAAACGTCAAATCCGAGTAGGATTTTTTACTGTGAAAACCACAAATATGTTTAACGAACCAATTTTATTACTTATAATGCAAATATAAATTGTTGTTTGCTTAATCTGTGCATACGTTTTTGAAATTTACAAAGTTATATGTAACTATTTACATTTAAATGTAACACAAAAAACCGACTCCACTACACACTAAACACACTACACCAAACACTACATAACACACTAACTATATACTCAAAACACGCTATATGTCACAAATCTCGCTGTCTCTACCGCTGTCTCTCTTCCGCCGGCGTCACTCCCACAATTTCCTCTGTTCCTCAGCAACCAAACGTGGGTTACCAAATAATTTTGTGATTGGTTGGTGTGGTGCCTATTTCCACCAATAGGAATGTGATTTATCGCTTTCAAACACTTGCTGCTTGCCAACACTTTCGTGACAAAAGCCCGTTTTTACCGTTTCTTCCTGCACCAGACACAAAGCAAACGTGACGGCAATGTTCGCGAAAAGCGTGGCGGACATTATTTACCGTAAATCCGGTTTTGGACGTGCCGGTGCGTCCGTGGACTCGGGAGGTGGGCCGTGGGGGTGGGCTAGCAGCTAGCTACACACAAACATCCACAGATTCCAATTCCAGTTTGTTGTCCTCGCATATCCGGATCTCCTCAGACCCGAACAGACTCGGTCCGGACTCGTTTGGTCTCATTAATCCACAACTGTCTGTTTAGATACACAGAACGGGACCGAACCGCCGGCAAAATCCGGGTACAGCTCGCACCGCTGCAGGTATGAATCCGCTTGTTTCTTAAGGTATGTCGTGGGGGTGAGCTCTGCAGTGATGGCTCTGGTGCGCACGTGACTGTTGTGGCTATATGTGACAATGCTAGCGGAATTCGTAAAGCATTTATGAAATAATTTATTAACGGTATCATTGTAGTCAAACAAATGCGATGTTGCACACTCTTGAACCACGCAGCAGCCATGTTGAAATTCTCAGGTCACTCTGATCCTGATCCGCAGAGATATTTGAGGCACACATACGCAGACACACACACGCACACACAAACACACACACACACACACACACACACACACACACACACACACACACACACACACAGATTCCTTGCTTTTATAGAGAGATGCATACATGTAATCTATTCATTTCAGTTTCATTGAATTTTGTTTTTCCTTTGTGTTACACTTCATTATGAATTTCCATTATCTGTGAAAAAAAATGGACTGGAGACCTGCAGTAGATAATGGCTCTGAGGTGTAAACATCCAGTCATTTAGGCATGAGGCCTACCTGTCTCTGGGCATCCTGTAGCTGGGCTACATCCTGCTGCAGCCTCTGAAGCTTGGCCCTCAGCTCCTTCTCCCTCTGACAGGCTCCCTCGGCTTGGTGCCGCGCCCCCTCCAGCTCAGCCTCCAGTCGCTGTAGCTTCAGGTCTGACAAGGCGTCCAGACTGCGGGAGCTTTGCAGCGTTGGCCCACGGCCCTCTGACAGAACCAGACACGCAGCTGCTTCAGTGTGTGTCACTCATTAGTTTTCTTTTTCACTGCTCTACAATGATATGAATAAAATAATAAATACCAATACGATACTTAAATCGTTGGTATTGTCTATGTACATGTCTGTGGTCTGTCCCACTGTTCTAACAGTTACTAATAATGTAAGACTGGAGTACAGATGCCAAGCATGAAGTTGCCACACCCTTCACCCATTCTATGTGTTCTCTTCATGTCTATGACATATTCTACAGATATGGACAGTAAACTTCAGGTCTTTTTCACGATTAATTGAATACAAATGAGACAGCTAGTCAGCTAGCATGCTATTTAAAATTTTGTATGTTCAGTGGTTGTCAGGAGTCATTGGGCTTGTGTCTGTTCTTCCGCAATTGGTTTGTATAACAAAACTACTGAGCGGAGCAGTGGTACGGCGGATCAAGTGAACAACTGCTCACAGCAAGATGTCTGAACCTGAGAGGAACAGCAGCAGACTATAAAACTATAGCTCATAAAGCACTGGAGCAGAACCGCAAGACAATCGGATATAACCACACTACACTTCAAGTTAAACGTTTTAGTCCAGAGTAGAGAACCAGTCAGAGAGTAGAATGGTCTTAATAATACAATAAGGAATGGACTGAACAGTGTGTAGTAAGGGTGTCACGATTTCAATTTTAAATCAAAATTGACCGAAATTAATTCACAATCTCGAACTTCGAATTAAAAAATGAAATCGTCGATGCTGCCACGCCCCGATGTCACGTCCGGTCGGCTTGCCAAGTGGAAAAAAAAACACACACGTGTTACAACCAAACTGCAGACTATATTGTACACTTTATTGCTGTCGCTACTACTGCTACTCCTTTCGCTTCTCCTTCCTCTCCCATTCATTCACTGTCGGCACATAGGCGCACCCCCTCCTTAAGCACACACACCTCACGCACCGCCATATTCCTGAAAGGGGCTACGCCACGTATACAACAATGGCAACTGCAGATGGAGACCCATCGACAGAACTTGAACCCCCTCCTCTTTCACTGCAGTCGCAGGTGTGGAAGCACTTTGGATTTCCAGTGAGTTATGTTGACAACGTTGCGTTGTTGACAAGGGTTAGCCACAGTTTGCAAGCTCTGCAGAAACGAGATGGCAGGTTATTTTGTTTAAGTTTCTAATTGACTGAAGATATAAGTTATTGTTACATTATGTTGTTAATAAATGTTTTAAATTTGACAATGTAGTGTGGTACATTGCGAACAAAGATCAGATATTATATTGCATAAAAGTCTAAAAATGGCATAGCAACCTGTGCTTTGAAAAAAAATCGAGAATCGAATCAAACCGTGACCTTGGAATCGAAAATTTAATCGAGTTGAGGATTTGGAGAATCGTGACACCCGTGACAAGGGATTATTAAATGATCAATTGCATGTTGTATGTTTACCTAACTAAACTTGGGTCGTGTGGTGAGAAAAGGCTGAGGTGTCCACTTTAAGCTTGTGCTTTACATCTACTAATATGTCTGGTAGCATTACTACAAATACTTCTGTTGTTATTACTGACAGTACTGCCGTGATCCAAACAGCACCCACCTCTGGGTACATCCAGGCTTGTGTGGAGTTGAGACTGATGTGCGTCTTTGCTGCGGAGCTGTGCGCTGAGTGTCTGAAGGGAGGTTTCTCTCTGTCTGAGAGCCGACTCCAGACTGTGGATCTGCTCCACATGCTGCTCTGCTAGAGTCGTCTGACACGCACACAGACCAAAAATTTCCACTTCATAGTTATGCTTAAAATGTTCTGACAAGGAAACATTGGTCTTTGTGTGTGTGTGTGTGTGTGTGTGTGTGTGTGTGTGTGTGTGTGTGTGTGTGTGTTTACCATCTTATCTAGGTCTCTCTGGACATTGCTTTTCTCCAAGTGAATCTTCTCATAAGCCTGGATGACTTCCTCCAACCTCTCCTCTCTCTCCTTACTCTTCTGAAGCTGAGACACAAAGAGACAACTGTCAGATTCTGCTTCAGTTCATTAAAAACAGAAACAGCTTGGGTTTTGTTCTGTCCATCATTCCAATTCTGAATGAAAACACATAAATGCATCTCCTCTGCGACTATCAGTTAAGCTGTGATTCATAGTGAAATATTTCATGACTCGGCCGAGCTATGAACCTTATGAACATAACAGCTTTGGACTGAATCTACACTGAAGTGCAGACGCTCAGTTCACTGACTGTTGTATGTACTGAATTGCCTTTGAGTGGCAATGCATTCAGTTGAACATAGTAAGGTGCCATTGACCTTTGATGTGACTCGTATCTTTGGAGATACAAGTACACGGACTACATCAGTTGTGTGTGCAAATCCAATTTGACACTCTGCACTAAAATGATAAAACAGCTGTTCAAAGCAGTAGAGTATGCTGTTTTTGTATGAATTAATTGGCGGAGATATGAAGATAAACTTTTCCGACAGTATAATACAACATGCATATAGCGCCTCTTGTGCAAAAGCTTGTTGACAGTAGCTGCACTTACAAGGACCGTAAGATTACACTAATTATCGGAATGATAGGCCACTCAAAATTTAAATGCCTCATAAGAGCAGAATATGGTATTTGGAAGAGACTGGTCTGATCTGGCCTAATCTGGATGAATTTTCAATCAGATTGAGAGGGGTGGTGGTGGTAATCTGCCCAATGAGTAAATATTAGCACCTAATAATCATGTAAATTCTTAGTTTATTTGTTAGGAATAAATATATTTTCTCCCCACGTGGGGGTAACATTAGGTGACGTTGGAGGGACAAAAACATGATGGTGACAAACAGGGCCGGCCCGAGGCATAAGTGAACTAAGCGGCTGCTTGCCAGGGGGCCCCATTGAGGAAAAAAAAAAGTTTTTTTTTTAATTTTTTTTTTTTTTACATATTAAATAAATTAAACAAGTGACATAAATGAATGAATGAATGAATGAATGAATAATTAAATTAATTTGTGTCAATAATTGTCAAGCACAGGTGACTATGCGGTGGTGGGAGGGGGGCGCAAAATCAAATGCTGCTCAGGGCCCCCAAAGGCTTGGCCTAGCACTGGTGACAAAACAGAACTGGACTATGGCTGATACATGTTTTTGCTGGGGATCTTAGAATTCAGGATTACTGAAGGTGGAGAGGTTCAAAATAAGACTTTGTTCAAACGAGTGTTTGAAGAGACGAACGAAGCTGGAGTCCCATGCTCTTGTTGATACAGACTGGAACATATCGTGGAAGATAAAACCCAGGAAATTCTTGCAGTGACCTCATTAGGCTGCCTATATGAATGATCTGATTTTGATTTGATTCTTATTCTTTCTCTTCTGTTTTATTGCTGGCAGATTACACCTGACACTGCAGAGGGCAGGTCCACTTTGTGCATAACAAGTAGTATTCTGTTTAAGGGTGTGATATGTAGTTTGAATCAGAAGGGAAAGATCGTCATTGGCTGACTTTTTCTGACTAAACAAACTCAATAATTAAACTCTCTTTGTTTTCATGACCGAATAAACTGAATAAACAAACTGACCTTAAAGGACAACACAATTTATGCTGTTTAACTTTGTTTATATGTGGCGGACCCTGCCACCTTTCTAGCTTCAAACAGTGTTCTGGACAACTTACTTTCCTCTGAGAACAGTTTATGGAAACAATGATTATCAGGGCCCGAGCAGGGACCCTGCATGGTCCCAATTGTTTTTGTAATGATTATTGTTATTTTTTTCTTAGCCCATAATGATCGCATTTTTCACTGCCTGAACATACCCCAAAACTCACCAAATTTGGAATGTACGCCACACCTGGTGAAAATTTAATAATCTATTCTCATTCAGAATTTCCACAGTAGGTGGTGCTATAGTCGAGGAAAGTGCGTTTTGGCTTATAACTCCCATATGATTTGTCACACATTCAAATATCAATTAGAGCCACACGTTCAGTGAATTGGGCTGAATCTCATGATATCCTGCCTATTACCGCCTAAGGTTTTTTTCTGAGTTTGCATTAGTTCCTCATTAATATTGTGAAATATCAAAATTCTGAGTTTGAATTTCTAATCCAAAACTACATAGTGCCCCTAAAACTTTGGGGAATGTAAACACCTATCCGAGTCGGAATCTCTACTCAGAATAATTTCAATCACACTAAAGAACTATTATCCATGTAACCACAGCTAGTGAGGATGGTGACAATGTATTAGATGGTGAGAAATATTACAGAATATGCAAATAACAGTACGTTTTAGAAATGCAGGCTACTAGCTCACAGCTATCTAATGTTACAACCATAAACAGTCTTACGATCATGTTTGGCAATTTGTTGACGGGTGAGTGGGTGAGAGAAGGAGCAGCTCATTCGCTCTCCCTTCCAGCATTAAAGATGAAGTACTGCAAACAACACTTGAAGCTACTCTTGCATGATAATCATAAGCAAACTGAAAAATACAGAGCTTTGATGATACTGTGGCTGATTTAATGCAAAACAGAAATCTAGGCTTCCAAAATCTTTTTTGTGTTTGCTCTATGTGAAACCATAGCAGAAGTCAGTGTCGACGTAAGGAGTTTCCCTCAAATTGTTTTCCACCTTGGTTGAAAATATTGGGTCTTAGTGTATGTTTGCCAATGCTGAGTAACAGATATGTGCGACAGTTGGACAGTTAAGTATGGCAACACAACATGGATAAACCACATACAGTACGTATCACAAATGCAGTAAAAGCAGAAATTTGTTACGTTGGTTTAAGATTATGATACATTGTGAATAATTCATATTTTAGACAGTAGTGCAGGGTTACCACAGCATATGTTTCAGTGTTCATTTTGTGGTTATTGTGGCTTCTCCAAATATGTTACTTAATATTATACTTATACTTTTTTAAATTGTATTTATCAACTTTAAAAGAATGTAGTTGCTAATTCAATAATCACATTGAAAAACAATTATTTTAACAGCTCATAGAAATGCATGAAACACACAGAACATTAAAAAGAGATGACAAAAATTAAATATTGTACAAAAAACCAACACATAGGCTAGGATATCAAAGATTTTCCGGCTGAAATTTCCGACAGTTTTAAAAATAGCCCAGACTGTCGAGTCAATTAATTCATATTGACTGCATTAAATTTAAATGTCAAATCTAATATGTACAAGGAACACGTGTATCACTCCATGGCTTTTAACAGAGACTCTTGAGCTATTTAACCCGCCCACAAAAATCAAACACCTGACCGTTTATTTTCTTCTGCTGCTGGGACTGCTATGCAACAAGGGATCAATAGCAACTATAAAGTTGTGCTCGCTTTGGTGTCACCTCAATAATCTGGCTAAACAGCCAGCTCGGTGTCTAGTGGTCTGACTTTTAGAGAATATTGTCTCTACACTCGACAGTATTCCATATCCCCAGATTTCAGCAATTACAACACTGCTAGTATTACAGAGTACCTCTTGAGTGAGAGAGTTGATCCTCTGCTGTAGGTTGGTGGTCTCTGATTGGATAACACTGGTATCCTTGATGATGGGCTCACAGGAACAGCAGAGTATTCTCTCCTCTCCAAATTCACTGATCATAGGAAACTGGAGGACAGGGGAAGAGATGACATGTGAGAAGATTGACTCTCCAGTAAACAATGCATTCACATCTTGACAACATGTCTTTTCTATTCTCTTGTGTTTTATTGTGTGTGATAATCTGTGTACTGTCTGTGTGTTTGTGTATGTGTTGCTCTCCACCTTGACCTCGTAGTGTTTGAGCTTCCTCTTTATGCTGCTGTTCTCCCTCTCCAAACTGGCCAACCGGGTCTTGATGTCATGATAGGCCGCAGCCAGGGCCAATCCTGATGCCGGGTACGTGTCCTCTGGCAGCCGATTGGCTGACCAGCTGATTCCGGAAACACCCACATCATCTCTCAGCCCTTCTCCTCCTCCAAGCAGCCCCAGCTCTCCTCTGCGGAACAGATCCATCGTCAGTTAGCTGTAGGAGAGGAATAGAAAGAGCTGCGGTGAGTCTCTGGAAATGTGGTGCAGAAAACACAAGCTGGCCTTTAGGCAGACAGTCAAAAGGCTAGTAGCCATATCAGCTCAGTAAGTCACTTTGCACTCTCCACCTCACAGCGGGGGCACTAATTACAATAAATCTGCCAGGCTGCATGTCTTGGCAGAGGTGGCAGTCAGAGAGAGTGTTTGTGTGATTGTGCATTTTCAAACTTCAGCCAGGAGCCCACTGAGCCCGCCAGCCAAGGTTTTGGTGTTTTCCATCTGCTTCTGTAAAGTACATCCTCTCTACCCTGTCCCTTTCCTCTCACTGGCGGTTTCCATGGTTACAACAAAAAAAAATTCCCAAAAGAAGATGAAGAATTTAATCCAAAACTATACCTGCACATGATGGAATCAATAAAGATGAATAATTTCATGTTTTGTGTGTGTGTGTGTGTGTGTGTGTGTGTGTGTGTGTGTGCTTTTCCTAGCCACTACTTCTCAAGAGCTCTGAACCTTCAATATGGTGTGTTGACATGGGTGTCATGAAGAAAAACCATAGTACTTACTGTGAAGTAAGAGCCCTAACCCTAACCCTTTAAAAAAAAACAAGAATTTAAGGAACAAATAATATTTGTTTCAATATATTTTCCACACGTTTTATGAATTACATATTCGATAATGACTATGGTAACTGCCGTACAAGCCAACAAAAACTGAAAACTTAAAAACCAAAATACAAGGTAAGCAGATTCTATCTGGGCACAGAAGCGAGCTTGTGTTTAGGAATATCATATTGTACAGTTCAGATAACACTATGTGTACAATTATTAGAAGCCACAAAACTGCCAGGCTATAACTGGCTTGAATGGTGTTTCTAGGTCAATGTATGCCAGAGCAGGAGATGTTTGAAAAACGTCGCAGATTTGCAACTTTTTTGACCTCGTCCCATTCATTCTTTATGGGAAATTTTTCAGTTATGTCGCGAAAAATTAATATTCTGGAAATCTGAATGATAGCATACCGAGTCAGATCGAGCCGCACGTTTTGATATATTTTTTGTTTGTGTGCGACAAACGATGTGGGACGAGTTAGCGACAGAAAACGGCGGAGGATGAATAATAATGAAAAGAGGCGCGGGCAATATCAATAGCGCCCACTATGGATACCTATAGCTTTGCTATAGAGGTGTCCATAGTGGGCTGGCGAGCACAACCCACTAATAAATAGATGAAGTGCCTGTCAGTCAGCACGGAGGGAACAGCCGCACCGCGTCAAACACCGCCACCAGCACCGCAGGGAACAGCACCCTCCATCCAGAAGCGAACTTGCGTCTGGAGGCCCGTGGACATAGCGGGGGCGACGCATGAGACCCAGAGATCCAGTCCCAGCGACGGAGCCCGGGGCGAATCAACAGCAGAAGTCCAGGAGCTTCCGCACTGAACACCCGAAGACCCCACCAGCAACGGTGGAGCAGCAACCATCCAATATCGCTGCGAGCCGGGGGAGACCACAGCAGCAGAGGAGAGCGAGAACGGAGCCAGGCGGTTAATAACCCAGAGGTGGGGGGAGGACCAGCGGAGCAGCAATGGACAGCCCACAGAGCATCGAGCACGTGTGCTTATGAGTTAGCGTTGCTATGCTAGCAGCTGATCGGTGAGGCTAACAGCTCTATCGGAGAAAGTGGAGAAAGGTGAGTCCATGGAGTCAATTCTTCAGGTGTGCAGGCTTCAAATGTAGTAGCACAGCCTCAGAGCTTGTAAAGATAACTTGGCTTTCTTCTTTAAACAGAAAAAAGCCGTTTTGTCACGGATCGAGAAGTGGCGATATTCACGCCAGCGTCCTCTCGCATCCGGGTTGCCATGGAAACATGATGTAGACTTGGGATTAGAGATTCTGATTCGATGATTAGATCACCGAAAGCAGTATCTGCCGATCCCGATATTGCCGATCACCGATCACAGCGTCAAATCCATAACTTCTTATATATTGTTGTCTTGTGTAACTTTCATATATTTAATTAATGATTCTTCTTACACAACATTGACATTGTATTATTAAGTATACAGATTAGGAGATGACAAAGTATCATGAAGTGACCACCGTTTTATTGCAGGCTGAGGCAATGTGCAATATTTCACACTCTAGAGACTCACTTAGAGACAACTTGGACTCAGCTTACATAGAGCAACTGTAGCTTACTAGTGGGAATGCATGCAGTCAGGGTGGGAATTTCGTCATTTTAGGGGCAAGTCCATTTGGCCTTCACTTTTTTTTTTCAGGGGCACCAAGGCCACATGACAGGGCACAAAGGCCACTGAGTAAAATGTGTTGATTTACCTTTCAGATTGATACCATAACATCCTAATTTATAATAAGATACGGATTATGTATTAAAACATTTTTTAATACCAAAATTAAGTTAAAGTCACATTAGAAAGTAGTTTTTGGAAAGTAGGGTTAGGATTAGGTGATTTTTGTGACACCACACTGAATATTAGTGTTACTGAATATTTCTCCCAATAGAAATTCCCCAAAATTATGGCAAAGTACATTTTTTCCAAACAAAAAAATTGTAGAATAACCAGCAGGAGATCACTGATGTGTAGAATGATTTTGGTGACACTACACTCTGAATATTAGTGAAGTTATTGAATTTTTTGTAGTTTCTGTTTTCGGTGTTGCACTTTGTAGATGCTCCCTGCGCCCTCGTCTGTCATTTGTGTTTTAACAAGGTTTCGCTTATAAGTTATTGATCCGGGAAGTTCGAATCTGTGAATATATTTCCAACTTTACCGAACTAAATCTTACCACATAAATCAGTTACGTATCATGTCAAAACCGGCTGCGCTCGCTCGCTGTGCTGTAAGTTTCGTTCTTCTGTTTTGAGACGCTGCTGCTGTTTGAGAGGCTTTCACGTGAGATCATCGTGATGATGAGACTCCACCTGCACGAACCGCGGACTCACTGAAGTTATTGTGAGTGACTACTGTGCACTCAGGTGGCTGTTATTCAAGGCAAGCCCGCTACGCTGACCGAGCCAGGGGCACAGAGGCCACTGTGGCCGTACGATGAGTTTTATTTTTTCATGCTGCATCAAAGCCAAAGTGTGGGGCAACGGCGGCCCTGGCCGCCGTGAAATTCCCACCCTGCATGCAGTCAATGCACTGTCTCTATATTAAAACGTCATCTGATCGGCCTGATTTGATCTATTTTGAGAACTCCGATCAAAACCGATAGGGTCATTATCGGCCGATTGCGATCGGTTGCCAATCGATCTGTGCATCTCTACTTGGGATTAGTGTTGTTTTTGGCAGCCTGTTTTAATTTTAGTTTTAGTGTCTTTGTGTTCAACTGTCATTTTAGTTTTTATTTTTTTAGTTTTAGTCACGTTTATACTCTTTTTAGTCTAGTCAAGTTTAAGTCGAATAAAAGTCTGAGCATTTTAGTCTTATTTTAGTCAGAATTATCTATGACTATTTTCGTCTAGTTTTAGTCGACAAAAACTGATGACATTTTAGTCTAGTTTTAGTCAATGAAAATTGTACTTAAGTCTCTTTTTAGTAATGCAATTTCTATCTGTGTACTTGTCTTGCATTTGCTATGTCGTAGGCCTACCCTTCTCCCCTCATAGGTCAATGTCATTTGGTAACAGCAGTGCACAGACACACACACACACACACACACACACACACACACACACACACACACACACACACACCCACACTTCATGTTATTATTCATTATTCTTTTTTCAATGTATTTTCTTTTTTGTTTGTATTGTTTATATATTCCTTGTTTTGTTTTCACACACACACACACACACACGGCTGGCCGACTGTTAGGTTCATGAAGAAGCATCTGTCCTCCCGAACGAGTGTTTGTGATGAAAATAGATCAGCCCTTCAGACCAAGACTTCGGTGAACTTTCCCTCAGAAATCAGCCTCTGTCCCAGTGAGTGAGTCAGACAGCATCCAGTTTACTGATGACGATCATGTAATTATGTAATTTAGAGCGAAAAACGTAACTTTGTCACTTTCCAGTATCTCAGTCACTACACATTATTACAGCATCCATTTGACTATAAACTGTCCGCGGGTTTAGACTGACAGGGGACACCGGAGGGAACACCGAACCCCGGCTGGCCGGCCATCGGTCCCTTTCTTTGTGCCAGACACTCTGTGCCTTGAGTTATCGTTAACGTTAAGACACCGCAGCTGCATCTTCTTAATAATGCTGCGCGGGTGTGGATTGAGGAAGAGACGTCGCCTGCGTCTGTGCAGTGCGACCTGATGCAGCACCTGAACTGAGACTCAGGAAACAGAAATATTGCAAAATAATAATAATAGCGATACGAAATAACGTCATAACATTTCGTCCCGTCTCGTTTTGGTCAACTAAAATGAAGAGATACTTTAGCAGAGTTTTTTATTTTGTAAACCACATTTAGTCCCATTTTTATTCGTCAACAATATTGCATTATATATTTGATTATAGTTTGTCACATGACCACCATTTACGTCGCGTCTCGTCTCGTTTCCGTCACGTGATAAAGGTTTGTTGACGACGATATTTAGTCATAATTTTCGTTGATGAAAGCAACACTACTTGGGATCCATAATAAGCCGACCTAACCAATGAAAGAATCACTCATACAAGTGATTCATATGTTGCTAATTCAAGCAGTTTAAACTTCAGCTTTATCCAAAATGTTTTCTGGCCCTGCATTGAGGAGCCTCTTCTCCTCGATTACCTGTTTTACATGCTCTGCTGTATGAGACCCACAAAACTGGTGTGCATACCAGCGTTGTAACTCGACAGTGGAAGAAATACAATGTAATACCGAGATGGTAGGGCATACCGGGGATTCAAAAACTCCAGGTGACGAAGAAAATCCTGATCCTCTACAACGGAGATGAGCTGTTTATCCAGAACGATTAAATTAATTACCTTCTTTGTAATATTTTTGGCCATGTCGCTGTCTTGAGGATATATCTCTTAACTTTTGAAAGTATCCGCGAGTGTTTGTTGCTTTTTTTTATCTTTGCCTGTATTGCTTGAGTGAACTTGTATTCTTTGAGTGTTTCTTTTTGGTGTATCAAATGTGTAGTATTAATGCAGCTCTTTTGTTATCTGCGCAAAATGGTCGTATTGCAGATGTTACATGTTGCCGTTGGACTCTCGCTTTCTAATTTAAGTTATTTCCACTTTGCAGACATTTTATGTACAGGTTTGCCAGAGTAACGTTACGCACGCGCAGGCATAGACTGGCCATCTGGCGTACCGGGCAATGCCCGGTGGGCCGACGCACATTTTTGGGCCAGGCTGTCATAATTTAATCAAAAAAGTTTATTATAAATCATTTTTATTGACCGCGACGGCCCATTGGTTGATTTTCTAGAAGGACATTGGGCTAATCCAATGAAATCTCATAGCCCTCCTCTTTTTTTTTTTTAAGTGCAAAGTTTAGAGGGGGTGGCCCATTGGTCCATCTTCAATATAGACAGTGGACTGAACCAATCAGGATATAGTGCAACAGCGGCCCCACCCCTCCCCTCCCTGCGCTGCCACCTGTGCTAGTTGCAAGTGTTAAGCGTGAGGAGTGACAACATGGAGTAATTAAAGAGAAAGAAAAGTTGCGTGCTAAGAGAAGAGCACAGCAAGATGCTGCAAAATGTGCTAAAATCACAGACTTGTTCGGTGGAGGGGCTTCTGTAGCCTCCACGTCCTCTGAAACAGCAGTGAACCAGCAGGTTGCAGGTGAAGAAAGCAGCAGCGGGCAGGAGAGGAGCAGCAGAGATGCTGCTGACTGACAGGGACAGTGTAGTACAACCGGTAAGCAGGTAGTAACTTTAGGATAATACAGGGACTGTGAGGTGATGGAGGTAACGGTAGCTCTATGAAGCGTTATCAACGGGTCGGGCTAACACAGAGGGGCGGCAGACAATTCATGCCGGTGTGTCGCGCTGCTTCGGGTTCGGGCTTAAAAATCCGCGGGCCGGGTCAGGTTGTAATTCAGGCCCGTTGAGAACTCTAATTAGATGAGAATGATGAGCAATGGCGATTGATAAGTATCAATATTAATTGGTGTTGCATACTTCCCAAAATCTGGCAGCCACGGCACCTTATTCTGATGAAATAGCAAACGGGCAAGGCCAAGAAGTGTTGGATGAGCAGCAAGTGTCCATTTTAGGCTCCATCAAGGCATTTTAGATATTTAGGTTAAAGGTGTGTTGAAAGGCTGCATAGTAGTTTGAATTTGTAGCAACCATACGCTGTGGTTAAACATGTTTTAAAAAACTGATTTTAAAACTGCTAAATGATAGTAAAAGCTTTGCAATTTAAGCACTAAAGTAAGTGTGAAAAAAGTATAAAAGTATTATTAGCAAAAGGTATGCCCACATTAAATAAGAGTAAGACAGTGTTAAATGCTTTTAAGACATAGTTGCTTTGTATGAGTTCATAAAGCAGCCCTGTCTTTAGCCTGATATAACAATGTTATAGCTTAAAGGAGGGAGGACTTTTTAACCTGAAGAATTAGAATTGATCTGCTATACCAGGGAAATTCAGAAAATACATATTAGAGATGATTTCATTAAAAAGGATAAAAGAATCAATTGAACAGAGCAGACAAAAGTGGTGGAGTTATCAAAAGACACTAAACCTCTGAGATTTAGGATGTTGATGATACATTATGCTTGAAATAGAATATAGCTAAGGATGTAGAACTATGTGTTGAGTACATTTACTTATTTGCTTTCCACAATGGTTATTTGATAGACTTCTAAAGTAATGATAAACTGCAAATTTCTAATAAGCCTAAAGGCAAAAAGTTATGGGGTTTTTTTGTGCTCCGCTAATTATGAGGGGCCGGTCTAAGCCAAAAAATGCCAGGGCCGATTTTTTGTCCCAGTTCACCCCTGCGCACACGTCTGCGCTCTGCCAACAATTATGCTCTGACGTAAAAGAAAAAGGAGATAAAATCGGGCTTGGGTCCACGTTCAAAATTCAACCAATAGTGTCACTGCAGGTATGTCATGATATGTGGCTATTTCAATTACAAAGGCCTAGGCGACTTTATCAGGATGCATATTATCTTGGATACATGAAATAAATGGCCTTTAAAAATATAAATCTGACTTCCTCTATGGGAATTGAACCCATTCATTGATATAAGGGTTCACATATCTTCCTGTATTCAATGAAGAATATATTTATTTACGATACATTATTCATTCACAAAGAAAATGGGTGGCCTAAAAGGTTGGATTTTCCTCATTTGTTTAATTAAAACATTAATATCAATTCCAAAACATGATTTTTTAAATTCCTCTTTAAGTCAACTTGAGCATGGGGTTAACTTACTTAAAAATAAACATAAAGACTAGTAGTCTGTTTGCTTTAGATTAAATCATTTTTGACCCTATTATTTTGCAATGAAATTAATAAATTAACATGAATTAATGCACTCGAGTCTGTTGGCTCTGACAGCGTTTTGCATCACGTGCATCTGCGCAATATCATAGCCCATGATTTCCGAAAATATACTATTTCAACTAGTGATATCAGCCAAGAACTGTTGAGGAATATTTAGACAATTGTTTTTGTCATCTCTCTATAAAAGCAAGAAATCTCTGTCTGTCTGTCTGTGTGTATGTGTCTGTTCCTCAAATATCTCTGCGGATCAGGATCAGATTGACCTGAGAGTTTCAACATGGCTGCTGCTTGGTTCAAGGGTGTGCCACGTCAGATTTGTTTGGACTGCAATGATACCGTTAATAAATTATTTCATAAATGCTTTATAAATTCCGCAAGCATTGTCCACCGGAGCCCCCACAGTCACGTGCGCACTAGAGCCAATCACTGCACTCCTTAGCCACGTGTGCACCAGATCCAATCACTGCAGAGCTCAAGCCCACGACATACCTTAAGAAACAAGCGGATTTATACCTGCAGCGGCGCGAGCTGGACCAGGATTTTGCTGGCGGTTCGGTCCCGTTCTGTTCTGTGCATCTAAACTGACTGTTGTGGAATAATGACATAATTTTGTGTTGTGAGTCAAAACAAGGAGGAGACTGCTGAATGTGGAACAGGCAGGAATGAGCTGAGCCCTGAGCCTGAGGCATTGCCTGCATTTAAATGTAAATAGTTACACATAACTTTGTAAATTTCTAAAACTTATGCACAAATTTAGCAAACAGCAATTTATATTTGCATTATAAATAATGCAATTGGTTCATTAAACATATTTGTGGTTTTCACAGTAAAAAATCTAACTTTTTCCTACTCTGATTTTATGTTATTTTGTGATTTTAGTTCCATAGTGTGTCAAAATGAAAAAATAACTGTACAGTCACACATGTGAGGTTGTGCTGAAAATAATGACACCAAACAAGGCAAGGTAAATAGTTTTTAAGGTGAAATATAATGGTATAATCAAGTAGTCAAAAAGAGCCAATTATATCCCTGACGTCCCACCTTCAAACACAGCCTCATTTGGCCATCCATGAAAAAGCTACTTAACCTCCCACTTTTCTATAGGAATTCATGCTTCCTACGGGCAAAGCACTAGTGTTATAATAATTGACAGACACTATAATTTCGCTCTGTGCTTGTCCATGCACATTGAAATATGCCAATTCTGATATGTTCATATACTTAAAACGGACGGAGCAACCTAACGCAGACAAGTCAGCTTGCCGTTTTTAGGTGATATGCCATGTTTGTAGTCGAGCTGTGATATACAAACTGTTGTTTTGCAAACTTTGCATTTGACTTTTTTTCCATTTTCTATTTTTATAAAATGCTGCCACACTGCTGATGTCTTTGACATGGTAGAATATGAATGACTGTAAATGAAACGCTTAAAAATAAATAAATGTTTAACAAACCACTGGACCGAGGCCTTCTGGTATGTTCTTCAATCTGTTTGTCTGTAGTGGATTGGGCTAATCCAAAATAGTGAAAACAAGGGGGGTGTTCTGAAGACACACTGTTACCTGTGAAACGGGGGTGCTCTGAAAACACCCCTTTACAACACTTTACAACTTGCACATTGATCAGGTTAAAGAAAAGTGTGTTGTACAGTGTAGTAACATGATAGTTGTGGTGACGTTGAAGTCACGCTAACATGGTGTAGTTTGTTTGTATCCTAATGTTACATTTTACTTCCGTGGATTTCATAAATGCTTCAAAAATCTTTCATCTGAGAAGATTATCTTGCTGACCAAAATCCAAGGGGATTTGAGGGAGTTGAGGGAACAACTTACCTCTAAAGATGTCATCCCTGCAGCGCTCCATAGCAATGGATGTCAAGAGCGCCTTTTTCAGGACCGATGCCTGAATCACATGACATTATGTCTGTACATTCAACACAATGTATGCTCTTCATTGTGATGCACATCCAATTTGCACAACACCAGGGCATAAAGGATCAAGTACCCAAATGCACATGTGACCTACTCCAGTGAAAGATACAAACTAAATGTATTGACCAAATCCAAGAAAATAGGTAATGGATAATAGACATGGCCACAATGTTGTCTTGTTAACTTAATACATTTACATTCAGACACTATTTTTCAGAATAGTTGGACCAGCTGGAGGCCCCTCAACCACTTGAGTTAACAGAGTTAAATGCACATTATGTAATTGTCTGTATTTGACTGGGACGTTCTGGTCAGTTTCACCAGTCATCATTACTGACCAGGGCTGCTGACTCTGAAACATTTACCATAAACTTTTCACACATTCTCAAGCAATTTTCTCACAGAGTGCAATGCTAATTTTTAACTAATAATGGAACAAGAAATGGACAACATAGCATACAGCTTACAGACAAGAGTGAACGACTCTTTAGGCAGCAGTGTCTCTCCTCCTCCTCTGCACCGTGCACAGGCAGGTAGGAGGGACAGTGAGTTACTTTTCAATTTAGTTAGAATGAGATTCATTATCTATCTTTTGAGTAGGCCTTCTGTGACCATACTCACCACTGGAGTTAGCGTCATACTAATCATGTCAAGTCAATAATCCTGGTTGATGATGAATAAATATGGTTTATCAAATTACTAGTCAGCCACCTGACATAGTCTAAATCGGAAGATGAGCATTAAAAGGGTATCTGGAGATCCATACACACATCCTCTCTTCGTCATGTGTTTGTTTTTCACTACATGAACAAAAGAATGTAAGTGTATGAAAAGTGTCCATTATGTGAGTCACACAGTTAGTGTGTGATAGTTGGCAGATTTGCCCTTTTTTCCTCCTCATATTATAGAATTCATTAATCTTCGGCAGGCTGGATGAGCAGCTTCGGCGGGTTACATGTGGCCTGTGCGCTACCAGTTGACAATCACTGGTCTATGCGAATGCCACCGAGGTCTGATTATGTAAGATTAAAACTACGTAGAACAGTCTAAAGATGCTGAGCTCGAGGATCTGAGCAGTGGCTTGATGAGAGCAGGACAGAGGGTGCAGCTCTGCAGTACATTAACATTTCATGCATGAACATCGAACACAAGGTTCATAACAGCCATCCACACCTCTCACAACAGCAAGCAGCAAAACACACATGCATGTGCAAATCTCAGTTCTACACTACAGTGTTTAGCAATCAGATCATGAAGCAGGCAGTGTTGTGGCATTATATAAAACCACAAAACCTCTTGAACTGTTTTGTGACAGATTTTTTTAAGTGAATTTTAGAAGTGCAATTGCGTATATATAAAGACGTGTGTTGAAACAAATCCACAAGAGCTTAAAATGTTTCCACTTGAGCGACAAATAGTTTTTATCCTGATTCCTATGAAGCCACTTCATAAACATACAGAGACAAGAGGAGGAGGAGAGTGGTCTGGAGGAACCTTTTAATAAGAACTGGAATTGCTCGTCAGTTATGAGATACATCAGCAGCTGAACTGTTACACCAACACAGCACAGGCACATACTGTACATGGCTGGTGTGTATGCTGCTAACAAGTTACAGCTAACCGTGAGATAAACTGGCAATAACAGTCCAACGATCAAGTTCTTATGACTATCGCTGGCAGAAAGTCACGTAAGTTGCAGAACGTCATGGGATGACTGTTTCCATAAAGCTAAGTGCTTGTGACCACTGTGCAAAGAAAAAGAGTGGCGGACGCAAGGCTGTGTAACATTACGTAGGTTTGTGTCGATAGTCTCACCTGTGCGCGTCTCCTACAAAATTGGTGTCAAAACTCTACCAAGTCACTGTACACAGAACATGTGGAAAAAGCAGGTTTTTAACAGCTGTGTGCTAACGCTATCATTCTATCATCCAGAATACAGAGTTTTCTACTTGTGCAGCAAGCACACTGCTGGAATTTTATTGTGTTTTTCTGGTAATGTTTCATCTGTGAGTAGGTTCTATGTTTTGACACTATGTTGCTGGTTGATGTTTGGGACTATATCTACTGTATAGTCTTGATTAGCATTATCATTGGGAGGTCAGTGGGATTAATTTACCGAAGCATTGGCTAGTGGTCGTCTAGTGTTAATTGGCTATGCCTGTATTTTCCTTGTGGTTAGTTTGTAAAACAAACAGCCAGTGGTGGAGATGATACAGCTGACTGAGAGCTTCAGTTTTCCCGGTCGACACAGTGATTAGGTTAGCTATGGTTAGGCAGAGCAAACGGGCCAGGTGTTGGACCAGCTTTACCTAGAGACACTTTTGAAGCAAAGAGTGGCTCTGGAGGATGACTGACCTTGAGGGGAGCAGCAGCAGACCTGGAGAGAGGCCAGTTTGTTTACAGTTTACAATGAGTTAACAGTTTGAATCAGGTATAAAGAACGCAAATAAGGCTACCAGTCAGAGGCACAATGGGGCATGTCTCGCAAAGAACAAAAACAGTGGTGTCCAAAATAATGCAGAATGTTCCATTTTAGATAAGCAGGGCGGACAGGCAATGACAGGGTTGTGATAAAAAAAGTTTTGTGAAAACAAGGATAAGGGCTACATATGTACCATACATACCTATAAATATATTTGAAATCGTTCTCAGCAGTCATTTAATGGTACGAAATACAGAAAATGTGCATAATAAAGCTATCATGCCACATGCATCCTGAGTTGTTTGTCCAGAAAAAAGGTCATATAAAACATTATTGTAATTGACAAATAGGTAGTTTTGGAATTGACATAGGCCTATGTAGTCACTTAGGTTGTTGCTCATGAATTTAATTAACCCTGAAGGGGAAATGTGTCCTGTGCGTTTGACATGTCCTTGTGAAACAGCTCCAGCTCTCCGGCAAGTGACTTGATTGAGGGCAAGAGCATAGTACTGGAGAATAAATTCATACCATTGTGAGCTTATTAAAAATCTAACTCTCTTCCTCTCCTTCACACGCTACCACTCCCATGTTGTGAGTGTGTGTGTGTGTGTGTGTGCGCGCGTGCGTGCGCGTGTGTGTGTGTGTGTGTGTGTGTGTGTGTGTGTGTGTGTGTGTGTGTGTGTGTGTTTATAAAGCCTAAAGGCAGCTGCAGTAGCAGAGAGGTCAAAGCATCTCTCTGCAGATAACTCCCACTCAGCAGCCCACAGACTCTGTCTCACACACACATTGAGCCCACACACTGCTCGTGTCTGTGGTCTATCTAGCTCTTCCTCTACATCCCCCTCAATTTTCAACTCAATTCACTCAACTCTATTGACATGCTTTTGCAGGAGCACACACACAGTACCAGCCAAGGGCAAATCAGAGCAGGGCCATATGTCTTCATCACATGGTTGATTCATTTATTAATGGACCCACAGTCCGCGTTACCCAGAACCCCCTGCAGTCAAACACAAAACCCAGTGGTATGCCTCATCATCAGAGTGTGCGCAGTATGGCATTCATGTTGATCACAAAGCATTAGCAATAATGCAACCGTCAGCATTTCATTCTATTTACTGTATGTGTTATTTATTATTTCATTACGTGTAGGTTTATTTACAGTGCATACACTTGATACACAGAATGATCTGAAAAGGCAGAAGCGAGGATCAGGCATTTTTGTTGCTGTTATTTCTTTGGCAGATGTAAACAAAACTGAGCAGCGCAGCCTCCTTGCATAAATAAATAAAATATGAAATCATGCATGAGCTAAAACACGACAGTTGCTTTTGAAAAGAAAGTAAAATGTTTAACATTCATAACCACTGAGTGACATCATTGGAGGCAAATTATCAGATTACATGCAGCTTCCTCTGGAGCAGTGAAAGGCTTTACACTACTTTTTTCGCGTATGATGTTGACTAAGTATAGTCATCCTGCAAAATCTAATAGCATTTCAACTTGAAAAAGACATTACACAGGGCTGATGGACCTGACCAGCTGGACTGTTGCTCCCACATCTTTAAAGAGACTCTACCACACTGCCCCAGGTTAAGCTGTTGTACTCGATGTGTGGACTGTGTTTCTCACCAAGAGAGCACAGGACTACAAGGGCTCAAAAAGTCCATCATGTTCATGTACGTACTGTATATAACCAGTACTATCCCAAAAAAAATAAAAAAATAAAAATTTTAGGTTTTGCAAGTGAACATTGACAAGTTTCTCATCCAAAACCAACCTCACCATTAACAATAAGTAGAAAAACACTGCCTAACATCATGTATGACAAAATGAACAAAGCAAAATAATGAGAGAGAGAGAGAGAGAGAGAGAGAGAGAGAGAGAGAGAGAGAGAGAGAGAGAGAGAGAGAGAGAGAGAGAGAGAGAGAGAGAGAGAGAGAGAGAGAGAGAGAGAGAGAGAGAGAGAGAGAGAGAGAGAGAGAGAGAGAGAGAGAGAGAGAGAGAGAGAGAAAAGGAGCCTCAAGGACATGGAGCCTTATCTGTGAGCACAGTTGAAGGCCAATTCAGTGTGTGTGTGTGTGTGTGTGTGTGTGTGTGTGTGTGTGAGTGTGTGTGTGTGTGTGGTGGGGGTCATGCATGCACAGTGAGCAGTCAGCCAGAAAGTGCAGAGAGAGACAAATAGAGAAGAAGACTTCAAATTAGGACGACAGAGACGCAGAGAAATGAGAGGGAATTAAGAATGACTGTGGGGGACGGCCTGACATGGATAGAGAGAACTAGTCAAAGAACATGGTGAGAAAAAGAAGGAAAGGGGTGACGGCGGTAGAGAGAATTATAAGAGAGTTCTGTTCTGTCATCATATGACTTTTTCAACATGTAACACACACAGGTAATCATGAGGAAACTATTTATTTTACTCTGCATTGCAAATCCTTTCATTCAGAGGGTGGTCGGTAGCTGATCTTGGTTGTGTAGGCCTATCATCTGGCATTACATCAGCTCTAAACTGACTTTCTTTCCAATTTAGTGGAATCCTAATGAGTTCAGATGAAGTATGACGGTTCAGGGTGCATTGGCCTTGGTTCCGGTGACCATGCATTCAGTCGGGTTGGGTCTTAAAGATAATGGCCCGCATTTATCAATCTTGCATGAAAACGGGTGCAGATCTGAGCGCAGAATTGGTCTTACGACAGGACACACGTGTGATTTATGAAACATTCTTATCTGACCAATTCCAGCGTACGAATGATCGGATCTTGATAAATGCGGCGGCTGATTTCGATCGTCATTAACAAGTTACGCCCTTAAATATTCCTGGTTCGGAGGCCTCGCCCACTGAGGTCAAACATGGAGAGAAGAAACACTGGCAAGAAGAGAAACTTTACCGAGATGGAGATCAGCATCCCGGCAGCGCCGGCACATCAAAGGCTCCATTCACTAATGCAATGTTGTGCAAAACTGAACAGGCCAAAATAATATGGCACACTTTCTCTGGGGTATACAGCAGAGTTCCCCCTGCTGGTCTGAGACGGAGCCACCTGCCCTTCAGCAACCCGAAGCAGCTCCACTGTGACCCGTGTGCGTGTGTGCGCACTATTGAATCTGCGTTCCTGCTCTGTAGCAGGTTTGCCAGCGGGGTTATTAGGTATTCTGTTAATTAGTTGTCATGTTATCATATTTTATTTTACAAAAAAGTGGTATCAGTAAAAACGTGGGCTTTTTTTTTTATTAAAATTTTTGTATTTTGTTTTATTCGTTTTAAGAATCCGTTTTGATCTGTTCTAAAAATGTGACTGCTTATGCTTAATGACAGCTGAGGTTTGTTTGATAATGATTTTCAGACACCCAGATTTTGTTGTGCTGCGCCGCAAATCCACAGACTCAGATTTGCGTACACGAGCTCAGACCTGACGTGAGATCTGATCGTAGCTTTTGCTCACGTCCAAATTGATAAATGCCGATGTTTGCGTGGAAATGGTCGTATGCACGGTTTTCTGCCGTACGTTTGTTTGATAAATGAGGGCCACTCTGTTAGAGTCCCAGTTTAAGACTCATGCAAAACTTAGATGAGAATATATCAAAGAGGAGATGAGACGTTACATAATTTTAGTAGCATCCTAAAGTCGGGGATCACTTTGCTGCTTTCCACAGATGGAATTCATGAGAATACTTAGAAACATTATTTTGAGCTTGTCATGCGTATCTCACAGAACATGACTTCTGATGTGCTGCTGTTAACACGGTTACATTTTTCTCCTGTGATTGGCATCCAAAGTGTATTTGAGTTTCAGTTATTGCACTTTATATAAGTTCTCTGTCAGTGTTAGACCTTTCTGGACAGGACCAGGAACAAATTAAGCTTCAAGGCTATTTTCTTCTATTTTATGTTCTTAGCTACAGTGAAAATGTGTTGCTGTGTGTTTACATTAGTGATGTATACTCCAGTTTCACAGTTTCACACAAATAGTGTAGCAGTGCCATTGTTTAAGACTTGTAGCAGCTTGGGGCATACCTCTTCCAGCCAATCAACTTTTGTGAAGGCTTAAAAGAGGTGGGGAATGGCACCCAGGTGGCTCTCACACTCATTCTAAATCTGTCCCTGGCTCACTGAGAACCTCATCCCCTTAGACTACCAGCCAGACACTCCGGTCTGTTTGGGCCCCATCGTGGTTTTTTGGCCGCCCCATGTTATAGTCTAGTGAGGAAACTGATTATTCTTGAAGCCCTAGAAACCCAAGCCTCTATACACCTTCAGTTTTAACATTTTATTAGTTATGGGAGCACATTTTTGTTTTGATTACACCCTGAAGAGGCATTTGTTAATTGGTTTATTGTCCAAGTAGCTGACATTGGGCAACCTCTCTAGATTTACATATTTCTTAATTATATTTTTATGTAGGTTGGGGCTGGCTTTCAAGCATTTTACTGCCAGTACTCAGCACATATGTGGTTAACAATTCATTATTACTTAAATGTACAAATGCACTTATTGTAAGTCGCTTTGCCAAAAGCATCGGCTAAATGCCCTTAATTAAATGTAAATGTAAATTTAAGGGATAAAAATTGGGATTGATTGTAGGCTGTAGTCAAAATCTCTACAGGGGGTTGAGGTCTTCTGGGTGCACCTTGTAACTCTGCTAAATGGGCTTAATGGTTTCTTAAGGCAAGAAAGCTGAACAAAGGCTTCCACTCCTCTTCCTCTAAGACGGACAAAAACAACACTGAGAATTTAAGGACAATTAACACAGTCTTTTGCCTTGTTTTACTTTACACACACTGTGTAGTGTTGTAGATCTTCCACTGCCCTCTCCTCCCACACACGTACTCACAAACACCAACTCAAAACATGCTCTCCAAACCCCTTTATCTCCCTTTGCCTTCTGCAACAAACGGCACTAGTGTTACAGCCAACTACATGTAAAGCAAAGCTCTCTGCTACTCTTGGCCCTTTTGGACCTTTTCCAGCAGCTGTACCAGAGAATGATTGAGCAGACCACCCACCTCCAGCTAGTTTTAGAGTTTCAGATGGAGAAGAAAGCGTGGCAAGGACAAAATGACAGGTAAGGCAAAGTGAGTTTCATCCAGCATCCATCCAGAGAACAGTGTTCAGTTGAGCTGTGCTGTTAAGATGATTTTAGCCATCTGTAATAGTACAGATAAACTGAGAGCTGAGGTATTTTATTTCAATTTCACTTAAGTGATAAAAATATCAGTCAACTGGTGGCTACTGTATTAAAACACATTTGTATTTTTTTAAAAGCACTTAACAATGTTACTGTTTTTTCAGATAAGGTTTGCTGTTGAATAACACATAGTTTTGGCCTTTTTTCATAGATTTATTGGACAGGACAGCTTGAAGTGGGGGGAGGGATGACATGCAGCAAAAGGCAACAAGTCGGACCTGAATCTTGGGCTGCTGCAGCAAGGACACAGCCCCTGCACATGGGGCAAACGCTCTACCAACCGAGCAACCAGGGCAACTCGCATAACAAACCTATAAACATCTCCAGCACATCCTTTGAACTGAGGTCAGCTCACATCATGTAGATCAACCAGCTAATGGGCAGCAATCAGGGCTGGACTGGGACAAAAAATCGGCCCTGGCATTTTTGGTTCAGACCGGCCCCTTATAATTAGCGGAGCACATCCGACTAGTAATTTATGCATGTGTTCCCCGAAGGGATGTATTTTACTATTATCCCAAACCCAACTCTTATTATTGTGAGGTGTGCATATGTTTACTGACTTGACTGGAAAAACCCTTTCAATCCTATAACTGTCTTTAGAAGTCTGTCAAATAACCATTGTGGAAAGCAAATAAGTACATTTACTCAACATATAGTTCTATATCCTTAGATATTCTACTTCAAGCATAATGTATCATCAGAATCCTAAATCTCAGACGTTTAGCATCTATTGTTAACTCCACCATTTTTGTCTGCTCTGTGTAGTTCAATTGATTATTTTATCCTTTTTATTGAAATCATCTCGAATAAGTATTTTCTGAATTTCCCTGGTATAGCAGCTCAGTTCTATTTCTCCAGGTTAAAAGGTGCTCCCTAGGGATGCACCGATGCATCGGCTGAACATCGGTATCGGCCGATGTTTGCCTCGTTAACTGCCATCGGCCATCGGCAAATAAGAATGACATTCGCCGATGGCCGTGGCCGATGATTATATCTTGATTTGCGGCATGAATGCTGTGCTCATGGAGAAACTCTTTTTTCCCTCTTTTCTTTTTTTGGAGAAATCCGGAAACGCAGCCCTCCCGTTTTCATGTGGACAGCGAATCCGCATACTTTCCAAAACAATGACGCCATCGCCGCATCTCGCAACGTCCCATAACAACAACAATGGCGGACCGCATGCTCGTGTTTGTGCCGCAGAAGATATCGAGCCTTTCTCACAACTTACCCGCCTTGTAGTTGAGTGTGAGTCTCAGCAGCAGTTCGACCTCATTAACGGTCCACACAAACGATTCCGGTTTCCTTGCACTCGCCATTTTCATCTTCTTCTTCTTGTTGTGTTCGGTTTCTCCGTCTACTGTCTGTTTGTTTACAGCGCGCAAGCTTCCTGTGCATGCTCCGTGTCTTCTTCTCCGTGTTTTGTGAATGTCAAGCGCCACCTAGAGGCCTGGAATATGAACTACAGCGTTTTCACTCATTTTCAGTGGGTCCGTGTGGACACAAATATTCTTAAAACGATGACGAGGAAGACAGAGATAAAAAAGATTGTTTTTGCCCGTCTGGACGGCCCCTCAGACTTCAATTGACACAGCATTTAAGGAAAGCCAAACAGCTGCCTCGAGACAGCGCCAAAGCAAAACAAATAACAAACAAGGTGATGGAGTTCATTGCTGTCTTACTCTTATTCAATGTGGGCATACCTTTTTTTCTAATAATACTTTTATACTTTTTTCACACTTACTTTAGTAATTCTTAAATTGCAAAGCTTTTACTATCATTTAGCAGTTTTATAATCAGTTTTTTAAAACTTGTTTAACCACAGCATAGAGGATTGCAACAAATTCAAACTACTATGCAGCCTTTCAACACACCTTTAACCTAAATATCTAAAATGCCATGATGGAGCCTAAAATGGACACTTGCTGCTCATCCAACACTTCTCAGCCTTGACCGTTTGCTGTTTTATCAGAATAAGGTGCTGTGGCTGCCAAATTTTGTGAAGTATGCAACACCAATTAATATTGATACTTATCAATCGCCATTGCTCATCATTCTCATGTAATTAGAGTTTTCAAGGGGCCTGAAAATTACAACCCAACCCGACCCGGCCCGCGGGTTTTTAAGCCCGAACCCGACATACCAGCATCATTTGTCTCTTCACCACAGGCGAAGCCGGCCTGAACCCGCGGGTCCGGTCGGGTTGTCGAACTCTACATTTAATAGAGCTAACGTTGCCTCCATCACCTCACAGTCCCTGTATTATCCTAACGTTACTACCTGCTTACCGGCTGCACTACACTGTCCCTGTCAGTCAGCAGCATCTCTAGCTGCTCCTCTCCTGCCCGCTGCTGCTGCTGTCTTCACCTTCCACCTGTCCTTGCTGGAGCACTGCTGTCACAGAGGACCAATGGGCCGTCCCCTCTAAACTGTGCTCCTCGAAAAGATTTATAAAAAAAAGAAAAGAAAAGAGGAGAGCTGAGAGATTTCATTGGATTAGCTCAATGTCCTTCAAGAAAATCAACCAATGGGCCGTCGCCTTCGATAAAAATGATTTATAACATAGGCCTACCTTTTTGATTAAATTATGACAGCCCGGGCCAAAAATGTGCGTCGGCCCACCGGGCATTGCCCGGTACGCCAGATGGCCAGTCCATGCCTGGCAGTAATGTCATTCAGGTAAATTAATGAAAGCAACTAGTGCTAATGTTTAACATGTGACTGGTCATTATCAACAGTTCTACTAGCTGTTCCTGAGTTCTGCAAGGAACTAAAGCAACAAAGAAACTCAAAGTGACTGCTTATTGTCTAATTTTAATTCAATGTACAATTTACATTGACAGAAAGTCAAACAAGAAAACCAACAACCAGAGCCTAAAGCTTTATGCATCACAACCGCCCGAATCTGAGTCTTTATGTCACTAATAGCAGGGCTGTCACTTTTTTAAAAGTCAAGTTTAATGCATTAGAACTTACATGTTATTTGTTCAGATTGTTTTTAAATACAGCCCTTGCAGTCCACACTGAAGATTCACTGGTCATTTGTTGGGCCTCCTCTACCTCACTGACTGACACGCTAACATGACTGTCTGAGACAGTAACTTTTAGATGTGAACAAATCATTCTAGATGGAATATTTATTTTTTCCACAAGTTCTTAATGTGGTTGGGATTTAATCAAGGCACAGCTTTAGTCTGGGCCAGCTAGATCTGCAATATCACTTGCTAAATTAGATGCCACTTACATTTACTGAAAAACTGTCTGACATACTTTGAATGGTTTGTCTTACCCATTACGCAGTAACAAATCTACTTTGCCGCTCTCAGGGCAAATAAATTCAATGACAACTGACTAAACTGTGCATTCCACCCAAATATCAAATATATCCAGTTCCTATGTTTTTTCCAAGACATTTTTTTTCTAAACATTTAGACTTACAAAGTGGAGCTGACCAACAAACACTCAGTGGTCACATGCTCTTACAAGGTTTGCCAGGTCTCTGTTGCTTATAAAAAGGGATCAGGCCTGACAGGATGTGCCTTATTGGGATTAATGGACAACACAGAGGCCAGTGAGGCCTCTGCACTGTAAACCCGAATAAGTTACCAGAACTCAAAAGAATTGAGGCAATCGATTGCCTCAATTTTTTGAGTTGATGAACTCAAAAGTCAAAATTTTCCAGAACTTAAAGGTTGGATTACTTGCTACTTGTACCTTTTGATAAATTAAAGTGCTGATTTAGCTCAACTCAAATATTTTCAGTTAATATGACTTAAAGTTTCCAGTTTTTAAAACCACTGGAATAAGTTCACAGAACTTTAAAAAATAAGTACACAACCACACCCTTTTATGTTAACCAAACTCATTGTTTACTAGTTTGTGTTGTCATTGTTTTAAGTACATATTAGTCACATATGTTGAGTTTGTTTACTTAAAAACATGTGATTCAAAACTTAACATTTTTGAGGCAATTGATCAATTACATTGAGTTTAGCAAACTTAATATCTGTCTCCTACAACTCAAAATTCTCTGATTCTAGCCTTCCAAATGTGTTCCTGGTCACTTAAGGCCCTAGGAAATAGATATTTTTAATAGATGTAATTTCTGATATTGACCAAACAACTAATCAGATAGTCAGGAAAAATATTGGAGTAATCAAAAACAATAATAAATAATAATAAATAATACACAAATGAAATTAGCTTTCGTTATCAGCTATAAAAGTGCTTTTGGCGACCTGGCTAATTCCTTTCAATGACGACAGAGATTTTTACAGGGTGGTAGTGAACTGGACTTGTATCATGGTCACTGTGACAGTAAGGAGGCCCATGGCAACACCATCAAGCTCTCGCTCATCAGACTCGTCTTGAATGGATGAAAAAGAGACACTAATCACAAACTAACACATGGAACAGAACAGATGATATATCATTTATCTTTATCACATCTCCAGTTATCTTCCTCAACTCTTAAGTCTTAACTTCTTGAAACTGGAAGAGAGAGATGCAATAATGAGAAATACATTCATCACATATCAAAATATACTGTTTGTGAGCTTGGATCCTCTAAAATTAGGTTGTGACCTAGGTTAGCTAATATTAGCTCGCTAGTTCTAGCAGCTAACTATTACATTCATTGTAATTGGTTAGCTAGTTAGCACCATGGTGGCCAGCAGAGTTTTGCCTCTGCTGTAAACTTAGTTTATTACAATCCATGGCGTTAAATAAGTAAAAGTAAATAAATATTCAACTTCAAAACTTACAGTAAGTCCTGACTGCTGCCGCATAGGTCGAACTTTCTGCCTTCTGTTGCTTCCGGCCGCCAACCAACTCTGCACTTCAAACTTTCTTCTTCTGTGTTTTTTCAAAGAGCGGTAAGGAATCAGTGTAGTATGCACATTAGCGCCGCCTTCTGCTTCGGAGGGTGAATCAGAGATTAACGCGAAATAAAACATTATCCCTGCAGCTGCAACTGATGCTTAAATAAAATACATTTTGTCCTCCACTAATGTCAGATGCATTGTAGACCATTTGTCCCAATCGAATTGTTACTATTTTTTTTTTTTTTTACTGATTTTATTTATTTGGAGAACCACTTTGAGTTTGATTTTATTGTATTTTAGCATGTGCTATATAAATTAAGTTTATTTTTAAATCATCCCTATTTAAAACCATAGAAATAACAGGACTTTATCATTCTTAGCATGTAATAACTTAATTCTATTAAGTTGTGCTTAAGTGATGTTTTTAAGTTATGCTCACTTAAATACAAAATAGTTCCATTTAATCAAAAATTAGTCAAAATTACTCAAAAAGGAACAACATGTTACACCAACTTGACATAATTAAGTAAGTAGAACTTTTTCTAAAACTTTTAGTATACAGTACTTAATCTATTTAATTACTTTGAACGTTCGGGTTTACAGTATGATTATGGACACCTCGAAGGGCATGCCTCGTTAATACCACAGTCAATTGTGGAGGAAAATAAAATCAAGACTATCGATTTTATATTTTGGTGTGTTTTTTACGATTACGTTTTTCACAAGCCAGTAGTCTGTTTTATAGGGATGTTTGACTAATAGCTGGCATTAATTATTACCATCCCATTAGGTTCTTATGCAAGAGAAACATTGTTCACTACTCAGTAAACAGGATCAACCTTGAATATGATTTGACAACTGGAGATAACCTAGCCAACTCATCTCATAGAACCCTTTGACTATTATAATAGCTAGAACGCTAACATTGTGCTTGCAAGATTCAAAGTCAATAACTTTGTGTACAGTTGACTAACACGATTAGCTAGCTGTCCAGTCATGTCATTGTCCTCAATATCAGTACTTCAGTTCATGTGTACTGTCGGGCTCAGCCTGAAGTAGTGGACTGAACAGTGAATGAGATGTAAGATGAATGCTGCTGATACAAAGGATCAGTAAGGGAGCGAGCTTGTGTGTCACAGCCACTGTTCAGAGGACGATGCACTGAAAGACCACACTCAGTGTACGAATGTACGGTGTACACATTAAGCTTTTTAATGTGTTGCAAAATATTGTGAACAAAGTCTTTGAATGCATCCCTGTTACTATGGTTTCATAAATTAGATACCCTTGAGAAGATGGATAAGAAAGTAAGGTACAAAGTGCCACCCCCCAAAAATAGAAGACTGTGGAACGTTTAAGAAAGGTTTTAAATACAACAGATCCAACACACACAGACACACACTTTGTCAATTGGCTTAGTTGACTGAATCGATCAGATCCTCCACAGCTGTTAGGGAATGTCTGTGAAACCAGTGACTAACAGAGAGCCCATTAATCGACCTGGGCCTGTGTGTGTCTGATGGAGTGGCAGGAGGCACAAGGCAGATGGGGATACAAAAAGCGTATTTTAGGATTTTTGTCCATGTGCCCAAGCTAATGCTCTTTGTGATTAAAATCATATTCCAGTCAGTCTGGTGCTGTGCAATTTGTTTAGATTATAAATACTACATGGTCTACGTTGTAGCCCTGGAGGCAGATATTACAGAGAGGATTTCATTCTTTGGATGCATACAATAGTTAGTACATAGGGATTATTTGCATGTTTTAAATCAAACATTCTTGATACAAACAAATTTAGATCAGCAGCTTCATTCTAAACTATACAATATGATAGTATATTATATACTATATTATACTATAATATTATATTATATTAAAAAAAAACATTCAAAATGTATCGAAATCATTAAGAGAATGTGAAGAAATAACAGTTTGAGATATCTACTGAAGTTAGTTAATCATCCAAAAGCAGTCCAAAGCACCCAGCAGAACAGCTAGCTGCACAGCTAACTGTGATAACAAGTTTACAGTAGCTTTAATCATGGATGTATACAAAATAATACAGGTAGCAACAGTCAGCAGTTACTCAGGTGATATGCCCCCCCCTATTTGTTGGGAGTATGATTTCAACAGATGGCCAATTCTTCCATACTGCACCTTTATAATGTTCAATGGGACAAAGGCTTGTATTTATGGAGGACTGAAAGTGCCATAATTAAATAAATAAATACACCATTAAATAATTAATCAAATGTATCATTAATTAATTAAATGTGTCATTAATTAATTAAAATTGGATTAAATGTGTCAATAATTTATTAAAATACCAATTCATTTTATGTAAAAAACATATATAATTATTTCACTATTTAATTAATTATTTCATGGTCCTGTGTTGCAGTGCTTCATGAATTTATTTTATCTGTGTATCTTTGGTCAGAAGTCTTGAAACCGAAAGACATCCCCTTGAACTTTCTAGTGAGATCAAGTTTTTGACATTTTGTCCGTTGTAAATTACCTTTAATGTGGTGATTATTTATAAGAACATCTTGTTTTCATTTGGTTTACTGATATTCTTTGAAGCCAGGTTATTATTTCAATAATTATTAAATGCTAAATGCCGGACTTATTTTGAAAGCGTCTCGCTGTGACCGGAAAACTTCGGTGTTCTTGTGAATCGTGTGTGTCTGCATGGTCTTTGCTGAACGTGATGAAAATGATTTACTTCGTACCTGGCTGATAAAAGGCACAGGGTTTGTTGTCATATCGCTTCATGACATGTTTAATGGTTAATTCAGATTGTAACTTTTACAGATTTGTACAGTTTGATATAGCATGTTTGAGCTAGCGGGAACGCTAGTTAGCATTAGCTCAGCTATCCCTTTCGGTACAGAGGAACGGAGATGAGGTGTTCGAAGGTGTGTTCGAGAGTGTACAAGGTTCCTGTAATAAACACTTTGGACCATCAGTTAGAGGGTCTGACCATCATTCAGCCAGGGATGCTACATCCTGCACCTCGCACGCTGTCAGTAGGGCTAGCAGGGGACCGAGCCTTCCACAGCTGTTGCCAATAAAGTTTTGTTTGATTGCATATATCCATTATCTGGAATCAATTTGCCTTGACTTGATGTGCAGGGTAACCAATCAGGTGCTAGGAACCGCCCGTCGACTTTGATAGGTGAGTTTGACAGATAAAATAAATTCATGAAGCACTGCAACACAGGACCATGAAATAATTAATTAAATAGAGAAATAATTATATATGGGTTTTTTTTTTTACATCAAATGAATTGATATTTTAATGAATTAATGACACATTTAATTCCAATTTCAATTACTTAATGACATTTTATTAATGATTTAATGGTGTATTTATATATTTAATTGTGGCACTTTTAGTCCTCCATATATTTAAGAATGACTGTGAGCTTCTTCTAACCATCTAGATGAAACAGACCTTCTGTGCTCTGCAGGATTAAGCTACAAGGTTTTTAAGCTGCTTCCTAAGGTGTACCTCTTTCTGAATCAAATCAAAGATGGCAGCCTGCCAGCTATACCTAGATTGGAACTGCAACTTGTATTTAGCTTTGAAACTGTTTTTATCATTCAGCAGAGGAAATATGTTGTTACCCGGCTGGTTCGAGTCTATCTCAAAATAGTGGTTACCTGATGTAAACCAGGGGCACAAACTGGGGCTGCAGACATCAGCACGATCTACTGTTGCAGTGGTGGTGTTGTTTCTGGAATCTCTTAAATAGCCTGATGTTGTTTGAGGACCATCAGCGAAACTGACCAATCACATGTTTTATAATGTCAAAGTTAAGCAACTCAGGGAGAAAAAAATAGAAAAAAAAAATATGCACGAATAACAAACATACGTCTCGCAGCCGTCTGCACAACAAACTTAAGTTATGTCTGCGAGACATATGTGTGCTATTGGGGGAGAAGTTATCCTTTTTAAGAGTGTGTTTAACTCTGTGAAGGGGTTATTTTAACCCAGACCACAGTTTTCTTAAACCTAACCCTGTATTTATTAGCTCCAAACACAAGTGTTTCTGATTGTGCTTATAACCAGCAATAGAAAACTCCACGTTAATGAACCAACAATACATACAGTAGCACCTCAGCACAGAAAAAGTATGAAAAATCTCAACAAGTCTGGCCATCTTAACAGCTAGCTATGTGGTATATTGTTTTAGGAGTGTCAGTTCTGTGTGCTAGCCAGTATACAGGACTAACTCTAATAGGCGTCAGTGAGAGTTAACGAGATGACGTCACTTGCGTGTAATCTTTCTAATCATCCTCCATATTTTCGGACTTATACTTCAGTTTCATGACAAACAGACTTTCTTGAGTTGAAAAATTATCCTTAAGGCTGACAGACATCACCAAACAGGATCAGAGCTTTTGAACAAATGAGCTCCAACCGGGCCGTATCAGATGCATGCACATCTTACACCCGACAGAAAGATTGTGCGTCAAATGGAAGTTATATTTCTGTGACGTTTCCTCTCATCCAGAGTAACATGGCGCAAAACCCCATCACAGATTCCCGGGAAACCGACGACACCTGAACGCAACACGTAAACCCGCTCTCCCAGCCAGCTTTGGTGGAACTCGTCACTCAAATGTTCCCCGTCGGTTCGGTATAGTAAAGAATACATCCTGAGAAAAAAAAAACACTGAAGCTGCGGCACCAAGTGCACCTAATCATCTTCCAGTAGCCCATCTCCACACTGCGCCGCATAGCGCATCAGCGGGACTGAAGAGTTTCCACCAACCTATCGAGCCTGGATATGTTTCTCTGTAATGCAATAATGTAGGTGATCGCCTGTTTGTCTGATATCCATTCTAGTGTTCATTACAGCTCCACTGCTGAGCCTCTCCCCTGACACAATCCACCACTGCGCAGCCCAGAACATCCCAGGCTGACCCGCTTGAAAATACTGAAACCTCGTTACCACCGGTGATCGCGGCTCTTCGAAGAGATCCCCGCAGATACACGCACATTGCAGCGACAGACACGGAGCCGTGAAGTTAGAAAAGGGACCGAGAGGACGGTGGAGCCGGGATACTTACATCTCTGTAGAAAAGCCATGAAGATGGTGGTGCTGATGGTGCTGGGGAGGGTCGACATGACTGGAGTCTGACAACAGCAGTGGATGCCCAGTGTGTGTGTGTGTGTGTGTGTGTGTGTGTGTGTGTGCGCGCGCGCCTCCCCCCCTCCCATCTTTGACCATAAAAAGAGACATTGACAGAGGAAACTGCACTGTAGATATCTGTTCCAAACTCTATTGTTTTAGTAATTAATTTTTTGGTGTGGACAGTCTATCCAATTAAAATATAAATCAAAGAATGTATCTATATCGTTTCCTGCAATAATGAAAATATTCCATCTAGTATGGAAGCACATAGTGGGCTTTATCAAAAATGATTATGTAAACTTAAAAATGAAAATGTAGTTTTTTCCTGCAATGAGCTGGCGACTCGTTCAGGTTGAACCCTGGCCTACCCCATTGTGTAAAACTGGATTTGGCCCCAGTAAGCCCCGCAACCCCTTAGGGGGAAAAAAGCGGCAACATCCCGCGACCCTCACGGATAAGTGGACAAGAAAACGGAACGGAACGGAAAATGTAATTCCACATTGGCACCTAACCCAAAGTGGACAATATTCTTATTATTTATTTAAGTCACGATTAAAATCAAAATGCAATTCTACAACAAATTGAAAACAGAAATGACAGCAGCGCTTGACGTTTTCGCAAAATGAAAATGGGATAATTGCGTTTTCACTATGGAAAATTAAATGGCAACAGAGAAATTACATTTTAATTTCCAAGTTTAATTATTATTTTAATAATGTCCCATATAGGCTTCCATGGGATCCGTCTGAAAGATATAACTAACCCAAAAGTACAAAGTTCCACAATTCACCACATGGCTTAAATGGGCAATATGTAAGAATTTTAGTTTCCGATATTTTAAACTTAATTACAATTATCTACAGAAAGTGCAGAAATAACAGTTTTGTAGAGGTATCCACTGAATCAAAAGGTAATTTGCTAGCGGTGTAAACACCAGTTCTCCAGCTAGTTGCTCCGCTAACTTGGCTATCAAGCTACTAGTGGCTATAGTCATAAGCAGAATACAGTTCTGCAGTTAGCAATTACTCTGATGATATGCTACCTCTATTTGTTTGAAGTATCAACATGATGGTCTAACCTCTCCTTTTAAAGGGATATTCCGGTGTAAGTTTAATCCATGGTCTAACACACCGTGTTATGTATGTAGTTATGTGTTATGTAGTTTTAGCAACCTCAGAAAAGACTATACGATAACAATACACTGCAGTCTATGCCTCTAACCAAAGAAACCGTCATCATAAAGCCACACATAGCCACAAATAATGCTCAGAACAGCACCTAACTTCAGCAAGAGTACAAATAGGGTCCCAGCACATAGTTCGAGGCATCAAACATCTGCTAGCTTTGCCGGATTTCTACTGAAAAGAGAACACAACTCATCTATGTCACCTCTAAAAAATTAGAATGAGTTAGTAACCTACTGAAAATTTTCCTGTCGATTTGTAAAGAACTGGACCATGCTACTCCCATTCTTTCATCTATCTATCTATCTATCTATCTATCTATCTATCTATCTATCTATCTATCTATCTATCTATCTATCTATCTATCTATATGTAAATATATAATATATTTACATACATATTGATAGATAGATAGATAGATAGATAGATAGATAGATAGATAGATAGATAGATAGATAGATAGATAGATAGATAGATAGATAGATAGATAGATAGATAAAAGAATGGGAGTAGCATGGTCAATATGTATGTAAATATATTGTATATTTACATATATATATATATATATATATATATATAGATAGATAGATAGATAGATAGATAGATGAACCCCTTGATTTGTAACAGATAATTGTAAAATTGTAGATGAAAAAAATTCCTCCCCATAATTGTGCAGGGGCAATACTGAATTTCCCTTTGCGGAGCATCAGTCATGGTATATTTTATCTTATCTTGCTCCACCACACACAGTGTATTCAGACTATGTCACCAGTCTCCACATCTCCCACTGTTTCAGCTGAATGAGTAGAAAAGCCTTCACAGCTGAATGACGCACCAGTGTCCTGAGCTGTAGTTGTGTGGATGTATGAACAGCACAATGTCACATCTGCCTCATCACTGAGACACACTTGCACATAGGCACACTCAAACATGCTGACACGTCATGACGTCAATGCTTTAAAAAAGTGAATGGTGAATGTGGAGAAGCACTTGACTCAGAGATGGAGCTTAACGCATGTACAGTACAACTGCAGCATGGAATTTTCTGGTACACCCTGTGTCTAAAGCACATATGCAGAGAGTTGACAAAGGGAGGAATGTTTTATTTCATTTCAACCACTGAAGTCACTGTTTCTCCTTATCAATGCCATCTTACTGCATATATTCAACTAGCTACTCCACTACAGTGGCAGTTGATATTGTTGCAAACACTGTCCCTGCTAGAAGACTGGCTACAGGTGGCTTTTCCCTCTGGGCCTGCTGCTGGTCTCTCCTATTTTGTTGTGCTCCCTCCCCTTCTTCCACCCTGGAGGATGGAAGAGCTGGTCAGGTAAGCATCACCTGACAGCCTATCTGCAAAGACGCTCACAGTTTTCAGTTTCCTCAATGACTGCTTTAAAGGGCAGTTCTACCAATTTTCCATATTAAAGTGAGTCTACAGGTGTTGGGGAGTGTTACAGTATATGCGTATTAAGTCTTTTGTGGCTCCAGAGGAAGCTGCATGTAATCTGACAAGTATCCTCAAGTGATATCACTCAGTGGCTAAGTTGCATTGTGGGTAATATAGACTCCTGGTTTTTAAAAAACAGTCCACTGGTCTATCATTGCACTCCTATAAAATCATTGGACTCCTTCCCCATTTTTATTTCACACAGTCTTCCACTTCTTCCTATTTATGGCCTTTTCTTTTTTACTAGTCCTGTAACATTATTTCCACCGCTCACAGTCACCATCTGTCTCAGCTCAGGTGCCCCTTCCATCAGAAGAGACTGACCTCTGGTGGTGCATGCTATGCAGTACATTGCCTCAATGCAGCTAGTCTGTTTCGGTTTAATTGAAAGAGCAGTGTCTGTATTTTTACCAGTATTGAAAATCATAACTTCATTATTTCTAAATATTATGAGACACAGAAATACCTTGTTACTGCTACAAGATGGTTCGAACCCAGTGCTGTGTCCGCCCTGCTTCAGCTGAATCAGAATGCTGTTTGGTTTTCCAATCAGCTTCATGGGTGAGATTGTAATGAATGCTGAGCTGAAGTCAACAAACACTCTGGGCTTCAGTACAACACCCTGCAACTGGATATAGGACTTCTTCACAAGCAGATCCCAGAGAGTCCTGATTGGCAGTCACACCTCCTCGTTTGGGCTCGACACCAGAGGACCCCCAGGGCTGCATGCTCAGACCCCTTCTGACTCTTCAATTCATCATCAACACCAGATTTTCAAAACAGATGTAGCAAGCCATGAGTCTAAGGGCCCTGACATTGGGCAATGGACAACCATCAGCTTGGTGTGTCAATTGAGCATGCAGGATCGGCAGTGGAGCCCATTCGTGAAAGAAATCCCTTTGATTGGCTGTTCAGTGAAGCAAATCAGTGCACAAGAAAAAAACTGAAAAAGAAAGGGAAAGTCCTTTGAGTCTGTTGCTGTTTGCATCCATGATTTCACCCATTTAGTGCAGTTTATGTTATTTTTTTTCTTCACTAGTGCCATTTGCAACTGGAACTGAAAGTGGTCTGTCCCTTTCCAAAGTTTTGGCCTAGAAAGGACACTGAATGAATTCAAATTCAGATTTTTAATCTCAGAGAGCTAAAACACACTAAAGCACAGAAAAAAGTCGAGACGATAACGAGCAAGCTACTAACCTAATCTTATGTGACAGAGAAATCTAAATTAGCAATATTTGCCTAAGGAAAACCTCTTGATTGCCTACTGTGTGGATTCATGAATAACAGAATGACAGGTCTTCACCAGGTGCTGGTTATTAACAGGCCAACAGAACAGCATAATATGAGTTTGAGGAGCAACATAGTATTGCACAGTCAGTAGTCTCTATCTTTCTACAGTGTCTCAAGTAGTGTCTGCCTCATAACAGTGCCACTTGGTGGTATACAGAAGAAGAAATGGTGAAACACAACACAGGTGTTGTTAATTTCTTTAAAATTTTAAATCAGATTTCTACTGAAACATGTATGGAGGTGAGGTTTTTGTTTTAGAATTGGTTATTGTGTAGAAATTCACTGCAGAAAAATGCAGCCAAACTCTGTATGATCACAGCAGTTAAGCCACTGAATGTCCCCCTATAGCACCCTTACCAGATGCTCTAAGTAGTAAAGCAAACGCATCCGCAACGAAGCAGGATCATTTCATGGGTTGACATGTCACCTGGCATTCTATTGGCTGGGGAAGTCTGACAGGATTATTCCACAAAACATCTGAGAGCAAAGAAATTCTAAGCACAAGCAGGGGATATCTGAGTACAAGGGTGGGTTCTGAAGGAAAACATTATGACAGAAACCTTAAACTCACACTGTCAAACTGAAAGAGCGTGCTCTTGAATAAGAATAAATGAATTTGAAAGTATGGTCTAGACCTGCTCATGAAGTGTCCAGAATCAACTTTTGTTGTGAATTGGCGTTATACAAATAAATATTGATTGAAACCCCAGGTGTGTAACAGTTTGTCTGACGTAATGTGGGTGCCAACTACAAACAAAGCTTGTGGCATCACAACAGTATGATGTGTTGAAAACGTGCATCTTGTGATGCTGTAATGCCACTCGCTGAGGTTACATTACTACATCACTGAAGAAACAGGACAGAGACACCGTTCATCCAGTTACAAGAGACTGTACCATCAAAATGATTTTGAAGCTGTTATTTTAAGATTCAGAAAAAGATGCATTATTTTGCTTTAATACGAATACATTGAAGTTGTATTGGTGAAATAATGAAGAATATGAATTGCCCCAAAAATGAGGCCTGACTTTTTGACAGAAGCAAAGAGAAGCAGTTAAAGAGTTAACTGATTAACATGAGGAAAAATCTTAGAAGTCATTTAATTATAGAAATAACACAGCAGTAGCGATCACACATGTATGGTCTGAAACAAAATGTTTAAAGCTGTTAAGCTCAGCTGCACACTGAAACAAGTGTGCTGGTCTAGATAGCCATGGTGTGTCCCACAGCGAAGCATGTTATGTCATAAACCAGAAGCACTCCTTAAGACTGCACTCACACTTTCCAAGCTGCAGGGATTTGGGTGTATTAATGTCTCTGACATGAAGAGTTGACTGACAAATTGTCACTCAGCGTGTGTCCTGGTATCTTCGTGCTTGGCCTGGCTTAAACAGTTATCACTGACTCTTTCATCAAACATTGGTGTCTGCCTGTAAGTCTGTGACTTCTCCGTATGATTACATTCTTCTGTGTGTGTATGGGTGTGCTGTTATGCGTGTGCATGATGTTATCTGTGTGTACGTGGGTGTTACTGTGGCTCAGTAACACCCATGTACACACAGATGACATCATCACATAACTCAATGAACCATTACAGAGATATCTTTCTGAATGTGTGTTTGAGCACGTTTATTCTCTAAACAAGGACTTTACATGCTGTAAGAGCAAAGGTCAGCAGGAGGTCACTGATGCTGATGGTCCATGGTGCTCCACAGGTGACCACGGCGTTTTCACCAAGCACAGCTTCCAGGATGAGCTGGATACCACAGAGGTTACTGGAAATACAGCCGAGCTCCAACACCACTGTAGAGTTTGACATCGCTACAGAGGAATGGCATGGGAATAATACAGATTAGAAAGAAAAAAGAGAAAGATTTCATTAAACTGGCAATTGTTGATTTTCCTCTTTTAAGCTTTTAACTTGTGATGCTGTGGAAAAATGACACCATGTTCATATGGAGTGGTTCTCTATGAGTTGTCTTTCCCCTGTGACAGCTCAAAACCAGCATTTTTTCCACTAGATCAGTAAGTAACCAGATGCTTTTCAGCACTGAGATCAGGGTTTCTCAGTAAAACTGGGATTGTTGCGTTTTTTGTTTTGTTTTGGACAGTAGCCAGGCTACTAGCGGTAGCCATGTTGGATCGACTGATTATCAGAATCAGTGGGGTTTAGATGATAAAATTAATTAATTCAAATGTGCTACTTTGGCCCTAATGATATAAATGTATACAAAAAAAAAGTACAATATTTGTCTCCAAACTGTAGTGGAGCAGAAAAGGGAAATACTTAATTAAAGTAGTTGAGTACATGTACTTCATTCCATCATTGTGTCCCCATAAAACTTCCATCCATCCAGCCTTTATTGTCTGCTTATCCGGGGCCGGGTCGCGGGGGCAGCTGCCTGAGCAGAGACATCCAGACTTCCCTCTCCCCGGACACTTCCTCCAGCTCTTCCGGGAGGATCCCAAGGCGTTCCCAGGCCAGCTGGGTGACATAGTCACTCCAGCGTGTCCTGGGTCTTCCTCGGGGTCTCCTCCCGGCGGGACATGCCAGGAACACCTCTCGAGGGAGGCGTCCCGGGGGCATCCAAAACAGATGCCCGAGCCACCTCAGCTGGCTCCTCTCAATGTGGAGGAGCAGCGGCTCTACTCCGAGCTCTTCCCGGGTGACAGAGCTCCTCACCCTATCTCTAAGGGAGCGCCCCGCCACCCTGCGGAGGAAACTCATTTCGGCCGCTTGTATCCGGGATCTTATTCTTTCGGTCATGACCCAAAGTTCATGGCCATAGGTGAGGGTAGGAATGTAGATTGACCGGTAAATCGAGAGCTTCGCTTCAATCTCACGTTCCATCCTTCCCTCACTCGTGAACAAGATCCCAAGATACTTGAACTCCTCCACTTGAGGCAGGAACTCTCCCCCAACCTGGAGGGAGCAAGCCACCTTTTTCCGGTCGAGAACCATGGCCTCAGACTTGGAGGTGCTGATTCTCATCCCAGCCGCTTCACACTTGGCTGCAAACCGCCCCAGGACATGCTGGAGGTCCTGGCTCGAAGGAGCCAACAAGACCACATCATCCGCAAAAAGCAGAGATGAAATCCAGTGGCTCCCAAACCAGACCCCCTCCGGCCCGTGGCTGCGCCGAGAAATTCTGTCCATAAAAACAATGAACAGAACCAGTGACAAAGGGCAGCCCTGCCGGAGTCCAACATGCACTGGGCAGGTCTGATTTACTGCCGGCAATGCGAACCAAGCTCCTGCTCCGGTCGTACAGGGACCGTACAGCCCTTAACAGAGGGCCTCCGACCCAGTACTCCCGGAGCACCTCCCACAGAATGCCATGAGGGACACGGTCGATTGCTTTCTCCAAGTCCACAGAACACATGTGGACTGGTTGGGCAAACTCCCATGATCCCTCGAGCACCCTGCGGAGGATATAGAGCTGGTCCAGTGTTCCACGGCCAGGACGAAAAACTGCATCGTTCCTCCTGAATCCGAGGTTCAACTATCGGCCGAATTCTCCTCTCCAGTACCCTGGAATAGACTTTCCCAGGGAGGCTGCGGAGTGTGATCTCCCGATAGTTGGAACACACCCTCCGGTCCCGCTTTTTGAATAGGGGGACCACCACCCCGGTCTGCCAGTCCAAAGGCACTGTCCCCGACTGCCACGCGATGCTGTAGAGACGTGTCAACCAAGACAGCCCCACAACATCCAGAGACTTGAGGTACTCAGGGCAGATCTCATCCACCCCCGGTGCTTTGCCACTGAGGAGCTTCCCAACAACCTCAGTGACTTCGGCTTGGGTGATGAATGAGCCCACCTCTGAGTCCCCAGCCTCTGCTTCCTCTATGGAAGGCGTGTCAGTGGGATTGAGGAGATCCTCGAAGTATTCCTTCCACCGCCCAACAATGTCCCCAGTCGAGGTCAACAGCTCCCCACCTCCACTGTAAACAGTGTTGGTGGAGGACTGCTTCCCCCTCCTGAGGCGCCGGATGGTTTGCCAGAATTTCCTCAAGGCCGACCGGTAGTCCTCCTCCATGGCAACCCCGAACTTTTCCCAGACCCGAGTTTTTGCTTTCGTGACTGCCCGTGCTGCAGCACACTTGGCCTGCCGGTAACCCGTCAGCTGCCTCAGGAGTCCCCCGGGCCAACTAGGCCCGATAGGACTCCTTCTTCAGCTTGACAGCATCCCTTACTTCCGGAGTCCACCACCGGGTTTGGGGATTGCCGCCACGACAGGCACCGGAGACCTTACAGCCACAGCTCCGGACAGCCGCGTCAACAATGGAAGTGGAGAACATGGTCCATTCGGACTCATTGTCCCCAGCCTCCCTCGGGATCTGGTCAAAGCTCTCCCGGAGGTGGGAGTTAAAGACCTCCCTGACAGAGGGTTCCGCCAGACGTTCCCAGCAGACCCTCACAATACGTTTGGGTCTGCCAGGTCTGTCCAGCTTCCTCCCCTGCCAGCAGATCCGACTCACCACCAGGTGGTGATCAGTTGACAGCTCAGCCCCTCTCTTCACCCGAGTGTCCAAGACATATGGCCGGAGGTCAGATGATAAGACCACAAAGTCGATCATTGACCTCCGGCCTAGGGTGTCCTGGTGCCACGTGCACATATGGACACCCTTATGCTTGAACATGGTGTTTGTTATGGACAAGCTGTGACTAGCACAGAAGTCCAGTAACAAAACACCACTCGGGTTCAGATCGGGGAGGCCGTTCCTCCCAATCACACCCCTCTGACACCACACTGTCGCTGCCCACTTGAGTGTTGAAGTCCCCCAGTAGAACGACGGAGTCCCCGGTTGGAGCACTCTCCAGTACCCCTCCCAGGGACTCCAAGAAGGCCGGGTACTCTGCACTGCTGTTCGGCCCATAAGCCGAGACAACAGTGAGAGACCTATCCCCGACCCGAAGGCGCAGGGAAGCAACCCTCTCGTTCACTGGGATAAACTCCAACACATGGCGGCTGAGCTGAGGAGCTATAAGCAAGCCCACACCAGCTCGCCGCCTCTCACCGCGGGCAACTCCAGAGTAGAAGAGAGTCCAGCCTCTCTCAAGGAGTTGGGGTCCAGAGCCCAGACTGTGCGTGGAGGTGAGCCTGACTATCTCTAATCAGTACCGCTCAACCTCCCGCACCAGCTCAGGCTCTTTCCCCCCCAGCAAGGTGACATTCCATGTCCCCATGGCTAGAGTCACCGTCCGGGGATTGGGTCGCCGGGGCCCCCGCCCACGACTGCCACCCAAATCACACCGCACCGGCCCCTTCTGGGCCCACGTCGCTCTTTCGGGCTGGGCCCGGCCGGGTCCCGTGGGCAAAGACCCGGCCACCAGGCGCTCGCCTGCGAGCCCCAACCCCAGGCCTGGCTCCAGGGTGGGGCCCCGGTGACGCCAATCCGGGCGACGTAAACGTCCTTGGTCTTATATAAAACTTATCATATTAATCTAAAACTAATCTAACCTTAAACAGAATGAATAGGCATGCAAAAAAAAAAATACATTAATATATGACAACAAAAACAGCTTCTGAATATCTGATGTTGATATAGAATTTAAATGTCAACGTTATGAATGCAGCTTCAAACTGTTGAGAACAGTCCTACAATGCACTGATTGCAAATTATGGCCAATCTTAACATTTAGAATTTTTATTGGTATTGTTATTTGTCTTAGTAGTATCACTTGTCTTGTGTTTGCATGAACATCAACAGCCTCAAACTAATCACAACAATCATTTTACTGTTAGAACATACTGGTGCCATTGAAGCAACGGTCCTCGACTCCTGCACAGGACAGAGTGGTGTTGCAGGTTCCTGCCATGCTGTCAGCTGAGCTTGCACATGCAACACACTGCTTCCCATTCGTTAAGAGGTTGGGAACTGGAGACATGCGACAGGAGGAAACAGAGAGGGAGACAGAACCAGATGTCTAGTGACTACATGTATACAGAGTCATGCCAGTTTTCAAACTGAACTCAATAAAATATAAGTGTACTTAGTCTGTAGTTACAGAGATGAGAGGAAGGATATCACTCATAGGATAAGCATAAAGACTGCTAGAAAGGAAATAGCTAACAGCTAACAACCCGCCTCTGGCGCTGTTCAGACCTGACACCTACATCTGTCCTGAATGATCCATTCACAAGTGGACAGCTTTAAGTACAGCTGTGAACACCCAAAGACATATTGTGGATGCATTTGAGATCCGACCACTCAGAACACATTCAGAGGTGGTCAGGGCCACATATGACCACATTCTTTTAGCAGTGTGTACACACATGTGTCCTGGGCCACACTGAATGGCTGCCTACTCAACTGATGTCCTGCACAAAAAAAACAAAAAAAAAACAAGAAAAAGCCACAACATTCACAATGGATTAAAGGCTGTCTGATTTCCATGTGCCTCACAGTAATGTAAACTACATGTTTGGATGGACTGTCTTAACCGGCCAGTATTAGCAGCAGATGTTTGTGAATACACAGTCTGTTACCACTGATCTAACCATTGAACTACTAAGCAATATCTCCAGACTCTAAATCATTGTTTCCTTCTTGTAAATTCAGCATTAAAACAGAACGTGAAGTTTGTTCACAGTTTACACTAAATGTTTGAAAAAATGCGTATAAAGCAGTCCGTGACCTGATCAGGTCACGGACTGCTTTATGAACTCAACAACAGTAGAAGTAGATCTTACCAGCCAGTGTCCTGAGGTTGCAGTTATCAGTTGTGCAGCAAATTTGTGTGTGGGCTTCTTTTTTAAAACCTCGGTTCACAGACCATTCAGTTTCAACGTTGTTGGGAGTGATGCAGGACAGCAGAGAGGAACAGTTTTTTCCCACCATCACACTTGTAATTGTATTGGTCAGCCTCACTAACAGGAGGAAAGGAATACATGATAATGATAAAAAAACTGAATGATTCAGACTTCTTCATCTTATCTTTTAAAAAACCTCCCCGATATAACAACATGATGAAACTGTCATTCTATTTGCCTGATGTGTCAATGATGTAAATTCACTTGAATAGACAGTGTTATGAGTAACTGGCACCCACCTGAAGTGATAGTTCTGCATACTGTACTCGTGAGAGGACACAGGACTGAGGTTGAGTTGGAACATGATTCATTGGTGCACTGATGGCAGCGCAGCGACTCAGCTGAAAGTGAACAAATTCATGCAAAGAAATCAATTAATTTCTATTGTATTTCCGACTTATACAGGCCAGATCACCAGGGCAACTAAAAGACAACACCCACCCACCGCAGTCTGTTCACCCTGCTGCCATCCGCCAACAGATACAGAAGTACCTGCTGCTGTATCAGCAGACTACAGTGCAGCTTCTGTTCCACGGCTGAGAGACTCCTGAACTTATCATCAACACTCCACCATTAAAAAATAGGTTTTCTCGTGTAACATTAAGGGAAACAAATTGCATTTCATTGGACAACTCTATGTTGTAGAATAACAACTAAATGAATGTTGCATAGCTAAAATATGTTTCTTATCCCATAATGCACAATAGGCAGGTCACGGCACCACAGTTTGAAGATTTATTCAGTTAAAACCATGTTCTTTGTCAAAAGTACTGTTGGGTACTGAGGTTGAAAAAGTCATATGATGGCTCTACATCAAATCAAATCCGCTGATCAAATATATAGTTATACATATTCTATTATTATCCTCAATGCACATGATCATAGACAACATGATTGTTGTCTAATATACTTACTCACTGTACAGCTATAAATATTACATTTTTTTTCTTTGACCAGTAAGGTCAATTTAAATTATCTTTCTTCCGTAGCCCATATTTGCTAAAGGTCTACATCAAAATGTCCAAGACAAGAGCTGTTAGTTAAACATCATCTCAAATGTCAAATGTAAAGAAGCAGTGAACTTGACTTGGTACTACAGGATGCGGATAAAAAAAAAAAAAAAAAAAAAAAACAACATTCAAGACAAAGAACTGCCAAGATTCCTGCTTTAGTATGAAAAATCCCTCCAAAAACCTTGAATACAGGAAATAAATACTGGAAAAGATCAGGAAAATATTTCTGTACTGATGTGGAGGTGTGTGTGGAAGTATCAGAGTAAGTTACCTGTGTAGAGCAGAACAGAAGCCAGACAGACAGTCAGCATCAGATTCATGTTGGATACGGTTGGTAGCTCTTTGGTGTTTCAAGGCAGGGACACAACTGCTGGTATAGTGTTGTGTAGTGCTCCTTGTATAAGAAAACAAAAAGAATACTGTTCTTTTCTATGAAGGAGTGAGAATGCTGAAAAAGTCCCTGGGTGGCACCTGAACTTGGAATCTACACTGTCAGCTATGGAACCAGTTTAACTGCTGATTATCTGATCATTTAGCTTCCCTATTTTCTTCTCTCTCAGGCCCAAAAGTTAGACATTCAGCATGGTAGTTATGAAGTAAAAGCTCCTGCAGTTTGTTTGATATGAAGTTGCTGTGAAAGTCAATGGACAAGCAGGTGTTTCTGGAAAATCTATGAATTTCTTCACTTAATCTTGATTTTCATTGTAAGAACTTGTGGAACCCTTTGAGAATAAACACATGTGATTTAGAGATAAACAGATAGACCTGACTGAAGCAGATAGAATCTCATAGCTGCCTTTGACTTTTGCCTCGTGACGCATATTCTCACAAAATGGTTTCACTCAGGATGACTTGCACTCTTTATCAACAACATTTTCACACAGTGCTGGTGTTCAATAAACATGGATCATGTGTAGAACTGTTCAGATGCAGACATACATTTTACAGACTGACAGAATGACAAACATGAACTGTGGTGAGGTTGATCTGAACAGGTAAGCATGAATAAACACTCAATTATGATCCGATCCCTCACCCTACTCCTCGACAGAGTGTAACTCTTGACAGAGTCACATTTAAGGCTGGAGAGTCTCCTGATTAAGGCGGAGGATGTAAATACACTGACAGGTTTTGGGACACCCTCACCTTCTGTGACAGGAACAAGAAAATTCACATATAATGCACACATTTTTACACATTTCTATACATTGATATTTATTAGGGACGTAACGATACCAAAAACTGCAAGGATATCATCAAGATATATAGTCCACAGTAAGATATTTATCATAATATTAAAAATGACTTGAACAATGTCCTTTATTAATACATGTGATGTTTACATCATTTATTATTTGTATACAATTTGTTTTTACTTTTACGTCCTTCTGCTTTCCTTTTTTAGGAAAGGAAAGTAGTTGGCCATGCGTATAATGTGCAAAAAGTAGCCATTGGACTATGTACAATTGCAAAACAATACAGCAATCAGTAGCAATCCCTCCCTCCCTCTGGTTGTACAGTTGGATTACCAGGGCACCCAAGGGGATGTGACACAAGCACTCAGCCGCAGGTCCCACCCATCTCCCTCTTTCTTGTTCTCCAGCAATTGACCAGGGCCACAAGAAAATCTCTTTCAGCTTCACTGACACAACACTATGTCCTAACTGCATGTTCAGTGGCTGTCTGTTGTTGGCATTGTGTTTTTCTCACAGCTGGTTAAAACAAGCAAGGAGCGAGGAAACAGCCAGCAGCGGAGCTGATGCAGCAGATTGTGAGCCATAGAATTCCCGATGGTAAACACACCGCTTGGCTGTCACACATGCAGCGTCTTTTGTCTCGTTAGGTAAAGCAGACAGGACGGGTAGCGGAGCAGTGGCAGTGCAGCCACCCATCCTGCGCGACAGCCAGCCTGCTTGCTCCACCTAACTAGCCTAGAGTCACTCTGGCAGTGAAATTTGGCTCCAGAGAATGAATGAAGAGGTTGGAGCAGAACTACAGTTTAAACACTTCCAAGAACAGGCATCACTTGGGGCGTCTGTGTAAGCTGACAGTTTAAGCTTAACCAGACTGGAATTGAGCCTAATTGGATAATGGCTGTGACTTAAGGCATCCATCTACTCATCTACAGGGGAAACGCTCAGCTCCTCACTTGGGGTGTTACGGTTTTAAAAGGGAAAACTAAAAGGTGAACCCAAAAGCAGACACACAGGAGGCAAGATAGGGGAGAACAAGAAGTGAGCTTTATTTTGCCAAAGCTGAGTGCCAAAAAAACAGAAAAAAAACCCAGAAAAATCGAAACTGAGTCACCATGACATGGAGTCTCTTTTAAAAAACAGTTCATAGCATCCACGCGCTGGTGAAGAAGTGCTGAGTTTACCCCTGAGCTTTATGAACAAGAAGGACAAGAATCAGAGGAATCCTGGCCACATGCACTACCTAAAGGACTCTGTGCATTCTCCAGGATTCTTGTTGACACATTCAAAGGAGACAGTGGAGCAGGCCAGAGCATTGAGCAGCACACAAATAAAGACAATGACATACCAGCAATACACCAATCCTGAGGTACTGTCAGATATACACTGGGGAGTCTGTTTCTGTCCTGGCTCTTGATAGGGTTCATAAAACTTCTACTCTTCTGGTTGCTGTCAGCCAAGAGCAGCAACAGCTTTAACAGCTCCACAACTGTTTTCTTGTTTTTCTCATCACAATTTAAAACTTTGCCAGCATTTCAATTGCACACATTATAATCAACTTACCATCAGAGAATGGCTTGTTAGCTTCTACAAGAGTCCATGAAATGTGCAATGATGTAGGTGTTATGCTCTCTTGTGCCAATGTCAATGTATTTGTAGTAGAAACGGGCTGCTTGTATGATATTAGAATGTTTGTTACTTTGTGTTTATGCTGATCTGATTTTGTTGGGTAGTTGGCATTAAAACTAGTTTTAGCTTTGTTGACAGCTAGAGTAAAATAGAAGTTGTAACATAAAACTAAACTGATCAGTCCAGTCAGATTTTAACTTTGAATGAAGGCAACCAGCAGAGATTGCAGGAAGTTAGGAATTATTTAAGTCATGAAGTTGTTTTAAAAGTAAGGATTTTGTGTCGATGAAAATATTTATGAAATAGAAACAAAAGAACAATAAAGAGTTTGAAGCTGAAAAATAGGACAGTCAAATACAAGTCATAATGCAGGGAAATGTATTGATTAAAATATCACTTGTGTCAGATTGGCATGGAACAATTGAATAGTTGAATTTCGATCTAAATAGCTGTCAAGACATTTCACTTAAAACCACAAATGTTGCCTTCATGTTGGTTCTAGTCATCATCTGGGGATCAAGAACGTCTGCAGTGTCGGGGCAACCCAATCAATATTTGTGATGTGTTAAGATACACAGTGGTGAATAACCAAACAATTACCATTGCAATCAGAAGAGCCACTCTGCTACTGTGTCTAATATTAATGAATTCAAAGACGAACCATGATGGGCCAGTCAGTCTAGCCCAAAAAAACAAAAGAAATTGCAAAACAAATGTCTCGCAGTTTTTATTGGTCCTAATACCCTCCTGAATCATATACTAAAAGTTTACCACTGTAGATGGAGTGGAACATATTTTTTTTCCAGATTAAAGGCCAAAGTTGTGCCCAACACTTTCAATTAATAGCTATCACTATGAAACTATCTCTGGGGGCGGCTGTAGCTCAGCGGGTAGAGCAGGTCGACGAGCGATCGGAAGGTCTCTGGTTCAAATCCCAGCTCCGGGCTCAAGTGTCCTTGAGCAAGATACTGAACCCCACGTTGCTCATCAGTGAGGGCCCTGCGATGAGCTGGCAACTTGTCCAGGGAGTACCCTGCCCTCACCCTGAGACGAGGCTGGGATTGGCTCCAGCAGCAACACCCCGCGACCCCATGGAAAGGTATAAGCGGTTATGGATGATGACATGACATGAAACGATGTCCAGTTGATTACATCATACCAAAGAAAAAATGTATTGTGAGCTTTTGAGATTTTATGTTTATATATGCAATTTAGGAATTTCATCATAAAATGTAACATAATTTGCATATATTACAAAACACAAAATCAGAAAATTGGATGAAGCCAGATTAAAAATGTATTGTTTCATTGTTGACACATTAGCAAAAAGACAAAATTAAAGAAGGGACTGTGGCTATGTTTCTCTATCATCCCATACATTAGAAAAAACTATTTAGACTCATCAAAATATCTACGTCCGTCATGTTTTTGGTATAAAAGGTTTTTGACCAAAAACCAAAATCAATTGCAATAGTAATGGTCCAATGGTTGTATCTGCATCTAAACCGGTTAAAAACAAAACAAAAAAAATAGTCAACCTAGTTTTAAACACTGTCCACCCACACACTGTAGGCTACGATTCCTGATCTGATGGGAGTCTGACATTTGCAGCTCTGTTGTTGAAACTTGATACAAAGGTATGTTAGACATTTCTTTATTTCTGTCAAACATTTTAGTCAGGTCAAGTTAAGTCAAACTTGTAAAATTATCACCAGCGATTTTCAGGTCCTTCCTTATGTTAGCACACTGAGGTTTGCTAGCTAGCCACAGTAGGGTAGCATGAACCAGGTTTGTAGCCATTTGAATTCAAGTATTTGCTGGCAGGGAGAAAGACTGTTTGTTAGCGGAATTATTATACTATTATATAGTATCTTATGTGATATCATCTAGGCTGCTGTAGCTAATATGATAGTAGCTAATGTGATATCATAGGCTACTGTAGCTAATGTGATTGCATCTTCTGTAGTTAAAGTAGTATATAATAATATACTGCAGCTACATGATATCAACTAGGCTACTATTTGGACAAAAATAGACAAAAATATCTGAATGTTGCACTAAGCGTCGGGACCACTGGTCAGATGCAGTGAAAGGAAGACTGGTCTATGTGAATGACCTTCATGCTGCAGATGCAGTATACCACCAGGTATGTAACATCAATTTCAGGACTGGAAAACAAATACCAAAGCGTTTTCATGATGAAGACAGCCATGGCCCAAAAAGATGCAAAATTGATAAAGTTGGAAGACCCAAATCTTATACTGTGGCAGACAAACAGGCTGATCGGAATCTTATAATGGCTGTAGCAGAACTCTTATGGAGTAGGAAAAAATGAACCTATCCAACCAGTCTGGAAATGTCTTCGGTGATGAAGGCACTGCTCTATGTTCCAGAGTCTCTGAAACTCTTCCTGCGCACACTATTTATTGGGAAAGAAAAGGATCTCAAAGTTAGTTCCCTTGGTCACCGATAATGCAAGGGACTAGACCAAGAGGTCTACTCCCATCCCTTCAACTTGGAGTCGAGGTACCAATGCATCACCACTTCGCATCAAAGTTTCTCTTTATAGGTTTCAATATCAATGACTTGTCTGTCATTAGTGGTTTCCTCTGAAAAATTGATTCCTTTTCACTATAATCTTTAAAGGGTGTTTAGACACCTACACCTACATAAACTATTCTTTACAGATTTCTTCCTATCTATATTTTTTGTTTGATTAGGGAGGAGTTCTGTTGATATATTTTCAATAGCCTGATATTTTCTACATTTTATACCAAAAACATGACGAAAATAGATTTTTTGATGACTCTAATGTCTGGTATGATAGAGAAACATAGACACAGTCCCTTCTTTAATTTTGTCGTTTTGTATTGTGTCAACATGATGAGACAATAATTTAATCTGGATTCATCCGATTTTCAAATTTTGTGTTTTGTAATATATGCAAATTATGGTAAATTTTATGAAGAAAGGCTTAATTTGCATATATAAACATAAAATCTCAAAAGCTTGCAATACATTTTTTCTTTGGTATAATGTCACTAATCAACTGGAGAAGTAGTGATAGCTATTAATTGAACATTTTGTGAGTGTTGGGCACAACTTTGGCCTTTAATCTGGAAAAAAAATATGTTCCACTCCATCTACGGTGGTATTCAGGAGGGTATTAGAACCAGTAAAAACTATGAGACATTTCTTTTGCAATTCTTCTGTTTTTTTGGGCTTGATTGACTGGCCTTTATACTATATACTATAACTGTTGATCTGATAGCCTGAGGTGTCAAAAATACAACAACCTTAAAGCTGACCTTGGTTGCTGTTAGATTTAAGCCTAAAGTGTTGCAGTACAGAGATACGGTAAAACAATGTTTTGTGTTGCAGTCCAACTTATTAAGATCTCATTACTATCATCCACCTGATTTTAGGTTGGTACAGTTTAGATAAGAGCTGATGTGTGACGTATTCTGTGGAGTATGACCACACCTCAGCACACAGCTCAACATTCCAACTAAATGTAGTTTTTCTGCTTTCAGAAAAAGTGATGTGAGTCATAAAGGTCTCTACTCGAAGATTTTTAGGGTGTGTAATGAGAAGGGATTCTGACCAACTTTATGCAGCAGACTGAAAAACCCAACCTGTATTCAACAACACAAAGTCCCATATGTGTAGGATTTGATACATTGATTTTAACTATTGCCTATTAATCTATCTTTATCAAACATTTTTAGGTTACACCAAACAAGCTGGAGAAACCTGAGAACCCCGAGTAAACACATACACAAGAGGGGATGAACATGTGAACTCCACACAGAAGGGTCCATGGTGTCCTCGAATATAATAATACTAAAAATAATAATCATAATAAATGATTGTTATTATTTCTACCATTATCAATTGTATCCAGTTCACCTTACCTAGCAATGTGGGTCAGTCCACACTTCCATGTTTGATAGAGGTTTGATAGATTTGAAATATAGTAATACAAATCAAATAGAATACACGTTGTATTTTTCCTTTGCATGTATTAGCTGTGCCCTAGTTCAAATTTCCAAAACAGGCTAAAAGTACAGTTCTTTACCTTTTTGTCGATAATTACTGAATAGATTTTTGCATTTTAGTCTTGTCCAGCAGAAGGCAGCATAGCCCTGCCATGCTCAGCACTGTAAACATTAAAAGTATAGATGACAAGGAAAAATGTAACATGTCTCATATTTGGTTGTAATATAACGCTGTTGGCCTTTCTTGCTGACAGACTTTGATAAGCAAGAAGGGATTTATGTTTTCGTGTTTGTATTTTCAAACAGTTAATGAGGATAGACTTTTAGGATGACAACAATCCATGCAAACTCCCTTAAAGCCAGTGAGGAGCATGTCAACCCCGTTTCCAATTTGTACCCCTATCCCTCATTTTTGAGTGACCCCTTGCCCCTCAGAACAGAGTTACAAGGAGTAGTGGGTATATTCTGTCCTTATCTGTGGAGATTTCTCTTGCGCTACCATGGCAATCTTCATATTATAACAACACCATTTTCCATTTATCTGATGGTGATAGAAAAGCATGGATGCACACAATCTGCTCATCATGCTCATTCACGCGATCAATTAAGTCATCAACGGTTTGAATTTCGACTTCAATAACAAATCCAGTAAACAGTAACCTATAAAGGCTATGTTGGAGAAAGAGAGTATAGGAGAAAGTCACTAGATTCCCTTTAAGAATAGTTAGGAGACTGTATGAAGTTAGTGAATCTCTATATATAACACATTCTTAACTATTTGGGCCTACTCAGTCATTCAGAAAACGTTATACATGAAGATATGTCTTTCTTTGTCCAAAAATCGCAGTCGTTGCTTCCATCGATGTAGGTGTATATATGCATATAGAGCTGGGAAGTGACATCAGATCTTAACTTGTTACTCAAGATGCATGTCAAGACGAAATATAATGTTATGTGTGAATTAACAGGCTTGGAGCTGTCCACTTATGATTAGATCACTCAGGACGGAAGGTAAATCCAAACTTGATTAGTCTTTCTCTCTCTCTGTCTCTCCCTCTCTTGGAGATCCCCACAGAGCTCAGATTATAACTCGAACCCTGGGTGAAAACCTAGTCTCAGGTGGTCAGTTGGATGAGTCCCAGGGGAGTGGGTCCCTAATGAGTTTTGTGTTTTTTTGACAAATTGCACTGTTTGACATGATGTGTTGATAATTATGGTTATATTCAGATTTATAATTTAAATGGATGTGCATTTATTTAGCACTTTTCTGGTCTACCCCCCTGCTCAAAGTTCTTAACATCAACATTTGCCACATTACCCCATCCATTCACTCAAACATTTACACTGGTGGCAGAGGCTGTCATGCAAGGTGCTTACCTGCTCATCAGGACGGACAAAGCGCTTTCTTACCAAAGCACCTCACAATGTTTTCGTGCTCAGCCATACACACACATGCACACACACAAATGCACACACACACTCTTTTATTCTATTCCACGCTGTCCCTTTATTGTTAATCGCCCTTCAAATGGGGCCCCAGATAAATAAGTTTGAAAAAAGCTGCTCTGCAATACAAGTCTGTTTGAGTGTGTGTGTGTGTTTGTATTTGTGTGTGTGTGTGTGTATATCGAGGGCCTGGCGGGTCTCTAAACTGTAATGCATTCCCCCTGTTGTCACCCTCTTAGCGAGGTTCCAGACTGTAAACAAGCTATATTAGGTGGTGCTGGAGTGGTGGCTGGCTATCTGATGCGGGAACAAAGCACAGAGGATGGATATAAATGGAATAATAACGTCTATGACAACAGCAGCAACATGTGTATCAGTCTCAGTAGGAGATGAAAAATTCTCAATTTTCCAAAACCATAAAAACAATGTCATTCGCTCTCTGTTGTTTGTTGATGTATAACATGTATCACAACTTTATTGTCCAACCAGGGCAGGAAATGTTTGCTTTTGTTTTACTGGTTATAGTAACTTTAGTTTTTAATTTTAGAAAGAAAGCAGGTATGACAACTGCATTTTATTTATGTAGGCTGACATTAATCATGTACTAAGGATGTTAGAGCCTCTTTGTATCGAGTATTAACAACATGGTGATCAGATCACCATTGGACCGCTCTAAGTTTGTTAGTTCAGACATGGCATTAGAATGCATCCAGAATGACTGGGTCCACTCCTTTGTGCACTGCTGCAGCAGTTGACATTTAGTGGTGAGGGCCTGGAAGTGTTATAGTGTAATCTGTGAGCCAGTGGCAGAAACCACGTAATTGTCAGCTGACAAAAAAAAACAACAGTGTCAGCCTACAGGGCAAGTGGCCTACTGGCCACTCAGCCTAACAGAGGTGTGGCTTGGGGATGATGTGGACCCACCTCTTGTGAATGGATGTCACTTTCCCTGCTCTGTATGCAAGTAAACAAATACATCACAAAGGCAATTAAAAGACATGAAGTCTTTTAATTTTGATCCTCATGGATAACATATGCAGAATTAACAAGAAGGCCCAAATAATGAAGAGTGTGTCTTAGACAGTGTTTCACAAAGTCAACAATGTTTCTCATAACTTATCTCACAAAATTGAACGTTTTTTTCAAGAGAGTTTAAGGTGGTCAAAGAAATTGCCTCCACTTGTTACTATTTAGTGTATTTGTAAAATGTTTACCACCAGGTAGTGATGCCTTCTTTCATAAATATAGTGTACTATTATTTAAATAACTCAGTTTATTGCCGAACATGCCAAATTTACAAGACAGTACTAATTATTTGATGATTTCAGCAAGTTGTTTAGGCTTCTCTTCACTCAACAGCTCTCAAAATTGTGCGATTTTTTGATCGAGACTGGGGATATTGTGGTTACTATTTAAATGGTTAGTTGGAACAGAAACAAACATCTGCAGCTAACACCAGGTTAGGTGAGCCCAAACGCATAATTCACATTACAGTGAACCACACAGGAATCAGACAGTGTGCCTGTTAATGTGGCTTCTTCTTCTTCTTCTTGTTTCAGAGCAGTGGTCCTTGTGTTGCCCATGACACATTCACATACACACACACTGCTATAAGAATGCACTTGCACATACCACAGGCAACCTCTAAACGTACTCCCAGTGGTCGTACCTGCACTGTTCACTTGTGATCTGATCACTGAGGAAAAATGTTGATCTGAACGGGCCTTATTTAACATGTTTACAGAGAGCTTCAGCTGGAATGACAACGGGCTGACAGTCAGGTTACACTGGCAGAGTGTTTCCAGTCACACAGAGCGTTAGCGGCAGATAGAGAATGTTCCTGTTGAGGAAAACACATGCCAGGAGCACACGACAGACAGCTGCCACTGTCACGCACTGGCATGGTGACAGAGAAAAAAAAAACCACTGATGCCGTTTATAGTTGTTTTCAGTTAACACTTGCATTCAACAGAGGTTAGCCTATTACGTTTTTACTGTGAAAAAATATAAGAAATCACTGTGAAACTGTACAAACAGTGTTTGAAACATCACATTCAATGATAGTGATTACAAATAAGACATTCATGCAGTATTGTTGATCCTAGAGATGTCCTCCGTGACGTGCGAGCCCAGAAATTTGGTGCTGCTCACCCTCTTCACAGCAGAGCTGGTCAGTGGGTGGTGTTGGGTGTCTCCTTTATTTTCTTCACATTTAGGGAAAGATTGTTGTCACTACACCACATGGCTAGTTGGTTCACCTCACTTTAGTAGTTTCTCTCCTCGTTGTTGTTGATGAAACCCACCACCATTCTGTCGTCTGCAAACTTGATGAGGAAGTTGGTGCTGTAGTTTGGTTTGCAGTCGTGCGTCAGCAGGGTGAACAGTAGGGGACGATGACTGTGATGGTGCTAGATGTTCAGTTGATGACCTGAACTGCTTGTATATAAATACAGTGTGTGTGTGTGTGTGTGTGTGTGTGTGTGTGTGTGTGTGCGCGCGCGTGCGTGCATGCGTGCGCGCGTGTGTGCGTGTGTGTGTGTGTGTGCAGTACAGAGTTATATAACTCTCAATGTTGCATGCTGGTACCCGGGGACATGTAATGACACAAACCAAGGTCAATAAGAAGACATATACATGGGAGAAGAATCTTTGTTGTATCACATACAATAAAACAATGTACAATTTAGTGAAATTGGGTCTCTGCATTTAACCCATCCCGGAGGAGCAATGGACAGCCAACAGGGGGCCAGAACCAGATCTTAGCTAGTGCCTTGGTCAAGGGCACTGAAGGGAAAATTATCCTATTTGTGTACAACCACAAGCCACAGTCTAAGGCCTCTGTCTGTTTGAACGTTAAGATCTTCTTATGCTTCGATAACTAGCTACTTCCAAACCAGTGATATACCAAATCGGGTCAAACTGTTAGATCTCATTTTGCATTTGTATGCAGTATAGCACGGTGTGAGAAAATATCACCAACACGAGACCTCTGGTTTTTACAAATACATGAAAATGCACATTCCTCTCTGACTGACAGATCAACAGAGTCATCGTAGCCGGTTAACTTATCATAGGCAACAGAGCCAGTCATCAGCTAGTTTGATAAAGAGGAAACTGAACCTTGGTCTTACATGTAGACACTTCTCTGCCAAAGTATGAACACTTTTAGCAATTTTACATTGAATATTTCTGTATTTGTGATGGCCTGTCCTGTCCTCACTGGTCTGAAGTCGGCAGGGCTCAATCGCATAAGGGTGATGTATTTTTTAGATTACTTTCATGTAGCAATCAAGATCAATTAAGCACCATGTGTATCTGAAAAAAGTTGCTGACTTATGTTGCCAGCACTCTGTTCAATATGACCGAATCAAACCTTTACAGTCTGATAAAGAAGTTAAGTTTTCTTTATAGGCTAGTCCTTGTTTGATAAAATAATGAGAGGTTGTTGTGTTTTTGCATATTTTATGTATCATTTATTTGGTTTGCTCAATTCTTAGGTACTTAGAAAAGACATTCAAGACAATTGAAATGAGAAGAGTTCAAATCTGTTTGTACTTAATTTAGGTATACTCTCAGTGTTGCTGTTATATTGTGATGTAATGAGATGAGTCCAAGGACCAAAAAAGAAACAAAGTAGCAATAAAAACACAGAAACCAAAGTGCCAACAAAAAAAAGGCAAAGTACAAATCAAAAATCAAAGTTCAAATCAAACAACGGAAAACCAGAAATTAAAATCCAACTGTAACTACTCCAGTTATGAACGGGGGACAACCGCACCACCCCCCCCGCGCGCACCGCAGAGACCACGGGAATTGGCCCCAAAGGATGACGGGCTCGTGGCAAAAGTGAGGACACAGGCCAACATCTGAGCCGTGGTATTCGCTGTAATGGGAAGTGCAGTGGAAGTGCAAAAGGCTGAATGTGTGCCGATTTGGATTTGTTGTACTAAATTACGCCCACTTTGACCAATCGTTACTTAACTATATGGCTGGCCTCAGGAGTGACCCGACATCAGTACTGTTTCATTACATTTCTATTATTGCAACAAGAAATGAGAGTGACAAGGAAAAATGCATTTATGTTGATTAGTGTGTAGGCCTACATTTTCTAAACACACTATTATCCATTTGTCTTGCATATGTGAGAAGCAGGGGTGGACTGGGACAAAAATTTGGCCCTACACTCTTGGTCCAGACCGGCCCACTATAATCCGTGTGCAGATATTGTGCCAACTCGCCCCGTTGATGTACATACAAACACACACACTCTTAATAACACCACTATACTAAACAATATCCCTTTATATTCTGAAGCCTTGAATAAAATAAATGATAACTACAGAGTGTGTTGCTCACTTGCTCTTAAGAAGGATACTGGAGAAAGGATTTAAGATTTGAGAGTGTTTATTTGTCACTCACTCATACAGGTAGTGAATCATGGCATTGGCAGGCTGGCAACCAGGTACTGTAGGTCACTCAAAAACATTCAAACAGAGAGCCCTGTGAAAGACAGACAACAGAAGATGTATACATTATTTAAGTGATTACTGAACAATATCCATCCAAGTTCTCAAGTCTTCACTAAAATAAATGTATAATAGACAGCCAATAAAACAGGAAAGTAAATGTATTGCTCTTACAAGGAGGATGCTGGCTAAAGAACATTATAGGTAGAAAGGATCACAAACTGTGAAAATAGCAGATCTACATGCTCAAAACACATCACATTGCAACATGTGAGTTGTAAGCTTGTAGATCTGCAATTTTGTGTGGCATCCTTTGATGAAAGTATGAAATAAGGCTTAGGTGGTTAATAAAATAAACTAATCAATTAATCAGGATAGTATATGAATATGGTTATTGTTTTCCAATACTTTAGATAACTAGATTTAGTTGCAACACGCCACACCATCCAGAGTTTGCTATTTATTATGTCAAGTAAAGCTCATAGACAGTTAAGCAACCGTTCTGAACCATTTATTTTTGTAGGAGACAATACCTTGATAATAAGAACACTTTAGAAGGGGCACAACCTTCCTGTTAATTTATTCTGAATAAGGGGAAGGACATTATTCAGAACCCAATCCTACAAGTCTGGCTTGAACAATTGGAATCAATTTAATCAGTCTGTTAACTTTCAAATGTATATTTGATCTCCTATTCTGAGGTAGTGAATTCTTTCCACGATCCCATCGATTTCCCCATCAAATTAAACATGCACAGACACCGACACAAGATTATATATGTTTATTAAGGCCATGCTCACTGATCAAATCACGGACTTATTACTTATTGCCGAATTAAACTATCCTTCTGAAAGTTTTAAGATCGCGAATGACTGTTCACCTAAATCCACCATGGGTTTTTACATAAAATATTTGGTTACATGAACAAAAGGAAATAAACGGAATTGCTTAATAGGAAAAAGGAATTATCAGTTATAATACATGCAACACACGGATACATAACCTCCGCCAGCATTGATGGCTCGAACCTGTTTCAAATAGTGCTGACTTATACTTCAAAACATATGTTGGAGGTAAAAGAAAGTATAGATAAACCTTAATTGTGGATTACATTACTTAAGAAAGTCCTCTGGGAACTATACCAAAACTCATCAGGAGGTGGCCCTGTGGTAAAAATAAAATAAAAAACGGCCGTCCATCGGCCCATTAGTGACTGGCCCACCAGGAAAAGTCCCGGTGGCCAATCCACCCCTGGTGAGAAGTGAACTAATGTTACAGAACCTGTGGAGCAGAAAGAACGTTTTGTGAGGAGCTACAGAGGTGACGTGTTAGCATGTTGGACATAGCACAGTAACGTTGATTTTTTTTCAAATATCACCTGTTTAACTGGCAAAAACGCATTTACATCTGTTATAGTGCCACCTATAGGCCAATTTGCACCAAATTTGGCAGAGAGCCTCTGGATGACTTCAGGAACAACTGACTTAAGTTTGATGTTGAAAGCATGTAGTTTGACCGAAATATGAAACAATATGTGTTTTTTAGCTAGCAAAAAAGATTGTTTGGTTATAACTAGCAGATTTTTAGGAGTTCCAAAATTGTTTTGACAACTTGTTATCAGACACATCTGGAGATTCTATGTGCAAAGTTTCAGGCAGATGGCGCTTAAATTGTAGGAGTTTGAAAAAGGAGGCTTTGCATATGTGGGCGGGTCCTATGTTTGAAAACCCAGCTCTATTCAGGGAACATATGGATATAAGGTTTGCGAATGTGTTATTTAAAATGTGGAAGTTACAGGCAAAAACGCGATTGCATCCATTATAGCACCACCTAGTGGAGTACATGTGCAATTTTTGGTATGGAAGAACTGTGTCCTATTCTATATGTACCATATAAATTTCAAAGCTCTCAGCATAATAGTTTGGCTAAAATTAATGTTTGTTGTTCATCTTGTAATAAGCCACGCCCACATTGAGCAGTCATGACCACCTTCAAGATATGGCCTCAGGATTGGGCCTACATCATACCGACCAAATTTCGTAAAAATCGGAGTAGCCGTTCAAGAGATATAAACTTCCCATATTTCTAGCGTCCTCTAGAGGGCAAAATTCGCCAAATTCGGCTCATCCCTTCCCAGTGTCATGGCAACCAAGGATCTCAAATTTGGTGTTAATAGCATTTAGCTTGACCGAGATATCAAACAGTTTACATTTTTATAGCTAGCTACAGAAATTTGTTCGTTAATAATTTGCGCATTTTTTGACCGAGCAAAGTTCTTTTGATAACTTTAGATCAGGTCCAGCTGAAGAGTGTACGTGCCAAATTTCACGCAGATCGGACAAAATCCCAAGGAGGAGTTCGAAAAAGGTTTTCCAGTTTTTGGCGATTTTGCGAAAAAAAACTTTCTAGGCGGAAGTGGGCGTGGCCAGTTGCAAAGTGATTCAGCTCCATTCAGGGAATCTGGGGATTTTTAATTTTGGAAGAAAAAAATGAAAATCAACATTTTTGAATGTGCGTCATGTGGTGTGGGGGTTATAGGCAAAAACGCGTTGGCCTAAGTTATAGCGCCCCCTGCAGGCGGATATATGTAGTTTTTTTAGTCTGAGGTACGTGCAGGTGTCTGGACCAACCCTCCAAATTGCACAGCACTCCCTTGCACAGTTTAGCCTGCAGCAGCACTTTTAGCAGGAGAAAACAAATCTTTGCAATTACAATAGGGTTCCTAGCACCGCTAGGAAACTCGTCTGCTTGCATACGCGTTCCCTCGGCCCCTTGGGCTTGGCCCCTAAAAAACACATACCAATGGAAGACTGGAGATAGAAGGAACTCGGGGAGAACATCACACAACAGAAGCAACGGACTGACAAAGAGTACATGGGAAACCAAGGCTTAAATACACAGACACACTGATGAGGGAACAAGAACAGGTGGGGAGAGAGGAGGGAGGAGGACAGGTGAGATAATGAGGGGATGACACAGGAGAAAGCATGAAGGAAACAATACTGACAGACAGAGGGAGACAAACATGCAAGGAGGTGAAGGAAGAGACACATAGAGAGAAAAGCACACAGGAGAACACTAATGCCGTGTTCCAATATCCATACTTCCCGTACTTACTGTACTTAGTTTGAGTACGTAGGGTGTTCCGATATCGATCGCACCGAAAAGAAGTGTACTTAAAGGACCTGGATGTTGCCCTCATAACGGCAAAAACGTTGAGTGTGCAACGATGTACACTATACGCACGCAACGGCCGCCATCTTGTCTGCGTAGCGGAAGAAGCGGAGCCAGGCAGAGGCGCTTAGCTCGGATTTTCTTTTTAAATAGCTACCGAGACAACAGCGCCTGCAGCGGAGCCATATTGCAGGATTGTAGGATTGTAATTGTTATAAAGTAAAGCCATAGATGTCTTTTGTTCACCAATCAAAGCGGGATGTTTTTGGCGGGTGAGGAGCCGCGGCGGCTGTTGCGATCGCAATTTCCGGTAAGTGCACCACGGAGTATGGATTTGGAACAACACTCACCCTGTTGAAATCTGCGTACTTAGTAAGTGCGGATAGTGTACTACGTTTAAGTGTACTCATGGAAGTATGGATATTGGAACACAGCATAAGAGACACAAAAAAGGGACAAAACACAAGACACCAGCCACAACACAGAGACCTGGAATCTAGAGCCATGATACAATGAAAATTGAATAGAAATCATCTTATTGAAATGTCTTTTCTCTTGTCTTTATTGGAATATGTTTGGTGTTGAGGTAATCCAAAACCTATGGAAAGATCAAGTTACATTACTTCACTAACAGAAAGCAACAGTGGCTTATTTGAGTCTGCTTACATTAACAAACCCTGGCTTCCAGCACAACACGGATGTTGCACAGAGCCCCTTAAATATGAAAAATGAAGACCTCTGTACAGTCTTATTTTTAGTCTAATAGAGTAGAATTGCTGAAAGGCTGTTCTGTGGAAACATTTTTTTTCTTTCTACTTACCTTATTCTGATGTGTTTTTAAAGGTAAGGCAAATTGAGTTTTGTCTTTTATGTCTGTTGACATTATTTTCTGATTTATGGATTGATTAAAAAAAAGGAAAAGAAAAAAACAAGCTGCAGAAATCCTTCTCCAAAACCAATTACTACTTTAACTATTTCAACAAATTGAAAACAAGAATGGTGAACATGGTCTTCTATAATGTTTACATTTGTGTTATGGAAATGTTTGCAAATTAGTGTATATTTAAAGCAACATTATGTAGAAATTGGCAGTTTGCGTGATTTGTGGTGAATACAAATTACAGTTGTGTAATAGTTCATCAGATGTAATGTAGGTGCTGACTATAAACTAAGCTCATGACATCAGAACAATGTGTTGAGTTAAAATGTTGAAGTAAACATGTACCATCAACATGACTCTCAAGCTGGTAGTTTGAGGTGAAAAAGTTACATTATGTCATGATAATTAGATAATGTTTTATTATATAGTATTATATTCAGGATAAGATATGGCCTACTTGTCCCCAGGGGAAAATTGGGACTAAATAGGACTAAATATATAAAGAAGCAGTAGCCTAGTCAACTGAACATAGGCTAGTTCTAGCTTCAGTGTGCAGTGTCCCTCAGAGTTGCCCTGACCTGATCCCAGCACAGGGAGCGCTTGTTTTTCTGCCCTTACAGTTTGTATTGATGTGAGGACAGCAGACAGGAACAGACGCTGTTTATCATATGGAGGAAGCGTAACCTAACCCACTGTGACCCGGTCCACACACACACACACACACACACACACACACACACACACACACACACACACACACACACACACACACTTGTTTACTATCTTCATACAGCACAAGTAGGTGGAATTCCTAGAATCCAATTGGCTGGTTACTGCCCACCGCGCTCTCCCATTGGCTGAGGTGTTTGTTAAGTAAGAGTGTTATGTACGGAGCTGCAGACTGTTTACGCCAGCACCAAGTCCACCAGCTGATCTCACTCACTGCCACTGGACTGCCTTCTGATTCCGAAGATTTCAAATCTCATCTCCATGTCCAGTTTTTTGATTCGCTGAATAGATTTGTGAGGATGACTAGCAAAATGAAGTTTGTCAGGTCTCTGGTGAAGGCTGCAGCGCTGGCCAACGTGCCCAAACACATCGATCACTTCTCCAAGTTCTCCCCGTCTCCTCTGTCGATGAAGCAGTTCTTGGATTTCGGTAAGTCTTGTCTCACCATGTTCACCGGGGGGGCTGCAGATCCCGGACAGGTCTTCGGTTCATCATCCATGAGAGAAAGAGTAGCGCTTCTCCTCTGATGATGCAGCTGTACCTAAACCTCACATTCTTTAAACAGCGTTGTATATTATTTTCGTATTGTTTTGTTTTAACTATCATGTCATTGGCTACATTTAGTTCGAACTCTTCAAATGTGTCGTTTATTATGTTATGTTATTATTATGGTTGTATGCACACTGCAAACGAACATGAATCACACTGAAGTAAGTGTAAGTGTTACATCTATAAAATCCCTGAGGTTGAACGGCTGGTAACACTTTATAATCACCATCATTAATAAATGGTACATTTATAGTTATTTAAAAGACTCGCCTCTAAACATTATCTATGTATATGAACCTTAACAATTGTTTCGCATTTGATTGTGAAATAAATATTATCTAATGTTTGATTCACTATAGATGGAACATTTATTAACGATGGCTGTTATAAAGTGTTACTGTAGTGCCTCTCTGTGTGCCCTGAATCATTGCTGTAGTGTTCAGCGGTCAGGAGGCATACTGAGACAGTGCTGTGATAAAAGCTGTCTTTGTTGTCTCATTAGCCTGATTTCTCAATCTCACGTCATCCCTGAAGGAGAACCAGTTTCTACTGATCCCATGTGGTATCAGAGTCAAAACAGTTCATTTTTAAATTGATTTATTTTATCTATCAGATAAAAATCTGATAAAAAAAGACAGAGAGCAGAACTAATAATAGGTTGACCTCTAGTGTACATTTGATACTGTACATACATGTTAATATATGTATAATTTAGTCTGGCAGGAACTCTTGATACTTAACTACATTCAGTGCTTTCCTTTAAGTTTAACTTAGTAAACAACATTGTAATCACATTGTACATTCTACAGGTTCCATCAATGCCTGTGAGCGCACGTCGTTTGTCTTCCTTCGTCAGGAGCTTCCTGTCCGTTTATCCAACATTATGAAGGAAATAAACCTGCTGCCGAACCGGCTGCTGGCCACGCCCTCCGTCCAACTGGTCCAGAGCTGGTGAGAGATGTAGAATACTCAACTCATTGAACAATTGATGTATAATGAACTGAACTGAACTGAACTGATACCGATAGGCTGTCAGGCTATAGATCACGTTCTACTCTTTGTCTTTTAGATATGTTCGATGTTTGACCAGGTGTTTTCTCAGGTTAGGTGTGCTGCCCTGGTCATCTTTGTGTATCTAGCTCTCTCTTTCTTTCTCTCTATGATGTTACTCTAAAGATGAACTCTCTGAAATTGGCATTTCATGTGAATCAGTACTCAGTCATACCCGTTAATAGATCAGTACCCTTAAAAGTACAGAGTTTGGTAGCCAACCCTACTAACAGTACATGTTACTGCTTTCTTGCTAAGAACATCAAAATAAAATACTGTTGCCTCATATTTCTTTTTGTATTTACAGAAGGAGCTGAGTAGAGCATCCGTAAAACAATTCCTACTAAATGACAATTAAAATGACTCTTTTTAAAGTGCACAAGCAAAATTAATGTCTCTTTCCATCCTTGGTGATATACATTGTGTGTGTCACTTAAGACCCAGCTTCAGTCTCTCCTGTACTGTACTGTACCCTTCAGACTTGCAAAAAACTTTCACACAGCCTTCATTTTCATTCAGTTGTTCCACATCTTTAAGAGTTGCAACGTTATTAATCCAACTTCTATAAATAGCAGGCCAACACTGCACTGTGGGTATGGATATAATCAGAGATTACATTACAGAGGAGTGGTTTGCTGGGGGGGGGGGGGGGCTGAACTTTGTCCCAGTTCCTCCCCCACTTTCCCCGCCTTTCTTCCTCTTTTCCTTAGCCAGGCCTGCTTGTTGTTGCAGTTGAAGGGAACAGCACGTTCAGATCTCAGAGCTTCACTGCTGATTCAGTAACAGTGTCACACTGTGTCACACCAGAAGATTGTGCAATAATAAAGGAGCAGTATGAAATAATTTTAGTTTAAAGCTTCATAAATTAACGAAAATCCTGAGCAGAATGTGAAGGAATGATAGTTTTGGTGTTCTGTCAACAATGTCTTTGTATTGTGTTGCAGAGATATTTGCTGAGGTTAGCATGCTAACCACCTAGCTCTAGGCTTGAACACCTCTTTCTCCAAGCTGTCCAACACTCTTGTGCAGCATAAACACAGCGTAAACACAGCGTAAACACAGCGTAAACACAGCGTAAACACCGACACTCCGCCAGCAGTTCGGTTAGCTGCACGGCTAATAAGCTGAAACAAGCTAACAGTAGCTGAAGTCATGGATGTATAAACAGAACACAGTAAGCAGCAGTTAGCCGCTACTCTAATGATATGCTGCCCAGCAGGTGGCCAGTTCTTACATATTGCACCTTTAAATGATAGAAGCTGATGTTGTAACAAAGCTGGAACAAGTATAAGAAGAATAGGACTGGCTGAGTGAAATAAGACAAATGAAAGTGGAGACAGTGCTCTGTAGAGCTGCGCAATATATCGTTTGCGCATCGCCATCGCGATGTATGTGTGTGCAATAGTCACATCGCAGAGCCTGCGATGTAGGACGCAAGTGAATTAATCTAATTTCAAAGGAACCTGACGCACACTGTGCATGCAGACTCTGCATGCGCAGCGATCCACCAATCACATTAGTTCTTAATCAGTGTGCCGAAGCAACGTCAGTTATCTGGAGTTTTTTCGGCTACAAGAAGGATGATACATACAAAACTGCATCCGACCCGTTTTCTGACAGTAGCACAAATTACATTCCGCACCCGAGCCGACACGCTATAAATTGATACCGACGCCTGACCCGCACCCGAAGGACAGACTCAAGTTTTAAAAATGAAAGTAAGCTGGTGAATGGGAGTTCTGGGATTGCGCAAGCACGCATGAATGAGCTCATATGATTATCATTTTGATATGCAGGTATATTTTTGTAGATGTGTCGCTAATAATCTCCAGGCGTCCAAAACAAAAACAGATTTCAGTCGTTAAATAACCTGATTATCACTCATTGTTAGTTACTTAATCATTATGAAGCTAGAATGTTCCATTTTAAGATGGAGAGCTCAAAAGGTTCAAAGTTTTGTTTATTGTCATTCAATTCACGAATGATAGAACAAAACATGTACTCAGGTCCCAGCACAATAAACAATGAAAGATAACAATGAGAATCTCTCTAAAACACAGACAGAAGCCATACTCATAACATTGACAATAAGAGGTGAGATCAGTGCAGGTTAATTGTCCACAAGATAGCAGCAGTGCAGCATAACATAAAGTGCTATTCAGGTCATCTGATGAAAATTCCTGTATTTTTTCACATCGCAATGTATATCGCAGGGTTCAAAAAAATCGCAATGTAAGTTTTTTCCAATATCGTGCAGCCCTAGCTCTGGGACTTTCTTTACTCTTACTGTCACAGAATTAACAGAGACAACAAAGGTGTTTCCCAAATAGCAGCTGAAAGGTCCATCAGGGAAATGTAATATAAGAATGTGTGTAATGATGTAATGAATGTTATACATGAAAGTGGGGCTTTACAGACTGTATTTTGTTCATAGTGGTACTGAAGAGTAAGCTTGTTGACATGTGATTTTAAGCTGTATGCTGATGCGAATGGAAAAGGCTGTTAACATGAAGCCAAAGAGTATCAAATACAAAGTTGTTCCTTTATGGTTCAGACCTTGTTTTTATTTTACAGAATCAGTGTGTTATAGAACATGAGGTGTGCAGGGCAGATCTGTGTGCTGTTGCATTATAAAGGAACATGCAATTGAATGAGCTTTAGTCTGTGATAAAAAGCAGCTGCTGCTCATGATCTGCTGGGAGATGGGTCAACAGCGTGGCAGGACAGATGACGAGTGGTGCTGTTTACATCCTCTTGGCCCGCTCCTCCCCTTCACCCTCTGTTTTTTTCGGCCTTGCTTCCCGCCCTGTGGAATGTGCTGTAGTAGCGTTAATGTGTGTTGGCGTGTGTCTTTCTGCCAAGCTGTAGCTACCACTAGTTCCTGTGTTTGTGTTCTCTCAGGTACATCCAGAGCCTAATGGAGATCCTGGACTTTCTGGACAAAAACCCAGATGACCAGAGAGTCCTTGAGACGTGAGTGTAACACATAAAGAAAAAACGAATATGGAACTGGACAGGATGACGTTGATTTGACATTCTTCTTTTGCTCTGAGCTAACCTTGTGCACCTGTCCTTCCTGTCCTCCCTTCTTCTTAACGTTGCCCTCCTCTGCCCACCAACCCCAGGTTTGTGGAGGTCTTGGAGTCCATCAGGAACCGGCACAATGAGGTGGTCCCCACCATGGCTCAGGGAGTGATTGAGTACAAAGATTCCTATGGCCAGTATGACTCTGTTACTGATCACAACATCCAGTACTTCCTGGACCGCTTCTACACCAGCCGCATCTCCATCCGCATGCTCATCAACCAGCACAGTGAGCAACCAAACACACGTTTGGAGCCAGATTCAGTGAAGTTTAGATTGCATCAACCTGTTATACTCAGACATGACCAATAATTGATTATCACACAAAATTATGTTTCTTCTTTCTTGCAGCCCTCGTCTTCAATGGCAACATAAACCCCGCTCACCCGTACACGATTGGCTGTATTCACTCCATATGTGATGTGACAGAAGTAGCAAGAGGTAAGAGGAAAGAGGGGGGAGAAAGGCTGTCACAGGTCGTTTTGGCCACTGCTCCATTATGTTTTCATCACAATCATCATCATTTCACATTCATTGTCAACATGGCATGCTACTTAAATGCAGTACATTATTATACATTAATAGATGGTGTACAACACAGGAGAACACTTTGAATACTCATAAAATGGAAAAGTAAATCTTTTGTTGTTTAGTTGGTAGTTCAGGGGAGGCAGCTTGACACAAGGCTGGGATACGCACTAGACAAGGTGTGCAAATGTCTCAGAGCGTCCAGATTCACCCCAGTCCTGAGTCAGTGCATGTTTTTTTGTAATTACATTCCTTGCCAAATCCTTTTCCAATATGTTGCCTCAAACCAACTGTGGCAGAAGTATTGTATTGAAAGTGTATTTGAATTCTGTTAATATTACTTAATTACACCTTTAATTTGGTAATTGGAGGTTACAGGTCACATAGAAAATACACAGAGTGATAAACAATGTGGCCAGGCTGCCTGTCAGATCAGTGCATCTTGAAGAAGAAGTGCTTTTAAAAACCACAAAAAGCAGAGACTAAATTTTCCCATCTGTATTTTCACAGTAAATAAACTAGTTCAGATGTCATCGGGCTTCTCTGATAGAGTAACAAAACCTCTCACAACATCAAATGAATTAGGTTGACAACTGGGACAGAGCTGGCAGTCTGCTCATCCAGTTTGGACCGGTTTCAGTGTTTGAACGGAAATTCAGAGCAGCTGGTTGTGATTCAACTCACTTATCAGCCATAATGTTTACACTGATGATAACCTTGTATTTATCATATCTGTCTATCTTTATGTCGGTTTGATTGTCCATATAGGGCAAAGAATACCGTTGTTTTCTTCTGTCTCTAGATGCCTATGAGAGTGCTAAGATGCTGTGTGAGCAGTATTACCTGGGAGCACCAGAGCTGGAGCTGAGGGAAATGAATGGTGAGACAATAAACACACACATGAAACAATACACAAACTCATGTTTTGTGTCAATGTGTGTGGGCATCAAGCGTTGACTGTTGTTTTGCTCCTTCCCCTAGCCAACAACATGAAAGAGCCCATCCAGATCTCATACATCCCATCTCACCTGTATCACATGCTCTTTGAACTATTCAAGGTAAATAGAACTGCACCTATAAACCAGAAATACATTTAAAATGCTGTAGGATATAAGTCTATATATGTCTGATACTATGCCTCCTTGTTGTCCTACAGGGACAGTTTGAGGACTTTAAAGAAACAGATTATTTAAAAAAGAAATGTTAATCTGGCAATAGAAAAATTTTTTTGCTATAATTTATCATCAAGAAGTAAATGATGACGGCCAAATATAATGGCTCTAGTATAATAAGCATTCAGATTGATTCCCTGTAAACGTTGCTTTCACTATGCTATTTTCTGTCTTTTCTTTGAAAATGGAGGCTGACTGCTGATCCAAAGTGGCAACCTGGCACAATTCTGTCTGCTTTCACATCAGCATTTTAGACTGAATGAATGAATAAACTCTCGTTAAGATTTCCATCGTTGATTGTTGTAGGATCCAAGTATTGCATCATATTTGCTCAATTGAGCCCGAATTAATTAATATTCCAACGTGAATTTATTGACATAATAGAATATGCTGAACTGCCTTTTGTATATCAGATTAAATCTGCCTTTTGATAAAATGTAAATATTAACCTAAATATGCAGTGTTCTGACACTAGCCTGCTAGCAGAACAACAACTCATAACGCTCCCTGTTTCCTCTTTCAGAATGCTATGAGAGCAACCATTGAGACCCACGAGGCCAGCAGGACCCTCCCACCCATCAAAGTCATGATCGCCCTTGGTGGAGAGGACCTGTCAATCAAGGTGAGTGAATACTTTGTCACAGGTTAGCAGCCCAGTCTCAGCCTCCACATTAAGCAAAGCTGTTTCTGAAGTGAGAGTTTTACTAATGTCCATTCCATAGACCTACATGATTTGTACTTATGGTGCGTTGCACTGAGTTTGGCCTACTGCAGCAGATATCCACAACAAACCAAAAAGGAAGGGAACATGGAAGGGCTGCACGTTGTCATGAGAGAGCTCTGTCTAATGGAGAGTTGAGGAAAAGAGGGGAAGGAGAAAAGACTGTATTCAAACCTCTGATGTCTCACTACTGTTTTCCATGTTGTTGTCGTATGAATGTAGAGAATCTGACAAGTTATCATTTCACCACTTCACCACAGTGACAATCCAGAGGGACATTAAATGCCACATTCTTGGGTAAAACAACATATTTGATAATCGATTAGCTGCCATCAGACAACAGATACGCTTTGCATTTAACCGCTTCTTCAGATTACCGTTTGACAGTATAACATTCTACAACATGAGGTTAGGTGTTGTTAATAATAATATTAAAATTACTATTTTTTTTCTTGAACGTCACAAGTAAAGGGAAAAACAAAGGTTGACCCAAATTGTTTAGCCAAGAATAGAAACAAGAGTTGGCTCAGCTAAAACTTCTTTACTCCAAAAAAAGAAAACCAGTAATCATCCTACTACTTTACTGAAGGATATTACACATACTATTTGTGAACAATAAGGTGATTGTGTGATGATGGTGACTAGAACAAATGCTTTCACCCCATTCCGAAATGATGTGTTTTCACTGATTGCTCTGCTGTTCTAATTACCCTGACTCACCTCTGTTCAGCTGCTTAATCAGGTTACATAAAGTCCATAAACCCTCATTATCATCAAAGAAACTTAACCCACCCATATTTAGAGCCCATTCATTGACATCACTGGCTCTTGGCACAGCCTGCCCTCATATTTAAAGAGGATTAACTCTTGTTAACTATTGTATCACACCTGTAACCTTTGACTGCCACGGAAAACTGAATGTGGTTGTTAAGGGTGGACTTTCATTCATACACAAACTTGTAAACACACTTGAAACAGCTCATCCTGTCTCTGTTTCATAGTAGCATGGTAGCAAAGTTGAGGGTGTTCTCTCATTCTCACCCAGGGTTTGAGTTATAATCTGAATTTCTGAAATAACTGACTCTAGCCCTAACCTATAATAGGGGCAGAGATAGATGAATAGGTAATAGCTGAACAGGTCAATTCACACCTGGCGTTAAATGCATATCATGCCTGAATATACCATACCATCTCAGAATATAGCATTTTTTTAAGGGAGTCAGGTGACTTTCTCCATGGAAGACAAGGAGTAGCCTATACATGTTACTGTTAACTACATTTGTAAATTTTGGACATCAAATAAAATGATGTAGTTTGTAAAATGCAACTGGAATCAGTCAAAACAGTGTGTTTTACTTCAATGAGGCGAAAAACTGACACTTTTACAAGGAAAGAAACACCACAATGCATGGTATCGTAGCTGTTTCAAAAAGATTACGTTTAATGCTAGTGACTTCATTTCATACCGTGGTCAAGACATAAACATAAAAAGGCATGACAGCTAGCGTGCATCCCAGAGAGAGAGAGAGACTTACAGTGTGTGATCATTGTCACTGTCATTCACGAGAGAATATGGAGCATAGTTCATCTGGAAAACATGTTTATTTAATTACTTATATCATAATTGTAAGAACCATTATGTTGATAAATTCACCATCTGTGATTAAAATAAATGTTTTGTGATAATGTATTGGGGAGCCTCAAACATCTATGATTTGACTGTTTTTCATGGGAGCTCCCACTGACTTTCATGTAACTCGAACCCTGTTCTCACACTTTCATAACGACTGAAGACTTGTTTCGGGTTAACATGTCTCCATCATGGCTGCTGAGCCTTCACTGTTGTGTTAACCTCCCAATATTGTATGTGTCTCTCTAGATGAGTGATAGAGGAGGTGGCGTTCCCTTCAGGACGACAGAGCGTCTGTTTAGCTACATGTACTCCACAGCTCCCAGACCCTCCTTTGGAGACAAACACAGAGCCCCATTGGTGAGCAACTCACACACAAACACACACACACACATTCAGACACAATATTAATGCATGGGAAGAGCTAACCTGTGTGTGGATGTGTGTCTGTGTAGGCAGGGTTTGGCTATGGTCTGCCTATCTCTCGTCTATACGCTCGCTATTTCCAAGGAGACTTACAGCTCTACTCCATGGAGGGTACTGGCACTGATGCTGTTATACACCTGAAGGTAATAAACATGTGTGCAGCAACATATATTGCTTGATATATGGAGGATAAGATCAGGCCCCCATTGAATTAGCTAATCGAAAACATGTTGGGCCTAGAGTAAGAACATACACAAACAAAAAAAAACAAGCTGTAAATTGTCCCTGCTTTAACGTTTTCTGTCTGTCTTTAGGCGTTGTCTACAGACTCAGTGGAGAGGCTGCCAGTTTTCAACAAGACCGCTCTGCGACACTACAAGCTAAGTTTGGAGGCAGATGATTGGTGCGTTCCCTCCAAGGAGCCTCTGGATCTGGCTGTCTACCGCGTTGCCAAGTGATCCTGTCGTGACCTGACATCATTTCTGACACAAACACTTAAAAGCTGACCATAAAATGACCTTTGAGGTCAGGGCATTGTGGGACCAGAACTATTCCCATGGTGGGTGAGAGCCCAGGTGACCAAGAGTGGCCAAAGCGATCAAAGAGAGGACAGAGCAACATCAGTGAACATCGTTTATTGGAGCGTCCTTCTTCTTCCTGTATATGGCCTCCCGCCGTCTATACATGTGTGCTGTAAATATAGGAAGAGAAGAACAAGGGTGACATTCTGACATTTTCTAACCAATATCGGGAATATGATTAAGAACCCAGCAATCAAAAGTGGGTTCATAAGAGCTGAACAGTCTGACACTGTCAGATGGCAAGTGACATCTGACAATGTTTAATTGATAAAGAACTGACCGTTCTTCTGTGTCGCTGCTGAGCTAATGTTGGCTTCACGGACGAGCTGCTTCATAACCCTGAATACTGGACATCCAGATTCAGAACCCAAACAGAGACATGATGAAAACAAAGCTGTGATGTACTTTATTGATCAGCTGGGAGATTTCTCTTCCAGCTGTCTGTAATTTACACTCAGCTTGAACAACATGAGCTAGTGAGTAGCATCTTGACTGGAAGTTAGCCCTAAAATAGATTGCTGGTACATAAAGAGTTTTCATTCTCTTGGTGTATCTAAACAGCAAGAAGACACAGTCCAGTCAATCTTATCAAACTGATACAGGCCAGCTCATCAAACGTTATCAGTGACAGTTGTCTACATACCATGTGTGTCAACAGTTTGCAGATTGATTTGATTCGGCCAAAAATGTAAATGCTTTGTTAAGATCGCACGTCTCACAATAAGATTTTTTTTTCTTTCAATTTGTGATTTTGACTTGACTGTGACAGGTAAAATCTTTGCAAATGTTCCAACCATTTGCCAACATTTGGTTTGAAGCTGTCGCTTTTGTAAGACAACTATCAAAGAAATAGAAGTTTAATATCAAATGAGCAAGCACGCAAAAACTTTCAGATGACAGAAAGAGGTCGTGGAAGTTTTTGTGGAGGGTTTTGTTGAGTCTTTATTACTAATATTCCAACCATAACCGCACACAGATAAACACATTTTACCCACATGCTAGCTGTCTGTTTTACTTTTCCAACATTTTCTCAGGGTACAGCTGACTTTTACTTTAGATTTCAACATGCCAGCAAGAGGTTTTCCTCAGAAACAATAAGTGCTTGTGTGCATTGACTGAGATGTGCGTTTATTCATTCACGAAAAAACTGAACATTTCCTCCTTTCTTTGTGTGCCTGACCTGCTGTTTGAGTGTATCAATCAGTGGGAATGCAATGCAAACATGTGTGACTTTTTGTTTATCTTCTCTTCTAAATTCCTGTTTTGTGGCCTTGTGCTTATTTAAGTTGCATAACGAACAGATGTTAAACTGCTCAGTTACTGATGGCGAACAAGGATTAATCATTATTTGGTTAGAGCTTGGCAGGTACTATGACGATGTCAAAGAGTTATGTAAGCTTGTCTTGTACTGACATTAATTAGCCTTGCTTAAATTGTGGAAGCTTTTTGTTGAAGACCTCTAACGGTCCAAACTTACATGTGTGGATTGAGTGTGTGTGAAAATAATAACTGCCTCATATACAGTATATTGTGAATCACTATGTGTATTCACGTGAAGTGCCTATAGTCTCTTGTATATTTGAAGTGAACAGTTTTTATCAAATTAATTTTATTTTTTTATAAGGAAACTTTTGGAAATAAATCGAATCCTGAAATGAATTCGTCTGAGGTCCTTATTATTGTTAGTATTCTTCTTATTATTGGTGTATTATTGTATGTGTATGTGTGTGCGTGTGTGTGTCTTTCCTCTTCTGAGGTGGTTTCGATTCAGTTCTGCTGATTCAGGGTTTGTTGCAGCGGTTAAAAGGACATCCGACTGTCAGTCTGTGCATGTTTCACAGGCCATGAACTGTACAGGGGGAAGGGACAGACCTGAATACTGACCAATCAGAGACTGAGTTACATAATGGGGATATGTGTGTGTTCCAGTATTTCTTTGTGTAACAACCTTGAATAGTTCACTACAGCACCAGGGTCAATATAAGGACTTTGACCTCCATGCAGGGTGTGTTTGTTGGGACTTCAAATATCACGCAGTGTTTGTGTGAGTGAGTGTGTGTGTGTGTGTGTGTGTGTGTGTGTGTCTGCCTGTCTGTCTGTCTGTCTGTCTGAACTTGAGAGATCAACCTGCTCTTGTTAAAGCAAGAGTGGAGGTGTGAGGTCATGAATAAGTGAAGCAATAGACTGAAACTTGGTTTGTAGTGTGGAGGTGAGCGCGGTCAAGGTGCGGCTGCAGGAGAGAGAGAGGTGGAGGGGTGAATGATTGGCAGAGCTGGCACCCAGTTACTAATCACTCTCCCTTTATATGCAGTAGCGTGCTGGACCTCAGACGGAGGAGGCATGGGAGAAGATCAGGAGAGAAGAACTCACGGTAGCCCGGAAAAGGCTACAGTAGCTATGGTGCACAACAACAACAACACAAGTAAAGTTCCACCTTGGCTGTTCATGCAAGAGTACGTCTGGTCTTCTTCTGTAGTTCTTATTGTTGAACAATTCCATGAAAAGACAAAATCTAACAATTTGTAATCCCTAAGATTTAGGTTCCTCAGTAAGCATCAGTAGACATATTCCTACTGAGCAACCAAAATCTTCACAAATAAACTTCTCAGCCACAACATTACATCAATGAACAGGTGAAGTGAATTATATCAATCATCTCATTTCAATGCAATGTTCTTCTTGGAAACCTTGGGTCCTGACATTGATGAGGATACCGGTTACCATGCACCGCCCACCCAAACACGACTGCAGATCAGGTACACCCTTTACTCCCAGAAGGCACCTGTGCTTCTCCACGTTTCTTCACCTGCACATCATCAGTTTAGTTTGTATTAAAGTTGAATCATAAGTTTAGTCTTTTTTTAATCTTCTGTTAATTTTACCTGTTCTTGATGCTATTTTTGGAGAGAAAGTTCTGCCACTGATGCCGTCTCGTGCATTTGGATCCACCTTCTCTGCTCTCAGTGTGACATTCCCATTAGGCCATTGAATTGTAACGATTGGTTTTACTGCTGTGGCTGATCACTTTATACAATACTTTTATATGAATATTTATTAATGATGCATTGTAATGATGTATGTGGAGTGCATGTATTTGACACTGAGGTGAAGGTTCAAGACTAACTTTTTTTCTCTAAATCCTAAAACCATAAAAAAAAACCTTGTTCTGAAAAGTGAACTTAAAAAGTCCCCAAATCAAGAGGTTTTTTTAATTTTGTAATTGTCATCTAATACAATCTACTAATAGCAATCAGCTATTATTAACTATATTAATCATTAGCTATTTGGTCCTTTAGCCAAACACCCACCTCGCTCCCCTACTGCCAATTTCAACAGGATTTCTGGTTTACAGCGTAGGCCTATCATGATCAGGGAAAACATATTGTGTATCTCCCATGTATAGTCAGCAGCCAGCCAGTGAGCCTGTAATAGGGAGTTTAGTAACGGCATACGAAAACCTGCTCTGTTGCAATTTCTGCTGGGTTTGGCTTATCATTTGCTAAGCAGTAGTTTAAATGTTACATACATGGAAGACATACAAAAATCCCCTTTGTCCCAGCGACATCCTGGAGATGATCTCTGTGCTTCTCAAACTCCATTTTTGTTCACACGACGACACAGCGCCTTTGGTCTCGAGCCCTGGATAAAAAAATTATTTAACACCCTTCTTACACCTATAGGCAAAGATGCCATGTTCTTTTTTGTAAATATCGGTCCAAATGTCCTATGAGACAAAACTGGATATCAACCATGAAAGAGATTCTAACCTGCACAGGCCAGATACATGATTTACTACACGTACAAGACAGCAGGAAACACAGACACAAATACAAATGTACCCAAATTCAGGTTCATGGCAGTCTAGTCCAGTTGTGTAATGAGTGATCAAGGCAAAACCTGCCCCCTGTTACAGCATAGCGTGGTTCATGGTTACCCTGCTCTGCATCTGTGCTTATCAATCATTGTCAAGTGTTTCACTCATCCCTAATATTGTGTCTTGGAGTCTAGCAGACCCAGGCCTCCTTTAACAACTCAAACTGACAGACACAATGTTTTAACTTGATAATTCTCCTCTGACACATTTCAAGTGTGCTGCAGATGAAGTTGCATCACACTGTAAAACCTGCTTAATATAATGGATTACACATTACTCTACTTCCCAAATGCCAAATAGGTCTCTTTGAATTTCCATTATTGGGGTTTTGTAACAGTTTGCTCATGAGAGTTTTAACAAAGTGTTCAACCTCTCTGTGGTCTAGCTGACCGTAAACACATGTAACACAACTTCATGTGTTGGCTAACATTATTTACACATACAGCAGAGGGTCTGGAGGATCCCACTGAATGAGGGAGGAAGGAAGGTACACAATAATGTTATTCATCTCAAATGTGATGGAGATAAGAACAGCTGTCATGCAGAGCTGAAGTGTTCATGATAACCTGAAGGGTTTTCAGTGGCTGTACCAGGTCATTGATTTACAAGTTGTCTTTCCCTGCAGTTTGTGTGATTACTGGCTGAGCAGTGACCCCTTGTGGTGATGTTTACACACTATTACAACAACCTATTTAGTAGATGTATTTTTCATTCCTACTGTATGGGCTGAACAGTGGCAATGATAATACATTATTAGTGACCAAACATCAAAAGTCAAAAGACATAAGAGTAAATAATATTGCAACCATATTGAATGTTGTTTTTTGTTTTCTGTTTCACTCGGTTATTGTTTCCTTCTTTTATTTTTAGCCATTTTTCTCTGCAAGCCTCTTGTTTAATCTACGGAAGGCCACTCTGTGGTGGACTGAGAGCTGGACACTCTGCAGACTGGACGTGCAGGGAGGAGGATGAGGGGCAGAGTTAGTGTCATTCTAGATAACAACTCATACGTGCTCCATGATGACCTTTTGCAATTCAGCAGCTCATGATAACTTGGCTGCTATTTTGATTTGAGATACACTTATTGCATTCAATTTCCCCCCCAAAAGCTTTAAGTTGCTTAATTATTTCCAGCATTTCTTATATCATTCTCATCATTCTTTGGTTTATTGGATGCCGTAATTTAGTGAGCCAGCATGTGCACAATACCAGCAAACTGAAACTGAATTTAGCCAAATTGTGGTGTGAAAAAAGACAATTTTCTAAACAATATTCCATTTCTTGTTGCATTCATACAAACTTTAAATGTCGGGGAGACCAGGGATGGCTGTAACACTTTTTGTCTCTAACTTGCTGAAAATGTTATGATCTCTCAAATTTTGGAACAAGTACCCTAATTTGTCAACTACAAGTAGCAGTGTTTGTGATTAGCACAGCTATATCACAAAGTTCATTAAAGGAGTTTCATCGTTCCAACCTAAACCCACTACCTGGGGTAACAGCAAGAGCTACAAATTAAAAATTGAGACCACATCACAAAATATGGATCTGGAGAAGTTTATTTCCCTTCTCATGAAGCCATGAACCAATCAGTACCTGACATGTCGTTCCAGTTTCACAAAATTCACAGCTGTAGGTTCTTCATCTGAAAGAAGGTTAAAATAGTATCTGAATGCAAATACAAAGAAAAACCTATACGAAGCACTTCCTACTTAGTTGCTGACCTGACCTGCCAGATGCCTGGTACTGTAGCTCATGTTGAGTGAGTCCAACATACAGTCTGCTGCCTCAGCGCAGTAACCAGTCAAGACATCCTCTTGCTGAGCATTGAAGACTGCCCGATTGCTGCGAAGCCCACACAGGCCAGCTGTCTACATCCTCGTTCTCTGAGGTTTTGTTATTTCTTGCAATATCTGCTCAGTATCACATAACAGGGTTTTTTTTTTGATTCGTTGGCAACATTTCAGTGTGTACATGCACACACAACTTTTAGTCAACTTCTCTCAGCCACTAACTTGGCATGTTAAAACAACAGGAGTATGATAGAGAAAATGTGTTTAGTTTTCATTAATTTTAGTTGAAACAATTAAAAATAAATAAATAAATAAATTCCTAATCTAGCTGTAGCAGCATAGTGATTCATAATTAGCATATATCATATCGAGGTTTGGCCCAGCAGACATGGACAAAAGAGGTAAGAGACAATGAACCACTTTTGATGCTGTTTTATTTTTTGTCAGGTAAAATACTCCATAAAATAGACCTATGTAGGATCCTAATTTATTTATCTATCTTTTATGGTCTGAGCACAGTGGACAGAGTTACAAACTGTGCAGGAAGTCAGTCGATTTAATGGAACGCAGGATCCTAGTATGAAGTCCTGAGAGGCCAGTGGAAAAAAAGGACCTCAGGAAGATTATCCTATGCTTGACGTTTTACCTTCTTTTAGAAATAAAGACAGAGGCAAACATGATATAGACCATATACTGTAGAAGCATTTTGCATCATAACAATACAACACAACAGGTGTTTTAACCACCATTAGTTTGGGTTCCCTCATCTAACACAACTTACATCATTCTAACTTCAACAGCATCTGTTCTAATCAAAGTAGAGAATCGGTATGAAAACATACTCTTAAGTTACCAGAATATCAGTGTTTGTACTGTAAAATCTACATACTTGAGCTGAGCCATTTCACATGGTTTCATCAATGTTCACTTTTATTTGTTATATTTTCTGTCTGAAGTTAATGCTACACGGTGTGAATGGGAAACTTACAGAAAGATGAACACTGATAATGAGAAACCTGGGAGCAGGCTGTCTAAACCGGTGTTTCTATGACCTGTGAAGTGTCACACTATGCTAACACACTTCCGTTTGTCTTCTTTTACACAATGACCAAGGGAAATGTCGTGTTAGTGGCGCTTGTTGATGAATTTACTGAGTGAGTTTTGAGTGAATGACAGTTCATTCGGGGACAAAGTGATTTCCTCCTCAGTATAAGAATGATGTGGTGATTGCTCTTGATATTTAGAGACCTGCAACAGTGTGTTAAAACATGTGCTTCAGAAACAGACAAAAGCTGTGACAAAAGAAGCAGCGACAAAAAAACCCACACAAGACACAAATGGGAAATTTTGCATTAGCTTTTAATGTTTTTATGAAGTTTTGAGTTTTCTCTTTAAACTGAATTTGTTTGTGTTTTCCCAGTAGTTCTGTGATTTTTTTTTTCATTATTATTCATCTTTTCTTTATTTTCATTTATCCTATCAGTAAAGGAGAAGAGTTGCTCAGGTAAATCAGCATTCACAGTCAAACCATCATATGTTTTAACAACAGAACTGTTTTTTAGAAGTCTCTTTTGCACAAATGCTGTTGAACTATTACAGTTTCACCTTTTTTGTTCTTTACATGTTTAAAAAATAGAAAAGGTAAATAATAAACATTCCATTGAAATATATTTTATACAGCTCTTGATTCTTTTTTATTTTTTTTCTCTCTCAATGTAGAGACCATAAAATTAGATCCAGCATCAGTCTTTATAGAATAAACTCAGTTTACTGATGGAGGGAAGCCTCTCGTCTTTCCGTCTCTGTCATGCTTCTTCTTTTCTCTGCCTCTTTTCAGTGGACACATATCATCAACCAACCAGCTGATAAACTGACTACTTAATCTAACTAATTCAGTCTACAGGACAATGGAATCCATAATGCAACAGAGTGAACAGCTGCATCTGGACTTATGGCATGATGTATTCATCTGATAAGGAAAATCTGCAGCATAAAAAAGATGAACAAGAGAAGGGACAGCAAAGATGAAAAAAACAACGAAAACAATGAAAGGGGGTGAGCTGAACAGACAGGTAGAGTGACAGGTGATTGTAGGCAGCTTGTCTGACAATCAAAAGTTTTCCATGTCCTCAGCATCAATGATTCAGAATAAAAATTAAAAATTGGGAACGTGATGTCAATATTATAGTAACGGTTGCCCCAAAAACAGTCTTGGGATATGTTCTCAAAGGGTGACACACACAGAAATTGAATTACTCCACTTGATTTCCCAAACAAGCCATGATTGGACTCATGAAACTGAGCCTGTTTTGCCTCCAGAGCATGATAGCATCACACTCTGCTGCTCTGTGAAAAGTGACAGTGAAAAATGCCCATGCCTTAGTATAAAAAAAAGCACAAGAAAAAAAAAAGTTAATGAACGATTAGGGCAAAAAGTGAAGTGAATTAAAGAGAAATGGTAATAATCCAACACCACATCTTCTAACCTGACAGAGAAAGGAAGAGGTGAAGATGAGACCTTTGTTCTTTTTTTCCTTGGAGGAGAGGCTTCCCTTCACATGGCCACTCACAATTAGGTCATCATTTTAAAGTTTCCCACGCATGCATTTAGAATTTATCTCCAAAAACAGGATAGAAAAACACAAGAACAAGGGATGCAAAAAGAAGCTTCTTCCTCAAAATAATTGAAGGAGGAGGAGGGGAAGGAGGAAGATGAGGGAAAGGACAGAAAGAGACGAGAGGATGAAGAGCGTTGGATGGAGAGGAGGAGAGGGTGCTGCAAGAAATGCAGACTGAAGTTTTGGAGCCGAACATGCTAGCTACGAACTGACATCGGACATTATCTGGGTTGAATGCACCCAAATTAAAGATGTGATTTCGGATGTTTTTTACTCCACTGTGACATAACATATCTGGGTGTGGCTGGACCTTTTATCTCACATGGAGCTGCGAAGCAACTGTTTCTGCTGCTTTTGATTTACCGCAGGCGCAGACCAATCACATTTCTCTTGGATCCCTGTATAAAGACACTTGCAACTCTGATCAGCATTTAAGAAAGTATATCCTGATATGTTTTGTCGCCATTTGGGTTCAAGAAGAGCTGCACTATTAGTTAGCTCGGCTGTCAGTGTTCTCTCAGGAACGTGACTTAACTCAGTCTATGCAGGGAAGCTCAAATGTTAGGATGATGGTATGCTGCTGTGTTCCAGGCAAGTGGGATAAATGTTGAAAATCTGACAAATTATTGTTAAACTGCTTCTAACACGATCAGCAACTGAAAATCTGGAAGGACGTTGGACCATATTTCAGCGTGAAACAACGCATTAGATATCGGAAGCATTCAGCAACTTCATAGCTGCCATTATCACTTGATCCCTCGAGTGCGTTTTACTGCCAGGCTTAAATAAATGTGTTTTCATATTGAAGTATTAATCGATACCTTTCCTGTCATATCCTTTAACTATATCAAATCTAAAAATAGCTAGGAAGTGGTCGAATGCTAACGGTAGCTAATACATCATTTAACATGCTGTTTTACCTTGAAAATATTGCTCGATGTCTCTCCAAATGTTCACTCTCAATCACCTTTGCAGTCAGTGATCAGTCGGGAAGTGGTGAAATGATAAAGACTTCTCCATGTTTCTACGACCTGCAACTTGGAACACAGCAGCGTGACTTTTGAGCGTTCCACCCTGCACGTGATGTTGGGGGGAAAATGGGAGAAATGGCATGAGAATATGGTCTATGCGTCCTCTCTCAAACACATCATTTATATAGACAAACACGCATTTTGAACACACTTGTGAGCACACAAACTTCTTAGACTTCCTTAGAAATTAGCTAGCTCGCACCGTTATTGCTCTGTCCCAGTTACACTGCAGTGGAAAAATTATGATCTCTGTCTGACTTCGACTGTGCAGCCATCATTACCTACTGCTTTATAAGTCTGTGTTAGTCTTAGCTAGGTTGGTCTATGAGGCGACACGCCTTAGGAAATGTATGGCGGGAGAGGGGTGGGTGTGGGGAGTTGTGATGCGGTGGTGCGACACAGGGGCTATACCCATATCCCATCTTTTTTTACATTTGCACTGTAAGCACCAAGCAAGACACAACTATCTTTGCTCTGATGGCTAAGTGAAGGTCATTCCTGCGGGACACCAAAGGACTGAAGATGAGAAATGACATCAATCCTCCAATGTAAAACTGTAATGTAGCACTATTTTGTACTTGTGTGCTTTTTTTTTTTATTTCATGAGAATTTCAAAAAAATGTCACAAAGGCTGCAAGTAAAATTCTTCGGGGTTTCTGGTCTTAACCAATCAACCAAATTTTGATCTTCATCACTGGACAACAAACCAAAATGTCCTTCAGTGACTGCTGTCATTTGAACCTTTGAATCAAAATGCTGGCATGGAGTATGAAAGATGTTTGAGACAGAACCAGACAGCAAGGGTCTACTGCTGCAACACATTGCAACGTGGAAGTCAATATTTCCAAAGTTGGTATTCCTGACTTCCAGTCTAAATGCGTCCTAGTACATTTGCTCACAAGATGCATTTATATGGCAAGCCTGTGAACTTCACAAGCAACTACAGCAGCTGATTTAACAGATTAGTGCATTCAATAAAAGACAGGAGAAGAAGGCTTTAAATCAACTTGATGGAAATTGGAAAATACAAATCTGTTGTAACAGGACATTTCATGACACAACATAAAACAAGTAATTGTCCACTGTGTGCAACACCACACTGCTGTTATGGTGTGTGTGTTTATGTAGGTGAAGTTAGTCTTGGTGGTTCTTGCCTGAGTTTACAACTTGGAATTCTGACTTGGATGACTGTTCTGAGTTCAATGAAATGCAGCATTACGACAGATGCAGTCGAGTCGCATTATGGGAATTGTAGGTTGCTAGAGGCTAAAAATCATAATATCTTGGCCTCAGATGCTTCAATTTTGGACTTTTTTTTAAAATCTCCCTCTCATACTCCTAATCCTATGAACCAGGTACAGGTTGCTACATTACATTTGTTCCTGTAAAAACCCCTCATTTGCACAGCCTTTAGGTACACAGCACATCTTTATCAGCTATTTTGATTTGCAATATTGTCTATAAAAATGTTGGCTCAATCACACATGGTTTTATTGCTAGACTTAGGGGTTAGGGTTAGGGTTAACATGCACAGTGAGGAGTTGGGGCCATAGTAGATGTCCCATTATAATCATTTTGCACCGTGTGGCCAGGTTACAAGTCTGCAACAAAAAACTATCCTGTCTCTGATATCTACAATTGCCACATCTGGCCTCCTGACTAAACCCCTTCCAAAGACAGTCTGAGACTCATGACCGATTGTTCTCCAAGAGCACAATGACATAAAGCCTGTAGCCCAAATGGTGCGTGCATAGGCTCTCTTTATGGTCACTGCATTCTTGAATACAAAAGCATTTATCAATGCATTGTTATCTTCATGATCACAATTCATCACAATTGCACATGTTGAATATGCAAAATATATGATATGTAAACCAAAAGTTCAGTTTTAGCAAAAAAAGAATGCTGAAAGCATATAAATTAATACAATGAATGACACTGACAGAGTTGTGTTCACCTTGGTATAGCTACAGTACAGTACATGGAAGGCTATTATTAATTTTTTGACATTTCTGCAGCTCTACTTTAAACTTTTAGGAAGACAAGTGATATAAAATATCTGAACTGATCCTTAATATCATCACATACAGTACCACAGAAAAACAACACCCTGGAAGCAATGAGGGTTAGTGCGGTGTGGAGGGACAGTGGGACACATCTTTTTTTACACCAAAATGTCCAAAATAAAAATCTACTTCCAGGCTTCAAGTAGCATTGTAGGGATACAGATGTACTCACTGGACTGATCATAATGTTCTTTTGAAACTATTATTTTAAACTTCACATTTTTCTGAAAAGACAAACTGCAGCATCACAACATGTCAACATTCCACCTCTCAGTTTTGATACAGTGTATTCCTGAGATAAGTCCTGTTTTCTAATTGATTTTTGGCTCCCTGCTATTTAAGACTCCCTCAGAATGGTACAGAGAAAAGTGTCTCGAAAATGTAAATGAAAAACACATGAAAGAAAAAGCTAAAACATTGCTAGGCTCATTATTTAGGCTGTGGGCTGTGATGACACACAGTATGGATGCCAAAGCTTGGCATGTAAGCAGCTAGGGGATCTGTTTAGTCAGCCATGGCCCTTGAAGTTATTGGATTCAGTCAGCACGGATGCATACACTGTAAATGATAGGATTTACACTGTTAATAAAGTCTCAAAATATTAAACTCTGCATTTCATACATTGCACATTCTTAGACACAATAAAATGAAAGTGAACTTGCTCTGTAGGAAACAGAAGGGCTTTCCAGTGAGCTACCAGACCTTGGTTGAATCCAGATTTTAAGACTTGCCTCACTTACAGATACACATATTCAAGTCTGCTCTCTAGAGTCTGTGAGACGTGCCCAGAACTGTCCAAATCCAGAATTCATCAAGGGCCTTTTCTGTAGACTTCTCCAGATTATACAATAATAATATGAAATAATCACAGTTAAAGGAAAGTGTACTGTGCATATCCAACAAAACCTGTCTTAACTAAGTGGCAGAGCCGGCAAATCTTGTATTAATTGCCAAACTCAACATTAAGAACCATTTAGAAAAATACTGAGGGGTGGGGTACAGGGTCAAGGATTCCTATCAATACAGATAATGTAGGTCTTAACTGTGTGACACAATCTTTCTGTGGAACACAGGATAATGGTTGAAGCATCACGATACCAGTGATATAACTTCAAGGGATCCAGTCCACAAATCCTCAGGGTAGACATTTGGATTTAGACCCTCTGAGCAAGCATGTCTGTCTGTTTATCAGCCAGGAAAAAGCAATGGCTTGCCAGAGGAAAATCTTTCAGCTCAATAGCCCTTATCAAAAAGCATGTACAGCTCACGATCTTGCAGATTTGTCTGCTGATAGCTGGACAGTTTTCATTAAATGTTTGTTTTCTGTCATCTGCTCTTTCTTTGAGTGTGAGTTTGTTTTAACAGGGAAGAAGCTATGAAGAAGAATATTTTGGTTTGGTGTTTGCCATAGCCCTACTGTATGTCAGCCACAAAGTAAAAAACCTACACACATGGATGGAGTACGGGCCCCCGACATGTAAAAGTCCTCCCACCTTTGTCATTGTTTGTAACAGTAAAAATAATCAGACCAACTAAAGTTTAGTTAAATATAAATTGGTGTGGTGTGGCCACATCATCTCACAAACCAAAATGGCAATAATTAAATAAATAAACAGCATCAAGTGAATGTAAGTGCCCACATGAATCGCATTATAAAGACATGAGAAGACAAAAAAATGAGAAGTACCAGCACATCCAAATCCAGATAAATATAGATTCTAACAATTTACATTTTTTTGTAACACATCTGTCCATAGCTGCTAGCTTTCTGTCCAATCAAAGTGCTTCTACCATCTTTAAAGGCATTTCCTTCTTTCTGTGTAATTCACTCTTTTCATCTAAATCTATCCACAGATTCTGAGAAGATAGTGTTTTTCCTGCAGCCCAGCAGGGTGTCCTCACTCTTGCCTGTTCTTACTTGGCCAACCCTGTTTTAACACATAGAGCCAAGATAGCTGCCTCTCACCCTGGGGGAAAACCACCAGCACCACCACTCAGGGCTGCTGCTCATCCACTGATGCTGGCGTGACTAATGAGCTGTACACTATCGCCTGTGTCTTTCTGTCCTCTCAACAAGGGAATGATGCTCGGCTCCTTTCAGGTTTCAGTGTTACAGCACCCTGTCGTAGCAGTTTGACCACAGTGTTTGAATGCGTATTACTTCATAAAACAATTTCTAAAGTCATTCAAATCAAGTCAATTTAGTAATCTGGAAAGCCTCCACTCTACAGGCTAAACCTATGGCTGTTTTTGCTCAGCTTTCACCCCCTTTGTTCATAGGTTTATGGTATAGTTACTACATGTTTTAACTGGGCTTGTCAAATAAAGTTTTCAGAACAAGCTTGGCTAAAACTGTTATCATTTGGCATGTTAGCAGGACCATACATGTTCTAGGACAGTTTTACAGAATCTGAAATAGTTTGGCTTTGATGATTACCTTTTACTCATAATGATCGTCACGTTTTAAGCAGTTGTAACCTTTTTCTCAACTTGATTCATTAAAAAAATACTTTGTAAAAGAAGCTACACTTTTAAGTAACACCAGGAACACCATGAAGCAAGTGATTATTTTCCTGAGTTATTTTGAAAACAGAAGCATCAAAACTGAACGATACAGGAGCTTTAAGCGAGTGATGTTGTGGCTACATTCAAGCTAACTCAAGTAAGGGTAGTAAATCAAAAATCCCATTCAGGACACAAGTCGCAAGACAACATTCAAGATTAAGTAGGAAGTCTTACAAGGAGTGCTATTTAGTATGAGATTGTGTGATTTAAAGGGCAGTTCGCAAAGCTACACCATGAAAAAGCTACTGGAGAAATTATTTGCAGATGACATCCTTTTGTTAGTTTGTGTCTTCTGCCTTTCTCTTTCCTTGTGTTTGTCAGGGTTGCTGCTACCTCTGAGAACATGTCACCTCATCTGCATTTGACATGAAATGTGGAGTTTTCTACAGTTACCGTTGCTGGGTTTTTCAAGGTTGATTCTGACAAATTTGGAATGTTTTTAGACCGTAACTAAAAAAAAGATTCTTGCACACCAGACGTAGAAACCCAAAGAATCCTGTACAGTTAAATAAGTCATGGACAGGGTGCAGGATTCTTTGATTTTTCCTCTGTTGTTTCTCGGGGACAAACTAAATATGTTAAATGGAAATAAAGGAGATTTATTATTAAAAACCTTATGTCCATCGTGATGAAAGGACATTTGATTAAATATAATTGAAAATTTATATCAATTAATCAGATGTGGGAGTTGTCTCTCTTTTAGAATGCTTAGAAAGTCTCACAGAATTATTGCTGGTTGTGGCCATACTTCGATTGTAGATACTGCATGAATTGATAATTAAAAACATGCACTAATTGTAACCCCTAACCCCATAAAGCAGATATTATTTTAACCCGAATCCTAATTAATAACACTACAGGAAAAACACATTTCTGCTCAGAATAGAAACGTTACATTCTAATCTGACATCAATCTAACCTAGTGGAATAACAACCCTGGATGATGAGGCAGCCATCTTACCCTCTCACCTGAGGAAGTAAATAGTCCTTCCTGGATGACATTTCTAACCTTGAAGGTGTAAATTTGCCGTGGATATCAAGGTCAGGAAAAGGGCCCAAGAAAAGGGACAATAGACATTTTCACTTCAAACACACAGGATAAATGACATCTCAGAGTGGACAGCACAGTTCAGTTCAACATCTGTTTGAAAGTCCTGGGTCCAAATGGGGACACAGACACACACAGCTGCCATTGGAGAGTAACATATACAGATTCTGATAAAAGGCTACAAGAGGAGGAAGAGGAGGAAGAAGAAGCAGAGTAGCAGCCAGGTGAGAAGTATTAGTAGTAGTAGACAAAGTTGTAGTAGCAGAATAAATACTTGCAGACGTTGGGAGGAGTCTTCTGGGATTTTAAAAGGGTCGGGGGATCTCCTAAGATTTCTTAAAGAAACAAAACAGGGTACATGATGCAACCCCTTTTTTTTTCCTAAATTGTGTTTTGTCATCAAAAACAAAATTAAGACAATCGATTTTAAACATAATCCTGCTTCTTTTTTTTTTTTTTTTTAAATTTGTTGCATATAAGATAATTTCTTTTAAATTTTAATGTTTAAATTTTCAATTTCTAGCCCTGTTATTTATGAGGGAGATCAGAATGGCTTGCAGAAGTCATGCAGAATATTCATGCTGGTAAACAATGTCATAAAAATGCATTTCTAATTTGCAATCATTGCCATTTTTTTTGTCCCTAGAATAGTTTTTCAAAGGTGTGCTCCTGCTCCTGCTGAATACCTGCTTTCTTTCAAAAAGCTTCATTCTTGTTGCCCCACATCCCCAGAGGTATAGAGTGTATGGTCTGCAGAATCTCCTCCCCCCCTTCCTCTGTCCCTCAGAGGGGGAGGGAGCTACTCCTCATCCATCATGCCTTCTGAGAGAGCATTCTGCTGCAGAAGATGCTGTTTTGCACATTTAGCAGCCAGTTTTGAGGGTTATAAAGGAGCTTGAACAACGATGATGATGATGATGATGATGATGATGACTTTGCATTGACATTGCTGGGTGAAAAAAAAATCTCTGGTCTCTCTCCCCCTTTCTCATAGACTCCTTCCTTTTTTTCTCTTCATATTTTATTAAATCCATCCATTGTGTCTTTGACTGTCTTTCTCCAGGTTTTAATTGGTTTCATACATGCCATGCAGTTTTGTTAAAGAGGAGGAGCAGCAGCGATGCTGAGATGCAGGGAAGGGGGTGGTCAAGATACGGTAAAGACTCGAGAGGAAAAGAGAGTAAGAGAAAGAGAGAAAGAAGCTCAATCGTATCTTTATTTCCAGTGACACCTCCTTTTTCTTAGCAGATGCTGGGACACTTCCCCGTCCTTCACTCCAAATGATAGATATGTCCATCAACATGTCCGTCTTTGGGTTAATTCCATCACAAGGTGGATTTAAACTGGCTCTTTGATTAGTTGAACTTGAAGTCCCAAGATGTCAACTGTCTCAGATGATATATCATGTCAAATATAAATGTGATATGGCTGATGTTTTCTGATATGTATGAGTAGATTTCAGCCAGAGGTCCTGTAGCTCAGCAGAGATTACCAGGGTGGCTCGGCCTGTGCAGCCCAGCGGCAACACTGGATCAGACTCTGCTGGAGCTGTTAGACATCAAGATGGACCACCCCTCACCTTGCATAGTGCTTTGAGTGCCAAAATAATGGAACATCCACTGGAAATCAACAGTTGTGAATGCAGCTTCTCGAAATAAAAAGCGTGATCAGTAAAGGAATAACACAGCAAAATAACAAAGACATAGAGGGCATCCTTGTCACATGGTTTCCAAATTCAAGTCCATCAGAGGCCCTCTGGCTGCTACGCTGGGAGCATCCATGCTCTGGTCTGCTCTGAAAATCAGTTCAAAAGATGAGGAAATGGTTTGTTTCCCATCTCGAAATGGCTTATATGTGATCATAAGCATTTTCTTCACTGGGATCATCAGCGAGCTTGCATATGAATGTGTCATACAGATGATGAAACGTTCAGGTCAGTGTCAGTGACTGTGGTGATTTCTACTGCTCATCTTCTTTTGTCTCTTTCTCTCTTTCTCCCTCGTTTTCTACAGTGAATCCTGTTGGAGGAGATGGAGGATCAGCGGTTTAAAGTTCATTGTTTTCCTCTTCTTGTAGGGAAGGGGGGGGGGGTTTAGAAACTCAGCACTGAAAGGGAAGCAGAAAAGAGAGTTTAGTGAGGATTTGAAGTGAATAAGTTATGAATGCTGACCCGCAGACACCAGACCATGGCATAGAGTTTGAATTTGTTGTGCAATTGTACTACCTATAAAACGTTTATCAAAACAACATTTGATTGAAAGCACTTTACAGTAGGCGATAAACACTTTAGATATTTTAGATGAAGCATTTGGTAATCATTTGATTTAACGCTATACCAATCAGTTATTTTGTTTTAAATCATAAGTAGATGTGGGAACATCCAGGTCTGGTGCAGATCAAGGTCAAAGTCCATATTTTACATACTGTAAGTCATTGGAATGATGCTGGTGGGTAAATTAATGTCTTCTTTGATTTCATGGCATATGCTCACGGGGTCCTGTAGATGGTCATAAATTCAAATATAGCTGCATTCTAATGCAGGTGTTCACTCAGAAGTGTTAAGCACCAAAGCACTGAATCAAAAACTGGTTGCACCTCATGATCTACATATCTGACCTGAAACTTTGGTAACATGGTCCGCAAATTTCAAGGTAAGGAATTGGTAATTACTAAGTAACCCATTTCAAGTTTCTTTCAAATTATCCTCAATTGTCCCAACATGATTGAATAATATCCTTTTGACCAATAAGCGGTTGATAAATAACTGGTCACTTCTTGAATACATTTCCAGGAAACTTCCAACTGGTTTCTGCTGAACTTCTGCTGATAATGCCATTTTTAACTTTAAACTAGTTTCTGTCTAACTTCCTTTCAGCAGGCTGATTTCCATTTAGTTTCTATTCAGCCTCAAATGTTTGCCTAATGTTTTTTTGCCACCAGTTTCATTGGAAAAATGTTCCTAAATGTCTTTTTTAATAGTTAGCCACTGTAATGCTAGTTTCATTCCTTAATTGCCCATTTGGCACTAAAAATGACGTCTTCACAACACTCAAGCAAAATATTGTTACCAATTCATATATTGTATTGGACCAAATTATTGTGATAAGTGGAGTATAATTTCAACGATATTTCAAATACGTAACTTGGTAATTACAGACTACTTACTAAAAAAATTCAGACCTGTAAAATTGAGTGCTGATGAAACTCTGTTTGATAATCTTTTTGATAATCAAGATTTTAAATAATTTCTCTTATCTCATAAATTCCACTCATTAAAAAATGCATGAATACTAGGTGTGAAATAAACTATATTTCTCCATGTATGAATTCATAAATAAAACAAATATCTTTACAAAAGTGATAAAGAAGTCATGCTAGCTAACATTACAGGGACTTCCTATTTACATACCCCATTGCTTTTAAGCAAGTTGTTACTGAGAATTTAGTGACAGATTTAGCTGGTACAACCCAGTCCTGTTCTCTCAGTATTGGCCAATAAGATTGGCTCTATCAAAGATTCACATTGTACAACTGATGAGGGACGGTTTTGACCTATAGAATTATGAGAAGCCACAAATTCAGGAGATTTTCAAGAGGTTAACTTAGCAAAATTGGCAATTATTTTACCCACCATCACAGAAAAATCTAATTTCAGCATTCATTCAGTTGTTCTGATTTCCATTCCCTCTGCTGAGGTTTAGATATATTTCTGAGGTTCATTGTGGAACCACATTAGGCATTGACCTGTTTCCCAAAAGCATCAAGACTATATATATGTATAATCACTTGTTTGTACGTATTGTTTTGGATGCAATAGACAGTTGTATAATTTTGTGACGTTTAACAAAACAAACTTCAACCACATGTCACGGCCTTTACATAGCAGCACTAATTGAATCAGCTGGTCATGCTTCTGTTATAATAGTCACAGTGACTGGTCAGAGTGTGTTTACAGCATATAATATTCTAACACTAGTTGTCTGATTGTGGCCATTTACACTTGTGTTTTCACAGAATATTTCTATTTCCAACATACAGAGCCACACAAAAGACTCGTCTGGTTAACTTTAGATGACTTGGCTTATCATTGGCATAACTAGGCTGCCAAGCCATTAACTGCAGTTCAAGTCTGCGCTTCAACATCTATGTGAAGCCACTGGATATTTTTCATGTAACATTGGGTAATATCAAGCTGTGTTTGAGATGACCAAACCAGGTATTTTGAGCTAAAACATGATGTTTTCTTCACCCTTACCACAGGGTTTTTGTGCATACACCTTACTAGACCATAAGCACAGCGTTGTCACTGAATCAGATTGAAAACCTAAAGAATTGTAAAGTTTCAACATATCCATGGTTAGAAGAAATTTACGTACATTGCTAACATTTATTCTAGTGATTGGACCGCTCTGGTGGATTTGGTGTTGTGAGGTCATGTGACCTCCCTAAGTTTGTGTAGTTGGCTCTGTGATCAGCACTGTGACTTTTTACTTGTATTTGTATTACTTTAGTCAGCAAACCAGAAGTTTCAAGACAAAACAGGAAGTGGAACAAGTCAAAAAATGGGCGGGTCGCAAAAGACCAATCTTAATACACTGGTTTGTCCAGTGCTATAATTTCAACACACTGAATCCCAGAGATGCTGTTGGCAAAGAGGCAGTGGGAATTGAGTTGATTTAATGTTCTACATGAGATTGACAGTGTTAGCCATTGTAGAAACCTTTTTTTTAAAATACTACAGCACAACTTTCCAAACAGAAGAATGTGGAAATTCAAAGACTTCTACAATGGCAGACTGAGTGTTCCTAGTCTACCGTGTAGTTTCCAGTGGTGCTCGTTGCAAAAAGTTGTCGGTACTAATGGAAACTGCAGCAACATAATACTGTACACTAAGGCAAGGAAAATAATAGGCCAAACACACCACTGAAGCAAAGAAAAGACACGTCACTACAAAGCTTGACCGGCCCAGCTGACATGCAAGTACACCAAGAACACATAGTTTGAATGTGACACACACACATTAGCATTTCTCTCTGTCTCTGAATCTCACACACACAGACAACCTGCAGAAGTCCTTGGGGGGCTGCTCAGTCCTCTGATATAACAAATCTTTGGACACTAATTAAGTAGCTGATGAGACCACAAGTCATCGAGGTCATGGAATGAAATCAAAAGATGTCAGAGGTCAAAGTTCAAACCAGAGGACTGCAACCAACCAGGACTGGGCGAACGTCCAGACCAAGAGCTGAGAGTGGAACATCTCAGTTGGTGTGTCCTGCACATGTACAGACCAGACCTTGGCCAAATAACAAATTGATTGATCCCACTTCCATCAGACAGGCAAGGCTTGCTGCATCAGGTCATTTCATTTTCTTTTCTTTCTTTTTTTTGTTCCCTTGTGCAGTTTTTGTATGCCCGAATGACAAACTCCACATTCTCCTGCATGTGTGTGGGATAAAACAAGTCGTGGGTAGCTTTTGTACAGGCTGTTTGACCCAGGTGTGGTGCACACAAAGGCTACACAAAAGAAAAAGGTAAAGAAACAGAGGCACACAACACGAAAAACACATAGAACGTAAAACAAAATGTCACACCAACACAGTACCACAAACAGGTGAGGAAACACAACACAAGGAGTAAAACGGTGCATAGGAACACCAGTGAAATACACATTCTTACATGGAGAAGTGATTTTGCTTCTTTCTGTTTTTCCTCCTCCTCCTTATCATCACCACACTTTTCTGTCTTCCCAAAACTTTTCCTCCTCCATTTCCTCCCTCTGATGCTTCTTGACTGACAATCCACTCGGAACACATCGTTCCACTCAGAGCATTTCTCCCCTCCTATCCATCTACATCACATAGTCTTTTTCATTCATTTAAATGTCCGTTCCTGTCTTTCTCCTTGGTGAAATCCAGTGTTTGGCCAAATCATTTTATTTTCGTGTGCGAAAGTGCTCCAATTTCTGTCAATTCCTTTTTGGTTTTTGCTGTCAGAGACTTCAGTATGAGGGCATGGATGGTGTTGGGGTTTCAAAGTCTCACAGAAAGAGGGACACAGTTATTGGGAGAGCGTGGAGAGACAAGAGACGGCACAAGGAGAAGACAGGAAACAGTTGGACAAGAAAAGCAAAATAGCATTTTGAAAGAGGGGCGCAAGAGCCACAAAACAGTGCACAGAAAAGAGGAAAAACATGACTTTTTTTCTAATCTTTCCATTTTTTCAGACATACAATACATCTTTGAGGGAACATGGGTGAACAGGAATACAGGGGTGAGGGTGGGGGGCAAAGAGAGATTGAGAAAGAGATACCTGAGTTGTGAAAGGATGGAAAGGAGAGCGACGCTGGCAACAAGGGGAAGAAGCTGAAGAACCAGCAGAAATTTGAATTAAAAACTTTGACTTTGGGGTCCCTCTGTAGTATGGTGTCTTATTAAATGCAACCTCCTCAAAGATCTGTCCAGATCAACTGTAGAAAAATAATACATGAGCTCATTTAAAATTGTTTAGCTGGTATGAGGCTTATTCACGAGTCAAAAGATTTAAGTCCTAAGTTTTGGATGTTAACACACACTTTCTATAGCTGGTCTGAGTCTTGACTTGCACTGCATCTAGTGTACAATTTTGCCTGGGAAATAGAGGCAAGTGGAAATGGTTTATGTCCTCTGATGTCATTGCAGAACAAATTGATGCATAATGCTGTGATTGATATACAAGGGATTTACATTTGTCTTTGATTAAAGCAGTACATGTTTACCATTGGAAAGGATGGGGATTCTCTGCTTCTTGGACAAACGTGTTTCATACCTTTAAAAAGCTGTTCAACAAAAATGGTGTCTGAAAATGGGGAGTTGTCTTATAATCACGGCCATTTATATCAAACCAACACTGTGAGATGCTTAAATGGGTATTCTTAAATAAAGTTGCATTCAATCAAGGTTTGATCAAACCCACATAGAGAAGCAAAGTAGGGTGGGGTTGCTCATAAGAGATCTGCAGTTATTAGTCTGGTCCTGATCCTTGTCTTTTTTGGGAGGCTGCATTGAATAATTGCATTCTCACACTGAAGAGGTATCCTTCTTCTGAACTCACTGCAGCTTAACTGCAAGTTTAGATTACAGGACTGGACAGAAGGAAATGGAACGAGACATGGACAGGGTGAAGTAAGAAACATAATGAAAAGCAGATGAACAAAACAATGGACAGGGACATTTTGGTAAGGAGGTATCTTGGGAGGAGAATGGTCTCTTCTCTCTCTTGCAGAAGAGGAGTTGAGACAATGATGGAAGAAGCTGGATTTTTTTTTTCATGTCCTAGCATTAGTTCACAGTTACTGCTTCTTTTTGCATATATCTGATAAGCGCAGGGCTTTCAGAACAGTTCTCTGTGAAAAGAGAGGCAAAAGAAAGGAAAAAAAAATTATAAGCTACGATTGTTAAATGTTTGTCTTATCATAAGTCTCTCAATGTCAATAAGAAAGCAGCTATACAAGACCTACTAGAAACATTACCCATCCCCATCCTGCAAAAATAAACTTTCCCACCCCCACCCAGGCCCATTACAGTACCTAACTTGGTCTCTTTCGACCAATAGCATCATAGCATTTTGGCATGCATAATTTCAGCCTGTCCCACCTCTTGCATTCAGAGAGGTGAAGATTTTTTGTCCTGCATGCTTTGTTAGTGCATACGTTTGCGTCTAAACACACACATCCATACACACTCTTAGTATTCTAAATAGTATATACACATTCATTAAGCTTGAGACTAAAATCTTATCAAATCTCCTCACATCATAAGTCATATCAGTTTCCTTATTGCTTGCGATGGGAACCCATGCAGATTCATCTACGACACAAACTTTACATAATGTACATCATCATGACAAAAGCGACCAATCAGCAGTGGCTTACGGAAAGGTGACAGACACACTCCAAACAAGTGGACGGTTGGAAGGGAGAGGAGGGTACGTGAAAATGAAATGGTGAGAAACAACAGACAGGTTCAGTAGAAAGACTGGAGTGTGTGTATACATCTATGTATGTCTGTGGTTATGTGTGTGTGTGTGTGTGTGTGTGTGTGTGTGTGTGTTTGTGTGTGTGTGTGTGTGTGTCTAAAAAGCAAAATCCCAACTAGGAGTTAAATCCTGAATTCCCACTAGATTAAAATCTGAAAATCATCCATTCATACATCAATCAGTATTCAGTTGGACTTTGATGGAACAGGAAACGGTTAACCCTATATGGTCACCTAAGGTTAAAAGAATAGCTTGATAATTTGGGAAAATTTCTAATTCAGTTTCTTTCAGAGAGTGAGATATGTAATCAATATAAACTGTGTGCCTGTGTCATACATATCCAGAGCCAGGAAGCATTTAAAGACTGGCAGCAGGGGAACATCTAGCATGGTAGCTAGCAACTGTAAACATATATATTCAATATTGTGAAGTTGTTCAAAATATACTATTGGTTAATAGAACTATGACTTGTTATGTGACCTTGTACATCCAATGTACGTGATGTAACTATGTCACTCTTGTGACACAAATAACCTTGATTATGTATGTTAACTTACTTCAGTAAAAAGCAAATCACTCTTGACTCGTCACCAAGGTAACGCAAGCCCTGCCCTCTGGAGGGACCTCACCAATCTACTATTCTGATTTTTCAGGGGTTACTAAACTCCAAATGACCAGGCTGCTGTATTTGAAGCATTGGGAGTGAGAACAGGCTGTGCACAGATGTGAAATTGATAGAGATGATCTCATCTCACTCGCAGGAAGAAAGGGAGTGAGTGTTTTTTCCCAGAATGTTAAACTAATTCTTTAGATACACAATTATCTGCTAATCATACAAGTCATTTAGCGATCTCACTTCCCAAAACTCTCAGCTTAAATGCAAAAAGGTCCAAGAACTTCAGAGCACTGAAACTGCTTTTTCCTCTTAAAAAAGGAATATCCTCAGCTCATTTCCCATTTTAGCAAGATCCAAGAGACAAACAGAGCTTGATAAACTTCCTTTGCACATTCAAGTGGCTCTTGTCCAAGGATATTCTTGACTTGACAGACTCTATTGTATGTTCACTGAATAGTTAGTAATAGTTTTTTCTCTTTTGGGAATCAAATGCAAATCAAAAGGAATGTAAATTTCTGATGGGAGGTCAGAATGACGGATGAGGATAAGGGATTTCAACAGATATAAAACCTAACCAACAGACATATGATTACTGTCTACAACAATTAAAAAATAGGACACTAGTTGAGAAATCAAATACATATCTGCAACATCTGAAAAATCAGCTTAAAGCAAAAAGTAAACAACATTTATATCTAAGAGCAAAGAAACTGTTGAAAACAAAGGAAAGATGACATTATTATGTGATCACACACAGACTGAAATGAATAAACATTCAAACTGGAGGAAAAGAATAATTAATTTTTCCAAGTTGATACTTGTGCATCTTATTACAGAGGTAGATGCAGGTCTGGGCACAAACACACATACACATGCACATACAAACAACCATGAGCACACATGTGTGCTGCAGATACAACATATTTGAACAGAAACACACAGATCCAACCACTGCTGTCTCATTTATCTACATTGCATATGTCTATGTCTGTATGCTGTCTCTTTTGTCGTGTTCCCTCTCTTCTTCCCATACAGCGTTTGTCGTCCGCTCTTCCTCTACCATGGACTGTCGCTCCAGTAGCCGTTCACGGTGCCTCCTACTGAGTGGCCGCAGCCAAAACAAGGAAGAGATGGACAGACAGAAGAGGAGGGAAAGGGGGAAGGAGCGTTGGGGGGTTCAAGAGGGGCAAAAACAGGGAAAGAAAGAGAAGCCAAAAAGGGAGAAAACTAAAAATATTGCCACTGGCTGCTGAGTCACACTGGAGTCAGTGCAAGTAGAGACGCTGTTGGTGGTGATGATGGTGGTGGTGGTGGTGGTGGTGATGATGGTGGCCAGATGAACTCAGACTTGAGGGAAACCACACTTCTCACACTGAGGCTGAGCTGCCATGTCCCAAACGTTTTCCAGATAAAGAGGAAGCCAATCACCCCGCCACATTAAAGGAACAGTTTTACATTTCTGGAAGTTTGCCAATTTGCTTTCCTTTTAAAAAGATTAATATCAGTCTCAGCAGGGGTTGGGAGGTGGTTAGCCCAGCTTAGCATAAAACTTGAATCAGGGGGAGAGAGCTAGCCCGGTTCTGCTTGTTTGCGCCGTAAAGATATGATGGTGGGAAAACCTGGCAAGACCCTGGAGTGTGTTCACAGTTTCGGCGCTTTAACAGCATCAAGCCAGATTAACTGTTTCCCTCAGCTTCTAGTCTTCATACTGAGCTAAGGTACCTGAGCGCGGAGTCTAGCAATATACTTGACATGAGAATACAGACGTAAGAGTGGTATCAAATGTCTCATCTCGCCTTTGGAAAGAACACACGTAAGCTTCCTTTGTATTGTTCCCTTAAACCTTAGCTAATGAATGAATGAAAGCACGACAAAGAAAATAGAAGTGGTCATCCCTTTCTTCTGGCTTTGCCGCGCAGCCTTTTGCTGAGAACCCAGGTGAGAACACATGGAGAGCAGGTGAGGAGATTTGGTGTGGTAAAGATCAGACCCCCTTACTACAGTTTCAAATGACTTTTTTCATATTTTTTCCTATAGCTGCTCATGTCTATTTATTCTATGAAATATGTTTCATGCCCCAGCTCTACAGTGTTAATCAAGTTACGGCTCAGCCAATGGCAACTCTGCTTGTATCCCTTAATTACTGCATCCTTTATCAGCATTTGACAGTGATTTCCTTCTCAGCCTGTAAAAAGGTTGGGGGTGGTTCAGATACTGATTTGTTTCTAAAATCCTTATCTTCAATGTTTGTCTTCAATCATGATGATATTGTTATATCATTATCATATATCATTGTTATACTGATATTGTTTACTTGTTTTGTATATTACTGTCTTGACTGACCTGAACAAAATAAATTTCCCTAGTGGACAATAAAAAACATCTAACCTATTGCCATCATGTGTAGAACAATGAAATAAAGAACTGCTCTTAATATTTCCATTGTTTGAGCTTTAACTGGAGGGGGAATTCCAGTATTTTTACACCTGGGGCCTATATTCACATGTTTTGGTGGGTAAATGATCCATACTTACCAACTGTTTTGGAATCTGTCCAGTATTTCATTGAAACTGACACAACGCAGCTGCAGTGGCTGCAATGTAACCCTTTGTGGCAATTTCGACTGTCAAGTGCTTGTTTATGTACCTGACAGGCTAAGGTTGTCGTTGTTGTGCCTGACAAGATTGTGGAAACAATTCTTTTGGAGAGAGGCCTTTTGTGAGAGAGTAAGATCCTTTTTGTGGCCAGAAACACAAGTCTTGCTCTGATATCTAGCGGGAATAGAGTTGGTGCAGGAAGACGACAGTGGAAATGTAAGCCGGATGTTGAGAGAGGAGTTAGGAACTACTGGCAAGTATGTATGTCCAAAGTCATGGCTGAATCCTTGACTCATTTTGAGAATCTAGATGGAACAAGAACTCACCTTGCCCGATCTCAGAGTGACACTTATTGGGCAAGACTTGGACTGACTGTAAAACTTTTGGTACGTATCAATCATTTACACAGAAAATATGTAAACATAGGGCCCAAGTTTGAAAGTAATATAATTCCCCTTAAATGACATCATCTCATTGTGCCAGCCCATGCGCTGGATGCATAATAATTCACATTTTATTTTGCAGAGATAAATTAAGCTAACCATCTGAGAATTTACAGTATGCCTCTGTAAGTAGAGTTGCTCTAGTTGAAAAGTTTAAGGGGCCTGGAGGGGCAAAGTCTAAGATACTAAATCACAAGTTGATTTTTTTTCTATAGACATGTTATCTAATTTTATATCATTTAAATCATCTCTCAGCTGCATTGGGTTTATCTTGCAGCTCCTGATTGGGAACCACTGTCCTATGACCGCCAACCCACCCTGACAGAGACATCCACGCTTCTTCACACCTGTTCCCCCGCCGTTCACGGTATAAAAAATAATTTGTCATCCAGTCCTCCTGCAGTACATCCTGTGAGTGCTGTAGCAGAGTGTTTAGGGTCTGAGCAGAGTCTGAGAACCTGAGGAGGAAGCAGGAGAAAGGAGGAGGAGGAGAAGATGCCGCTGCTTTTATAAGTTGCTTATGGAGCTAATGAACTCCTTGTCTCCTGTCTCCCTGTACTAAAGGTTTTCACTGAGAACAAACCATGCGTCCGGATGTTGATGCATGTGCATGTTTGCACATGTGTGTAAAAGGGGTTGTTTTACATAAATGTGACACGGAGAACTGAACATCTACAGCCTATATGGCTTTTTTCAAAGGTGCAGAGGTGCTACAGTTTGGGGTATTTACTTTTTTAGAGATATAAAATGTCTTTGTTTTTTCAATCTACTAGGTATAGTGTATGTTCTTATTCTGGAGATTCTCATGAGTAAAAACATGCATGCTGCAGTAATATTTCTGTGTGTGAATGTGTGCACTCAGAGGCTTATATTAGAGAAGTCTCTTATTCATAGCTACTCTTAAGTATCAGTTTTTAAAGCATTGAAGTGCAAGTGCGGTCAAGATACAGGCAAGAAGTAGCACAGGGAGGTAAACTAACTCAACTATCATATCAGTCTAAACTAACCTAGACTATATCCCTGTTAGTAAGGCAGATGTGTTAGTGTGTGTTTGTGTATTTTAAAATACATTTGCTTAAGCATCTATCTCATCTTAATCAGTAAGAATTAGCTATTCTGTGGTTTTAAAATAGGACCCTCTAGTGCCTAGATGGACTCTAAATTATTGTTGTTTCTATCAAGACGAAAACATGTGAGTAATGGTGATGAAAGAGCAGCAAGGATGAATCAAATGTCCATGAAACACTCCTTTCATGTTTGTTTCTTTCACATGTTCCCCAGAAAAAAAATCAAATCAAATCAATAAAAAAATTGAAAAACTTTTTTTGTTGTTGTTGCTGTTGTTGTTGACATTTTGTTGTGTCTCCTTGTCGGCTATGCTACAAGATGGAGGGAATGGGGGAGTGACATCGCCTGAGGCCAGGCGGCTCGAAGGGCTCAAAGGTGGAGTTGGTGATGGGGGTGAGGCGCAGCGGGGCGCCCGTCATCCCGGAGATATTATTGAGGCTGCGTGACTTCTCATAACCCGTGGCTACATGAAGATGACAAGCAGAGGTGAGAGGGTAGAGGTTAGAGTGGGGGTTATGAAGAGTCAGCATTAATGTTTGCATGATATAGTCAAAAGATGAGAGGTGAGGAATGTGTGTTATTGGATTGGAAATGCACATTTTTGACAGTAGGTAATGTCATGATAAATTCATTTATGTTATGGCAGCATTGCACATCAGAAATAGCAAATATAAACCATTTGTTACAGTTACAAGCATTTGTAAATGAAACAAAGTTGAAAAAAAAGATAAATAACTCAAGACAAAAACCAGCCCAAATCAAGTAAAATATTTCAGACCAAAGGAGGAAGTTAGAAAAAGACAGACAGACAGACAGACAGATGGATGGAGGGACAAACAGATGGACAGACAGACAGGGACAGGACAAAACAGGAATATTGGTTACGAAAATCAGCTATCAGTTGCCACAATATCCCTTAGACACCTAGGGGTGGCACTCTGCAGCACCAACATCAACTGTTAAGGGGTGGGGGGGTGGGATGCACTAGTCCAATGGACATGCAGAGAAAACTTCGATCTGCATCTCATAATATTTCTGTTCTTGTATGCCCACTGGACTACCTGCTCTGAGATTCCCAAGAGCACATCAGTGCTTTTGTTCAGAAACAAGAAACACAGCCAGCTTCTGTGGTTAAATGATTTTTGGGAAACTCAGAGCAACTCAAGTGGGTAAATCATCTGGAGCTGAGCACAGTTAGAAATATACACAACCCTGCATGTTACCACTCAATCTGTAAAAAAAAAAAAAAAAGAGAGAAAGAAAATTTTGATCTCAGAATCCAGGTGTTTTAGCCAGTAGGGACAACAGGCCAATATTAACAGGGAACAGTCAGTTAGACAGAAAGACAGACAGACACACTGACTGAAGAGAAAACCCTCTCCAAGGTGAGTGTCAGGTAGGCTGTGTGCTTCTCCTTATTGAGAGGCTAAGATTGAACGAGTCCACATCCATGCTCAGCAGCTCTGTAAAGCTGTGTTTGGCTAAAGTAGTGTGTGGAGCTAAATTCTAACATGATGTTGAGCAGGTGTAACGTACACCATTTTCTTCAGCTTAGTTCAGTGTGTTAGCATGCTCACAGTGGAAATTAGCACTGAAGATAATCACAGCTTAGGCTGGAATTTGGTTAAAATAGCAAGAAGTGCAAGACTATGGAGACCTTTCGACATGTACTGTCGATTATATTAGTGTGGTTATAAATGTGGTTTATACATTACCTATGTCATTTACACCTGGCTGACAACTGGTTGCAACATTTGTTTCCCAAGATATGACAAAAAAAACCTTGCATAAACTTGAATACTGACATGACTACTAAATCTGACTATGTGGCTGGATGTTTTAGGCCAAGAATACATTTGTGATTCATGAGTTTGCAGGATATCAGCTGACATTCTTTCTTTTTCACATAAACGAATCATGAACAAACATTTTTGAAATGCTTTATTTAAGAAGGGCACTCCAGGTCTCTAGTGGATGAATGATTACATGAAAGCACTATTTTGAACTTATGATATGCACATCTTTGTCATATGCCAATTTGTTGATATATCTACAAGAAACAAATATAATGGGAGAGATACAGAGAGCTGCAGGGATGACATATTTTTGTGGACTAATGTGAGAGTTAGCATTGCCCTGGTTCTCTAAACAAAATGCCTATTGCATTTTTCTTTTGGATTTTGGATTATTGTAGAAAATAACTGAACACAAGCTTATAATACTCACGCATTTTGCTCAGTGAGATAATCTTCACCAATGAACACCACTTTTGTTATTTTTGAAGCATAAATTAAATCGCCAGAAGTAAAAAAAATACAAACAAAAAAAACATTAGGGTACATTACAGTCACATGAGCTCAACGTCACCACCACTAAGCTTCTTACTATACCATACTATACTATACTATACTATACTATACACACTTTACCATAAAATTGATCAATGTACAAGTTGTAAAGATAGAGTTAAAATAGTTTGTTACCAAAGTAGGCTTGTAAAGACGGAATAGTGAGTAGATGAGTCCACGTATTCGCTGTGATGATGTTTAATGTCCCTGACAACCTCTGTAGTCTCATTTAGACACTTGTTAGCAACTGCCTTTTTTAAAAACACACATTAACACTTTATAGCTCAACTGTGGGGTGTTTATTTATGTTTTTTTTTATATATATTGTAAAACAAAATATGAAAATCTCTTAAGTTTGCCCACAGACTTTATTGTAGGCATTTAACCAAAAACCCATTTTAAGAAAACCACTGACGCAGAGATGAGCCTGAAGTGCAAAAATGTTAACTTGTATAGTTTTAGGACTTATTGCTGTGGCACTCTGTTGGTCCGGCTGATTCATTATTGCAGCTTGAGATTTATTCATTTTTTTTATGTGACATAAACATAAACATCATAAACAACAACAAGCCAAACCTATATAAAACCATAAAAAATAAAAATAAAAACATTAGCCATTATTAGTCATACATATGAGATCTGGAAATCTCAGTTATGAAAAAATGGCACCGTTTATTTGACATTTTTCTTTCACAAAGTGGTATTCCAAAGTAAACTTGAATTGTTGCCTCCACCTGCCTCTGGGTTTACTTCCACTGATTTTATTTCTGTCTCGCAAATGCAACTTGTTGGAGTGAATGAAGTTAGGACATCAGACAGAGCTGTATTTCCTGAAACAACTTCAGCACTGAGATATTTAAGACTTTCTGGTTTACAGTGCGGTTGGTGTGTAGAACAAAATCAAACCTCTGTGAGATTTATTTCACGGAATAATGTTCTTCCAATTTCAGTGGAAGCTGACTGATGCTGAGTGTGCAAATCCCGAGGTGCTTCCAGGCAAGCCAGCAACACAAAACAATCCAGACACAAATTAAATCAATTAATCAGTGTCTTAAATATAGGGATGCTAATAAAGAGTGCCAGTGTGTTTAGTTTACAAAGGTATAGATACACTTCACTGAAGTCCTATTATAAAAGAGTTATTGAACAGTCAGGGGAGAAGTAACACTAAAGGCTGGGTCATCGTACAACATACGCTATGCAAACATCTCCAACATGACATACAGTAATAGGTAAGGCTATGTTCAGACATACATTAGCATAAGCTTCTTATTCTTATCAATGAGAGGACAGTTTTACCTTGTCAAGGTCAGCGAAAGTCAAGACTTCTCCAACTGTGCTATACTGCCATAATATGACGGGGCTATGGTGAGAGCGATATTCATTATCATACAGTGATGTCTTATAGCTGTTACAAAACTACAGCAAGTTGGCTAACTAGCTTAATTTACTGCCTAACACTGATATCAAACATTTAAGGGCCAGTAGAGATGTTGTTTGCAACAGGGTCACATTTAGGTATTAGCATTGCCTTGCAACAGCTAATGAAATCTGCTATTGCAACAGTCCTCTTCAAGAGTTGCATTTTTCGCGCTAAATTACATTATTACATAATCGCCATCAGTAAACAGGTCGCTGCGTGACTCTGTCACTCGCAGAGACGGAGGCTGTTTTCTGGGGGAAAGTTCACTGAAGTCTCGGTCGGGAGGGCTGACAGTCGCGGTGATTTATATCAACACAACCACTTGAGTGAGTTTAAGTTTTTTGCCGGTCACAGACACTGTTTTTCGGGCAGAAATGTGACAAAGAGTCGGTAGGACAGGCGGTAGGACAGGCGGGAGGACAGACGCTGCTCCGCCTACAACTGCGGTATTTTTTCCTCACAAAAGTTACCAACGACAATTACAGTTACTACGTTACTTTTGTTTGGTCATGTAACGTTAAATTATTCGTTAGATTAGTCGACTAATAGAAAAAATAATCGCTAGATTAATCGTTTGAAAAATAATCATTTGGGACAGCTCTACTGCCATATCTTAATCATTCTAGCAGATGCGTTGTGATTAATGCCTAAATACTCTGAAATACAAAAACACTGATTTAAAAATGTTGCATTAAGTGTAGGTCATATAACACACAATACTGAGTAAAAACGACCCACTGCTGGTCTTAATTCTTGGGTTACTGAATGAAAACAGCCATTCTGTCGGGTGGTTTTCTACCCAAGGATACTTCGTGAATTAATCCCAGCATTACACTGGTGCTATATTAAGGCCACACTGTGTCAATGTTAACCTTGTGTTAACACAGTTAAAGAGAATAATATCTTCACTGACACATTCAAATTGTGGATCTTCACCTAGTATAGCTACCTTATAGCACTGCCCAGGAATACATATACATTTCATTTAACCTGCAATAGTGTCTTCTTCAATTATCAGACATACTTATTTTTGGAACAGCATTATGGTCTAGTGAGGCTATAGCCTACCTGAACCCTAACATATTTGCCCATCGGTGGTTGAATATCGCCACAAAATGATATTGTATCAGTTTTGTAATTCCAACAAACACCTGAAATTTAAGAGGTGACAAGTGTGGTGATGTCGGCGCCGCTGATGTGTTGTGATTGGTGCTTTTAGCAATATATGCATCAAACTCATGTCGTCCTTGGACAAGTCAAGGGAAGAGCTGACAGTAAAGTACTAAAGGGCATCTCTACCTTGCACCCTCATCACAAAGGCTACAACAATAAACAACTAGAAATCAATACCCACATAACCCACCAACACATGATACACAAGAGTTTTTAATTACTCATCAACACCTCTCAGAAAGGGTTTGCCCTTGTGAGGTTAGTCTGCTATCAGTTTCAATTCTTTGGAAACATAAGATGGATGCTGCATAAAGTGGAAGTGAGGCACTGATGGTCAAACTCAGAAATAGATCTTTGTAAAATTGCTTTATAAGAGAGCTGTTTCTGTTTTACTGGCTTTCTTGAACATGATTGGTTTAAACTAAGAGAAGAGTTTGCCATGTTGCTTTTACTGCTGACCTTGGGAAGACTTTAAGCCATGCTCCTCCAAAATCTCTTAAAGTAAAGTGTTTTAAGTGGTATTATTGTTGGTGCAGCTGTTGTAGAGACAATCAGATCGAATAATTACATACAGCACAGGAAATTATATGAGTTTACTCATTCATTTAGTCTCTAAGGAGATGTGAAGATGTGAAGCAGATAGAAATGATGCAAGGCTTCTAGCCTGACTGGATTACCAGTGACCCTTCACCTTCATAACAAATTGAAACAATGTAGAGTGATTATTCTATAGCTATTACATTGTGCAATCAACAAATACACATTAATGATATGTTCAAGTAAACAGCTTGTATATTGCCAGTTTGAGCATCAAATCTGATGTCCTATAGGTTTGAAATCCTCTTTGTAAAAAAGGTTCACATGGAGAACAGTGACTGAGGTCATAACAGTTTCCAGTATCCACAACTTTTCTGGTGTTTTGTCTGTTGCTGCTGTCAAATTTACAATAAGCGTATAATTGCAAAAAATCTATTAAGTTGATGAAGTAAAACATTAATGTATTGTCTTTGTACTGTTTTCAATTGAATCTGTGTAAAAAAAGAATAAGATAATTATCACATTGTTAACAATTTATGTTTTGCACAGTATCACAGCATTTTTGGAATCCGGGTTGTACTATAGTATTATGGTACAGTATATAGAATACTAAGCATAATGTCTGTGGAGTTATCTTCACTTAATGGGCAATGGCAAGCTCTCTTAAACCTCAGGAGGCATTCTGGGTACTGGATACTACAGCGACAGATCTGGGTCATCATGTTCTGAGGACCTGGGTATTCAATGCACTGTGTGTGTATGTGTGTGTGTCACATGCCGGTAAAACGCATAAATATTACAGTCTTTTCACCTGGGCATTAGGCCTCATATCTGAGAACAGTAAATACCGAACATACCATTTTCTTTGTGTGTAAGTAGTCAACATGATATGATCGTAGAATACCGTTCTGAAATCAACGACCAATGTCACGTTGGCTTTAGATATGCTTTGTGTGTGTGTGCTTGTGTATTTGAGCATGTTTACTGTGTATCAGCACACATTCTACTCTGTTTAAATAGCTGTGTTAGCAATGCCAAGTCCTGTAACCACAGGAATAAATCAGCAGCACTGCGGCTCCAAGTTGATTAGAACACACACACACACACGCATGCATGCCAGCACATATACACACACACACACACACACACACACGCACACACACACACACACATACACACACACACACACACAGAACAGTGGCAGTTTTGGAATGATTGGTATCAATAACCTACAGTTTCTAACACGCAGCAGCAACTTAAAGACTTTCATACAATCCCTGATCAGGACTGCTCTCATCACAGATGATGTGAAAATGATTCTGATTATAAACACAGAGCTGCCTGAGCAACAGACAAACAAAGGCAAAACATATTATTGATCAGCACTTAAATGTCTCATTGCTTTAAAGATTCAAATGCAGTGAATGCTTTGAGTGTGGCTCTCAGTGCACACAAAGTCAAGCAGAAAGGTGCTTAGCATCTTTAATGAGAGCCTCTCTGCAGTTTGCACTGCAGTACACGCAGCATCAGGCGGCCTCAGCTCTGATCTGACACTTACGGTGCCTGGTGTCTCTCTCATGGCCTTTGAAGCTACTTCATCTTGTATTTTTCTGGTGCTTCAACTGACGTAATGTCTTCACTGGCTTTAAACGTTTACTGCACAAGGTAGTAATGCATTGCGGTTTTACAGCAATGTGATTACTTTTTGATAAGAGTAGTGTGAGGGATGATACTGCACCAGCTCGTCTTTGTATAGTGTTTAGTACAGAATAGGTCTCCGTTAATGCTGTTGATCAGTGGAGGTTACATTTACTGAGTGGTGCTTCTATGCTCTCCATAATTGCTACAACTACACACACTAAAACACTAAAAAGCAGAATAAGGACACTAAGGTTGCTGTAAAGAGGAGTCAGACACACTTTTGACAGGCACTGAATTGACTCCTGTCTCACTCAAACTACTTTTTCGCATATGTAGTTGTACACCACTTTCATATGGAATATTGGTGGAGTCTTTAGTCTAGATGAGTAGAGTAAAATTACAGAAAAACAAAAAAAAATCTGAAAACTGTCTGGAAAAGGCAAGATAAGAGGAATGTAAAATGGCAAATTTAGTGCATTTGAATACAGTTTTAAATAGTGCATCACATCATGATTCCACTTATGTAAGCCCGTTGTTCAGCTCATGTCCAAACAGTTATTAGGATGAAGTAGTTTGATTACGTCAACCAGTGAGATTTTTTTGGCCCCTGTTCTGTGTTTTCAAAAGTCAAACTGTGATTTCCGATGGATTCTTCTCAAGCCAAAGCAAGAAGCTGAGTGCTCACAGTTCAGCAGCATCTGCTAGCTGTGCTGTAGCTGTGATTTGTTGTACATACCTCCACTCAGTTAGACTTTAGTAACACAACGCAGGGGGAGAGACTGTGGAGGATAGCCTGAGGATGGGATGGATACACCAGTGTTAGAATGGGATGGTGAGACATGAGGGAGGGGGGAAGGCGAAGGGGAAGGAGAAGGAGGGAAGTGTAAGGGACGATGGGGAAGGGAGGAAGAGGAGGAGGGAAAAAGGAGGTAGAAGCAGAGAGGGAATAGGATGGAGTGAGCTAATGTCTGTTCACACCATAAGTGACTTAGGAACTACTGTCTCTGGCCAGGAAGTAAATGACTGTACAGTGCTAAATAAAGCTTGTTAATTTGATATATAACTTTCCAGATTATTTAGTTCTGAGTTTTGAGTTGACATTTAATTTAAAATGACTAAAATAAATCTATTGTTTGGCAACCTGTGGTGATACCATATTGCACGTATTGTGGAGGGTGATCTTGTGTCAAACTTACAATAATCAAACTTCTCACCAGGTTCAAATGAAGTAATACAATATAAAGAAATCCAACTGTCTCAGGTACCATTGATACAGGATGTTTTGATGAAACTATACATACTGTACGTTCAGCTCTGTTATTAACTAAAGTTCTCAAATGTGAAGGACCCGTCAACCCCACAATTGCATATATATAGAGAGATCTAACAATTATATGACAAATTGAACTTAACTTTGTGAAACTAAGAAAATGGTGTTATTGTATTTTTTTACTATCAAAAAATCTCATGAAAAGACCAAAATCAATGTGTCTGGTTTTTTATACTTGCTGTCCATGGCCCTCTGCTCCAAGCCCATTTGTTCCAGTCTGATATACATCTTACTGTAGTTTTGCTGGCCTTGCTAACTGGACTTACAGTTGTATGTATGTACATTTTCTGGCACAGTACAATACATATTCCAACTTAACACTACATTTGAAGACCTCACTGCAATTTGCCTTAAAAGGGCATATTTTTTTTTTTACTTATAAGTACTTGTGTTTAACATTTATTTTGCATTATTACTGTATGAAGTGGCTGCAAGGTGTGCTGATGCTGTGATGTTAAAACTTATATCTAATCCACATTTAGTGCTCGAGTGAGTATTTAGGGCAGCAGGACAGTGTGTGTGGGGTTGAGTTAAAATGATAACAAAGGAGCATGTCACCCAATGCAACACTGTGGCTCATTGGAGTGTTTGAAATCTTTTCTGGACAACAATAGGAGCTCTATAGGAAATAGAAATGATCAGGCTGTGGGGCATATAACACCTGTTGCAAAGTTGATTTGGTCTTGAAATGGAAAAAATATTGAATATCACCAGAATTACTATTTAAAATCAATACTTACTGTATATAGATTATCTGGAGACCTGCTAGTAAACGCTACAGTATTAACCACAGGCAGTCTGGGTTATGAGTTATATCTATGATCTGTGATCATTGTAATGGTTGCATGATATTCCTGCAATGAAGGGAGAATAGAGGGACGTGAAAAGGGGGAATGAGAAAGAAAGAGCAGTGCAAGGAGGTCCAGGAAAGAGGTGGAGAAGGGGGCGGGCAGAAGGAAGTTAGGGAAGGGGAAAGTCTTGAGGGCAAAGAAGTGTACACAGAAATGAACAACCAGGGCAAATACTATTCCAACAGCAATCTGCATGCAAAGCTATATATATCAACACGTGTTTCAGTTTACAGCAAAATTATTATATTATTATTATTTTTAGATATTTGAAATACTACAAAAACTTTTTTGATATGCTCAAACAAATACTATATAAACACCTCAAATTGAAATTATCATTTGAAACCACATGTGGATTTGAGATTGTCAAGAAATAATATTTGCATCAAATACTGACATATGAAAATGCAATATGACATTACAACATATTAAACTCTAGGCTAAAACGTATGTTATATAAATGTATGTATGTATGTATGTACATACATACATTTATATAACATATATGTATGTGACATAGCTGATACACAACTGAGATAAGAAAAGGATAGAGAGACAAAGACGAAAAGCACACACAAACACAAACAGATCATAGTAAACAAAACATACAGTCTCATTGCTATGTCATATCAACACAGAGACATACATTAAAGACCACAAAGATGAATACATTAACCATGAAAAACACCATGGTTTATGCATAGAGAAATGCACATGCAGAACATTTATAATGATGACACATGCATAAGAATCTGCACAAATAATACCATGGTTATACTGTATAAATGTATTATTAAAATCTATTTACCTGAGCAAACAAAATAAGTCTTAGCACAATATAATAAACGGAATGAAAAACATGACAAAGTTAAGTTATGACATTATTCAGATGTGTGGGGGGGGAGAACAGAAAATGAAAGAGAGTATGAGTACTGAATAAGCCTACGTCCTTTATTACTAATTAACTTTGTTTGATTTTACATGTTGAAGTTGTATTGAGCTGCTTAAAGGTGTAGTATAAGCCTAAGAATTGACCACCTGACAAATTCATACTCCAAGCAAATAAGGGGCAGCATATCACCAGAGTTACTGCTAACTGCTGCTAAATGTAGCTGCCTAAAGCTATTTAGCTCTGTTGGCCATGCAGCCAGGAGTCTAACTAGCCAATTCTGCCTAATATGTGCGCTAAGACAATCGCGTCTTGAGGAACAGTGTGGAGACAAGAAAAGACAGGACTGGCCAGGGCTAGCTGGCTAGCATTCTATCTTCAGCGAACATCATTTTTAACACAGCACACAGACATTTTCTGCCATAACGTCACCACTGTTATTTTTTCACATTCCTTTTATTATTGAAGTTTTTGGAATGTTTTAAAATAAAAGTCTTACTTAATGCACCATTGAGAGACTAAAACAGTTCAAGAATAATGGTCTAGGTGGCTGAGAGAGCTCAAAACAACTAGCCTAAAAAAAATATACAAATAAAAACAGCCTGGTAACCCAGCAATGGACCATCTGCTTAACCTCTTCCCCGAACAGCAAACATTTGCACCTAGTTTAGCAACCATAATGAGGCACAGTGGCCGGTCAAGCTTTGAATTTTTCCTTGTGCAAGTGATACTAGTTGAGTTATTCTTTAAGGTGAACATACATAGTTTTTTATTCAAAATAAACTCTCAGCGATAACTGTATGTAACATAAAGCAAACAGGGCTGTTTTTCTTTCTTTCTTACTTTTTTTAAAAAAATATGATTCAAATCTATGTTAATTTGAATGATCTGATACAGTTTAATAAAATCCCAAGATCAATCTGTCAATGTATGCTTTTTCTGAGGATGTGAGACAGCCAAGAGTCAAATGTAGGAGGATTTTCCATTTGGCGAGTGAACATCTGAGGGCTGTCCGCCACACTGATGGGTATCCAAACAGTCATGCATGAAAACTATGCTGAGAATTTCGATATTTAACTGAATCTGAAATCAAATCCAATCAGAATTTTATTGATTAGGCCGTCAATGATGACACAGCTCTATTAATAAACAGTATGGTCACATTAAGCAGGGCAATAATTCTTTGTTTACCCCTGATGAAAGCAGAGCCTTGTTTACATGGTTATAAATTCACAATTTCTACTCTCTCTATATAATTCCTTTTATTAAAATGGTTAGTTTCCTGCCATCATTGGCTCTCCTCCTGACAAAATTGTGGCTCAACTGTAGCACTCAGAAAATACAATAATGTGGCCTCAGGGGATTTGGATCACCAATAATAATTAAATACTAGCCTAAAGGCCATCAATCATTGAGTGGAGAAGAGGAGAGTGAAATCAGACAAACTGTGTGTGAATGAGATAAATAGAGTGAAATCGGATGAAAAGAGAGAATATATTAAAGTGGTATAAATTGTGTGTTGGTGGTAGAACTCAAGGGAGAGCAAGTGAAAGAGAGAAGGAGGGAGCGCTCCCCGCTGTTGTGGTGCAGCATATCTCCTTACACCAATGAGACTCTCAGCAAGACTCAAGAGTCAGTTCAGGCCAATGGTATCTGTCTGTCAATGAAGAGAATCGATACTATTTCTACTGAGAACAGGAGGGGGAGGGCAGGGAGAAAAAGACAGGGAGAAAGAGAATTATGGGAAGAAAAAAAACAAGGAGAGACAGGACAGTCAGAGAGAGCATGAAATACAAAGCGAGGGAGTGATTAATGCAACATTTCATTCCTTTATTCGACCTCCACCCACTCACTGATTAGGTCTCCCAATGAAAGGGGAGATAGACGTGTACAATATCATAATGCAGAGTGTGTCTGCTGCCTTTGAAACTCACGCAGTCAGATGAAGGTGTAATGTGTAGTCTTGGCCTGTGGAGGCACTAGTGGCATTGCACCAACATTTGCTCCAGAGCTACCTCTCTGCAGGTTTTTTTTCTTTTTTTAATTTTCTGAAGGGGAGCAGGCAGCATTCTCCTCTTTGCCTTCTAGCGGTCAGGGCACTCTACCTGATCGTTTCTCCTGTTTTGTACTGAGACAGCAAAAAGACTATAACAAGGTGCAGAGTCACAGAAAACCGAGTTGTGGTTGATGGAACAGCAGGACATTAATGTGAATAAAGGCTTAGTCCTACCACATCTAAAGACAAAGGGTTTGCATCTGTTCTGAATGACTACTGCTAGACAAGAATGTTGATATGGAGTCATTTTGCAAAGAACGAGATTACATTCATTGACTGTTTTTTCGCCCCCATTAGCTATGCTTTCAAAATGACAGCTTTCTGGAGTAAGGGAGAAATGGTGGCTGAAGCAAATAAACCTGTTTGAAATCTGCTCAAAAATTGGGGTTACAGCTAGAAAAAGATTGTGCTTACAGTGAATAACAGATGGATGTTGCAGGTCAATGATTGGGTTTCATAGTCTTCTACACAATCGTCTGACAACTTACATGCCTATCCAACCCAACCCTTACTGGATCTCTGTGTGTTAAAGGGCTAATTGTTGACCATCAATGATTCATAGGTCCATTCTTAGCGGTGATCAGTAAATCACATCAGTGAAAATTATGTTCAATATACCAGTATCCCTGTACTGTGAGGACACACAGTATTTTCTACATATTTTTTTTTGTCCTTTGGCTTCATTGACAGGACAGTTGAAGACATGACAGGAAACAGGTTGAGAGAGAGGGGGAGTGACACGCAGCAAAGGGCCCCAGGCAGGGACTCGAACCCGGGGACACTACGGCGAGGACAAAGCCTCTGCACATGGGACGCCTGCTCTACCCACTGAGCTAAACGGCGTCCCAGACACACAGTATTTTACAAGCACTGGACTTTCATTCAGGAAACCGTTGTTCATGCCCCGAAGTAAAATCACATAAACAAGGTAACATTTACTGTAGTAACGTAGTAACAGAACATAACATTTTCCTAAACTAAACCAAGTAGCTATCGTCCCTAAAGCTTACAAAACTGTGAGTAGGCCCAGTAGGTCTGTGGCTGTCAGGCCGCAACAGTCGTGTTGTCTGGGAACGTTGATATATGGCGCTGACAATCAACCTATTCAGTCATTTACTTTGAAAGATTTGTTGGGAGAAATTGCATCTAAATGAGCATCATTTGTTGCTGCTGTAGCATTTATAGTAATCAAGATGCTTTACTTACATATTTGGACAGGCAACTTTTGCTTTGATCCATTTTCACTTACCTGTCGTAACTAGAAGAAGTTTACGGGCAGCTCTGAACCTGGCATGTATTTTAATTTCTACTTAGTCAAACTGTTGATTCAAAGATTACACTTGGATATTATTAGGATATGTGTGTATGATTTCTCATCTCTAAGAGCCTGAACTAACTGTCTGGCATGCTTGAAGAGAAATCTGCAAACGTGGAGCTGCTGATTATGCAGAGGCTTCTTAGACTATGGAATAAGGTTAAAGAGAGAGAGAGAAAAAAACAAAAACATTTTAATTATTAGATGACATTGTTTCACCTAAAAATGTTTTTGGTTGTTGTTGACTTAAACTACACTATGTGACTAATGTCCAACGAAAACCAAACAACAATTTCATCCACAAACTGAGACAAGATGTAAAAAAGCTTACTTAGTGAACAATTACTTTTACCCAAGTTACTTTTGGGTTTCTACAAAGTTGTTGCCCAATTTAAGCAAAAAGTGCTTGCCCCTCTTTGTGAATAAAAGAAATGAATAAGTATCAGTCGAGATTACTGTTTTACTGAGTACTTCAGTAAAACAATCCTCTACACTTTATAGGCTTATAGGCTTGGCTATCCAAGTATGGACAACAACATCTGTCTCCTGAAACCATGAAGTGTTGTTTGGCACTCTCCGTTCCTTTTTGTAGCTGACATCACGTCCTTGCATGTTGTACAGTGGCATCATTCACCTCACAAAGGTTTGATTTGTCTCGCCATGTGTCTCCCTTGGCTTTACTGGATGGGTAGTGGATTGCAGTCCACTGTATCAATATGAATCTTTAATGCAATCAAACGCCGAGCCCTGACCCAAAATGCTTTGCTGCGCCAAGTCCCAGAATTCCCCTGTCTTCTGTTTCCGTAGCAACAGCAGGGAGATGAGGAGAATGTGAGCGAGTGAAAAGAAAAAGAGAGAGAGAGAGTGGAGGGTGGCGGTAATGATGAGAGCATGAGAAGGTACGACAGAATGATAAGGACTGATAAAATAAAAATGACATATGATCATAAAGAGATCAATGTGGAAAAATTATTTAAAACAAATCAGCGCATTTCCAACAGATAGATAGATAGACAGCTAGGCAGATAGATAGACAGATAGGCAGATAGATAGACAGATAGGCAGATAGATAGATAGATAGATAGATAGATAGATAGATAGATAGATAGATAGATAGATAGATAGATAGATAGATAGATAGATATGTTGCCTTTAGTCGGCAGGGGCGAATCAAAGATGGCTTTTCAAGAGTTTTGCATCGATGGGACTTTTAACAGTGCTTCTATTTTTTTAATCTGTCCTAATTCGTTCTTTCAGAACCAGAAGTAGTAGCTTACGCCCCTGCCCTACTACTTGCTCAGACAAAGGAGCGAGAGCCAGGAAAAAAGCAGAAGAAAAAGAGGACAAAAACATTGCACAGAAGGGCCAAGGAGCATTACAATGCTATGCCGGCCTTTTAAGAATGCCTCCAAAATGCTCAAGTCTTTCGTTCTTCCCGCCCATCGCAGCCACAGATCTAATGGTGCTGGATTACAGCGACAGCACTGACATTGAGATGCGCAATTAATCCTATCCAAGTACAGCACTATTTGTGATAATATCAGCGAGAGGGAGGGAAGAAGGAAAGAGAACTGTCAACGAGAGACTGGAAGAGAGCCCTGGTGGTACATCTGAAGCAAAAGCCTGCTGACCATTCAGGAATCAGTGCGACTGTCTAGTCTCGAGGTGTGCTTGATTTATCTTGTCAAGAAATGTGACCAGTTGTGAGCAGATAACTTCAGAAAAGATAAATAAAGCAAACATTTTTTTTTTCTCCCCAGAGGCAGGCAGCTAATATTTTTCTAGTGGTTTTAAAGCTTTAAAGTGCAGACAGATAAAGTTGGGAGGCCATCACAGCACAGCAAACAGTGCCACTGCTATGCTTGTCACTACAGCCCTTCGAAGTTGATCTCATACTTACCTGGATGTGTATGTGTGCGTGTCTGTTTGGGATTAGAGTTTTGTCTGTCTCTCTTTCTTCCTGCCTGCTGGTCGTTAAAGAACCTGCTAGTTCTTGTTTGCTTTTGTACTTGGAAAAAAAAAAAAACGTAGCCTTTTTGAAGCATGTATTGTGGTCAGTGTTCCAGCCCAGCCTGACAGAGAGTCAGAAAAGGCTCAGCTACAACAAAATAAATGTTGTTTTCATTTCACGTGCAATGGGATCTTTTAAAACCCTTTTTGTAAATGAGATGTACAAAATAGTTCCCTGAGAGATCCAATCAGCTCAATCCCATAATGCATCAATTGGAGCCAAGTCTGCTTTGAAACAGAACAGAGCTCTCTGTGGGCTGCACTGTAAAAACTGACCTGAGCTCAGTTCCAGAGGAGAGGACAGAGGAAACCTACCAACCAACCAATCAGCAACCAGCTCTCACTAGTCTGGCAGGGCAATGAGCCAACCAGTGCACAGCAGCCGCTTTCACTCTGGCAACCGTCCCAAAACAGGCTTTAATTGAAGCCCCATTTATTCCTTTCCCTTTTCAGTGGTTACAATAGCTTTGTCGCATTTTCTGTGGAAAAACTCCCACAGTATTTTTGTGCAAAATACTTTTCATTTTGATTTGATTGATCTCAATCTCTCTATAAAATCTACAAACAAAATCATGTATCAAAGTTTTGTCCACACATGAAGCCAAGTTTGTGAAGACTGGGCACAAAAGCAGTCTTTGAGTAAGACCTCACTGGTCCATTTGGAACCAGGCTGACTGCGAGCTAAGATGCTTTCAGGGTGGGCAACAGGATGGTGAGCGTTTGGTTTTTGGCGCCCCCCACTATCTGTAAGTACCAGAGTGAGAAGAGACCGGGTGAGAGGAGGAGAAGGAGGAGGAAGAGGAGGAGCAGGAGGAGGGGAAGACAGCTACACACACAAATACAGACACACACAGAAAAGGACAGACATACAGACAGAAACAAACAGAAAAAATAGAGAAACAGACAGACAAACAGACAGATGGATAGTGTGACACAGACCAACAAGAGCCAACGTACAAACGCATGACCTGACACAACCTGGGGAAGGAGACAGTAACACAACAACATAACAACAACAACAGCAACAGCACGCATCAGACATGGACCCACAATGTGAACTTAAACCTTTCAGCCATTTTGACCCCGTGACCTGTTCTCCCTGGTGGTTACAACATACTGTAGGTGTAAAGAGGGAAGGCATATCTCTCACACCAACACACAAACAGGCTGATCAACAGTTCACAGAGTCACAGAGTCATGCTTGCAGACTCACACTGTGTTCATTTGGTAAAGTGGTGGAAGGTTGTGCGCTTGTGTTTGTGTGTGTGTGTGTGTGTGTGTGTGTGTGTGTGTGTGTGTGTGTGTGTGTGTGTGTGTGTGTGTGTGTGTGTGTGTGTGTGTGTGTGTGTGTGTGTGTATACAACTGTTAGAGTTGATTCGGCTTTGGCAGTTTTAATGAAAGCTGAGCTAAAGTTTTTGGCCTTTCATGTACAATTAATCTCATTTATACCACACAAAAACTATTTTTTAACTGCAGCAATTGTAAGCAGGTATATTGTGCTTTAACATAATATAATTGCACCTATGTTATTGTATTTATGTGACAGTCCTGAGCATGAAATGTAACATACGGACAGAATAATTAGATAATTTACATTTTATAGAAAAATTGCTTAATTTTCACCACCTTTGGTGCTAATTAATGTGTCTGGGTGTTTACTACTGTGTTGTCCACTTCCAAATAAGTGCACAATAATAATCTTTTTATATTAGTGTTACCATTTTTTTTTCTTTAATTTCCCTGTTCTGTGCTCTGTCAAGCTTCCTTGCAAGCTTGCTCAACCCGTGTGTTGTAGTGTGCCACTGCTTTAACCTTTTGTAGATGAAAAGTAGGCAATTTGTGATTGACCGTTTTGTCTCAAATAAAATCATCCGTAGGTATCTCAGGATTTCTTCTACAATGTAGGATTTGTGGTTAGTGAGGTAACTCTGTACAGCAGAATCTTTCCACGTGAATTATTTGGTTCCTGAAGCCTGATGACAACTTGCACGGCTGGAAGGGGAACTGTAGCTGCCATGCTACCTGCTAACCCAGTTACCAGCAAAAACATGTCATTACTAGTCAGTCACAATAGCTCTCTGAGATTCTTTATATTTTATACTATTCCAAAAGGTCACCAGTGTGACTGTGAGTGGATCCACTACTTCCTGCAATTATCTAACCTTTGTAAATAGCAATTATGGGATAATAATGACAAGAAGTGATCATATTATCTCATAAAATAACTTGTGCGCTTGCTAATAATATTTTTTTGTCTTTCATGTTCGAAATGTCACATTGGGTCACAACATTGAGGCACAAATACAACTCCATGTGTTTCTGCATAGATATATGTAATTTGTCATTGGTGGCTACACTGCATCAAATGCTGGGGAGCTAACCTGCTTGTAGCAGTGATGAGATATGTCATTGTCGTCACTTGTTATAGTGAATTATGTGAATTCTGACAAGTGATCAAGTCTTTTGTAGTGTAGGGAGAAAAACCCACACCCACACACACACACACACACCATGCATATGCCCCCACCCTACACACCACTACTATCCACAATATGATGCTTAACCACACTTAAAGCTTTACAGTAACAAGCAACTTGCATGCACCTCTGTATGTAACCTTTGAGTTTGTGTGAGCCGCTAAGATATAAGAAGTCTGTCACTTAATGTGTGTGCATGTGTATGTGTGTGTGTGTGTGTGCGCGCGCGCGCGTGTGTGTGTGTGTGTGTGTGTGTGTGTGTGTGTGCGTGTGTGGCTGTTTTAAGATAATGGGAAAGCACAAGAAACAACTACTGACCTTGATGTTGTTTTGGGGATTGGAACTTTCTACCTGTTTTTTGGTATCTCACTAACTGTAATGCTTTATGATGTGCTGTCTCCTCTGTTCTTTTCTGTCAACTTCTCAACTTCTTTTATTGTCCCTTACTATGTTGCTATAATCTGATAATGCACATTACCATATTCAATCAAATCTAACCTAGTTTAGTCCAGTCCAGTCTAATCTAGTTCTATCTAGTCTACGGTTATGTAATCTGGTCTAGTCTAACCCGAATTAATTTAACCTCACATTCCAGTCTGGTCTTTTCCATGTACTGTAATCTAATGTAGTCTATTCTAATCTGCTCTATTCTCTTCTGGTTTAGTTTAGTCTAATCTAATCTGGTCCAATCTATTCTAATCTAATACATTTGAATACAATGTTATCTACAGTAGTGTGGTATAGTCAAAGCTAATTGAATCTAACCTAGTCTAGTGTAGTCTATTCAAATCCAATTTATTCCAATCCATCAAATCTCATCTAGTACTGATCTAACTCATGTACACTCATCTACATTAATCTAGTCTAGAATCTGCCTTAATCTACTCTAAATTAGAGCCAAACCGATATTTATCAGTAGGCTGATCTTATCAGTAGAGTTGTTCCGATTCCGATACCAGTATTGGAAATGCCTCCAATACTGCCGAAAATGCTGGCATCGGTATCGGCGAGTACTGGAGTCCAGGCACCGATCCGATACCACGTAATTTATTAGAAATAGGAATCTATTTACCAGCTATGAATGTTGGCATCCACCAGAGGGCACTCTGCAACAGGTCGAGTCTATGCCACCTGACTGACGTACAGGACGGCCAGTCTGAGATCTCTTCTTGTACGCATCACGGGTCGGAGGTCACAGGTCACGGGTCATCATACATGCGCAAACGCGTTAGTTATTCAAAACACAAGCGAGCTAAGCGTTGTATATAAACGGGACACTGGACAAGAAGTTTATGCATGCAACCCTGTTTACTTTCGATCAAAACGAAATTTAACTATTTCAGACAAAAACAGCTGCATACTGAACATGCAGCGAGGCATTACCAAACGAACACAGATTAATTCCACGGACATTTGGAGCTCCGACGTGTGCCCCATGTCTTTGCTAGGTTTAACGTCACACTGGCTGATTTCTAAGTAATTTAAATGCCTTTTTTATTTAACAGTATTGTGGCTGCACTTTAATTAAAAAAAAAATCTTCCTAGATTTATTTAGTTAAGTTGCAGTTGCACTACTCTTTTATACTGTTCTATTTAAAAATGAATTTAAAAATAAATGGCTTCCATTTGCTGTATTCATTCAGTGTGACAAAGGGTTTAACCTGAGCCACGCCTCACCACAATGATAATCATATCACAGTCATGCAGGCGTAGTATGATGGGGGTTTTTTTGTCGTAGCACACTGATATCGGTATCGGTACTCGGTATTGGCCGATACCCACAGCACAAGTATCGGAATCGGTATCGGGAGGGAAAAAATGGTATCGGAACATCTGTACTTATCAGCTGATATTGGTTTATAACAGAAATATCAGATTTGATGTATTTCCTATCTGATATGAAAGCCTTTTTTAAAGATCATAATGTAGAAAAAGATACATAGTATAATTAATAATACGTTATACATTTCTGGTTATGTTTCAGGGCCCTGACATCATTTGGACAATAAAGTACATTTTTAACAATAAAATATCCTGCGTCCATATCTTTGTCACAAGTAGAGCATGAACAGTTAGACTGTTAATCAATAAGTCAAATCAGAAGAGCCAAATACTTTGATTATCAATTAGTTATTTCAGTTATTTTTCAACCAATAATGTCAATTTGCTGATTCCAGCTTCTTAAATGAGAGAAATTACTACTTTTCTCTGTCATTTATGAAATAAAAACAATCCATTAATCGTGAAAGTAATCGGCAGATTAATTGGTAACAAAACTAACTGTTATTTGCAGTCACAAGTGTTTGATACCAACACATTTGAGAGAACATTGCAAAGAATCTGTCTTGATCAGCTAATATATTTGCGGTTTCGATGTCGGCCACATGAAACAAGCATCGGTTGAGCTCTAATCTGAATTCATCAACTCTAATCTAGTAGGTTTAATCCTGTTTTGTCTAATTTAATCCAGTCTTTTCTAAAATATTTTTAATATACTCTAATCAAGCTTGCTCTAGGCTGTCAAGTTTAATCCAGTCTCATCTAATATATTCTAATCTTTTGTTTACTGACAGTTTGTCAGGTCAGTGAAGTTTCCCAGTGAGTTGAGGTTGTATTATTGATGGAGAAATGTTTTTCACTGCTTTGTGCGCTGTGTGGAAGTGTTACCTCTGTGTTTCTACGGTTTGATCCAGGAGGCGGTGGAGTTAACACTGAGCTTCTGCTGTAGCAGAGGTCCCTCCGGCTTGAACCAGTCCTCCCCCAGGGAGGATGTCACACTGCTGTACTCTGAGCCGTCTACACGTGGGTGTGTATTTTAGAGTGTGTTTTTGTTTGTGTTTGTGTGTGTAAGTCAGGGGATTGAGCATGTGGAAAGTTTATAGAGGAGTGTATAGGTTGTTAAAGGATAAGGGTTATATTTCAAAACAAAAACAATGATTTTAGTGTTATCAGGTGAAGGTGGTGGTAAGCAAGATGACAGCATGGATACGGGGAGGGAGGGAAAACATTAGATAGGACAGACATCAAGCAGGGAGATGAGAATGAAGTGGGAGAACAAGGCAAAGGTAAATGGAGGAGGTGGGAGAGAAATGAGAAAGAGTAGAGTCGGGGGAGGAGAGAGAGAAAGAAACAATGAAGAGTTAATGAATGACAGCGTGGAAAAATGTGAAAAACAAACTATTCTGACACAGCAGGATGATGAAGAAGCCTGGTGTGATGAATGAGACACTCATCTGATCTGCCTGTTCGGATGGATCAGATTCAAAATACTGCACAATTATACATGAAGAGTTTCATTTCAAAACAAGCCAAAGACACACTTAAAGATTTGCAACACTAAAATACTGCAAGAAAGTTCCAGTAGTTGTGCGATGTTACCTTAAAGAATGAGGCAGGACACAAGTTGCATCTGTATTACTGTCAACAAATCCCATGAAAAGAATGTATCCTGTTAAGTATTGTGTGAGTATCAAAGCCTTCTCCCCCAGTGCTACAGAGTTCAATTGTTTCCCAAAATATATAAAAAATACAGCAATGAGCTGCAAAGCCACGTAGGGACCGTCATTCGTTTTTAGGGTCATAAACCAAAGTATTTGACCTGATGATGGGCTCCAGCAGACAGGCGACATGAATGTGTCACTAAATATTACCAGTACCAGTACCTGGAATCATGTACCAGATGGTACAATTTTTGTTGGTACTTTACTCTCTCAGTAGTAAAACAAATGTCATTTCAGCATTGTTACAAAGAAGGAAGATGATAAAAGACCTCAAGCAAGCTTAGAGAAACTGTTCTTAATCTGTGCACTTCACTCAACCTGGATACCTGGACTAAAATGAAGACAATGAAGGAATGTCAGCCCAGTATTGGACTATATATAAAGATAAACATAACTGTCAAAAGGAACGTTAATAACAAAATGTAGACGGCAGCAATATGCCCTTGCAGCATCTGTCAGCCTGATCCAAAGAAGAAGAGGACACAGCAGTATTGTCTGTTATGTTGTTCTTGCATACTGTATGTCCTTGTCAGGTAAGCATGTGCGATTTACTGACACTAGTCTTTTTTGTCTTTACATGGGATTTGTTAATAATAAAAATAAATTAGATAGTCATCTGTATCCTAAGATTTAAACATCGCAGGTAACACTATAATCCAAATAAAGGCCTGTTGTGAAATGAAACTTTATGTACATAGTTTAACACAAAGAGCTGTATCAGCTGTGAAGAACAGAGAATACAGCACACACAGATGACCAATGTTACCCTTCATGTAGTGTTGCTGAGTGACTGCTGACTCACCTCAGTAAGAAATCTGCAGAATGTGAATATTTGACCACAATTCACAAAGAAGAGCCACCGTGAATACTTTTGTGCTATAGTGGAGTAAATCAAGTCACTTCAACATCAGCACAGATGGCAGTGCTGCAGCAGCCTCTGCAGTACCTCTGCAGTACAGATGCAGGAGAAACGCATGAATGGGAATTCTTCTACTACAGCTGTGGTTTGAAGATGTGAGTGAGAGGAATCACTGGATCAAATATCAATGCCGCAGACTGGACATTGATATGTTATTTGTACCACAGGACAGAGCTGTTCATGTTGAGAGGTCTGAAGGAGTGATGCTGAGGTGTCACCCAGAATGATGGACGGGGGGGTCAGAAGTTGTGTGTTTGTGGGGTTTGTCTTAGGTTAAAAGTCAAAGGCTTTTTGAGCACTTATTTTTGAAAAAAGCTGTATATTGTTTGCGTTGTCTGTACTGTGTGTGTGTGCACTTTTGCCATGTGTGTCTGTGTATCTAGCACATTCTATAGGTGCTGAGGGCGGACACAATACCACATGTGAACACCTGCAAAATGCATTTTGATCGGGTTAGGTGTTTGTTTTTATTTTGTCCACCCCCTGTATGTACAGTATACTATGTCATCAGATATACGTGTGCTTGGAACGTGTCTGAATGTTACGTGTGTGGTGATGTTTTTGCACTGTACACACACTGTCAGCACATATCAATCAGGACCATGCATCGAGCGACAGCCCACTGCTGTCACTCAAGTAGCGCCCTCCTCCCGCTCTTCCTCCTCCACCTCCCCCTTCAATCCTTCGCCTTCCGCTCTCCGCCCTCCTACCTTTCCGAACGTTTCCGTCCGTCGTGCGCTGGAACTCTCCGGCGCTCAGCAGGAAGCAGGCCCGGTCATGTGGGTAGCGCTCGCGGCTGGTTGTGGAGCCGAGGCCCCCGGTGGCCGGGCTACGCTCGTCCCCGAGGACCTGATCGATGGTAGGGCAGTCCTCGTTGGCCAGGGCCGCCGCATTGGCCGCCGCATCACCATTCTGCTTGGAGTCTGGGGGGGTGGGCAAGAAAAATAGTGGTGGAAATTAAAAGGAAAATAACAAGGTTGAGGTCAGCAGTGAAAGAAGAGAGGGACAGGAAAGGGATAGTGTGCAGGGAGATAGGAAGTAAAATGTGTAAGTGAGAGTGTAAACAAAGAGGACAGGAGAAGGGAAAAAAACAAATAGTTGAGATGGGAGGAGAGGAGCACAGAGGAGAAAAGAGGAAAGGAAAGGAGATGGGAGAAAAGGAAGAGGAGAGGGGAGGGGGAAGTTGAGAGGGAGTGAGGGGGAGGGGAGGTAAAGGAGTAGAAGATTAATGGTAGTGAGAGAGCAGGAGGAGTATGGAGAAGGAGGGGGAACCATTGAGAGAAACAGGGACGGTAAGAGCATGAAAGTAATAAAAATGGAAAAGGGAGATAAGACCGCAGGTGTTGAGAAGGGGCTCAGAGGAGGACAAGGAGAAGGGATATGGAGATGAGAAACAGAAAACGAAAAACGGGAGATGAAAGGGAAGCAGCAAGAGAAAAACATGGAGAAGGTAAAAATAAAATGAAAGAGGGTAAAGAAAGGATGGATAGATGATAAGAGAGGGGGGAGATGAGGGAGGGAGGAGGGGGGTGTAGAGGAACGTTAGTGCATTGTGATAGCTATCCTGATCACATGACCAACACACTGCAGCAGAGCTGGCTGTAGACACACACACACACTTGTGTGTTCTCACATGCAGCATTTAACAGCACTGAATGAGAGCGACTGAACAAAGGAGAGCAAGAAGGAGAGAGAAAATATTTAGTTTGCTATGTATGTACACACACACACACACACACACACACACAGACACACGCATACACACATTTGTGTATTAGCGCAGATGATGGACATGTCCATTAAAAGAGCAGAGCAGAGATGAGATGGCTTGGATCAATGTCCCGACAGGCATAAAATACTGTATATCTATATAGAACCCAATCCAGGATTATCTGAACATGTCAGCCTTGGTGGTAGAGCATGTGGCTGTGAGAGGGAGGAGATGGATCTGTCCAGAGAAAGTAAGTAGTTTTTTTTTTGCAGCCTTCATGTCCCATCGTAATTTAGAATCTATTTTAGTGTACTCCACTCTTGGAAGAATGAGGACATCAGCAAGTTATTTACAGCTTCAAAACCTGTTAGATACACACTTCTTCTCATATCAGTACAGAGCTGGAAGTTTGACCTCCGGTCATCAGTTTGATGAGAAAGTGAGCAACCTAAGCAGTTTTACATAATAATTTTTGTTGATGCCGCTCCAGTGATTAACAACATAATTTAGAACTCTGTAAGTTGTAAAGTGAAGAAAAAGAGATGACACATCAAATACAAAAACAAATCCTTTGTCCACCATGTCTGAGCATGTCCAAAACAACCTCCAAGCCCATATATACAAGAGACATGTCCCTGCCTTCTAGTGCTCACTCACAACCCCGTTCCAAAACTGGCATCCAAGTTTTAGTGATGCTACAACAAAATTTAAGGACTCTTAATCAATTTGGGGGATTTGGGGTGTGATATTGGTTCAAATCATATCCAATATTCAGATGCCTCTGTTTTATGGGCACACTTTTCAAAATTGTGTTGGAACACTTCATTAACTAATTAGAAAAATGAAAGGAGGCAACTATCTTGACAACTGATTGTTCGTTCATCAATTAATAAGCAAAAATATCAAGCTTTTTTCCTTTTTCAGCCTCTGAGGATGTGGCTCTTTTCTCGTTTTAATCTCTTTGTTATTTGAATAGATTTCAGTTTGAGCTGTTGGTGAGGCAGAACAATTGAAAAAGTCTTGGGCTGATGGTGATGATTTTTTTTTTACTATTTTACAACAGGATCTAAAAATGTTTTGGCAGTTTAACCTGGGATACATCCAAGTTGTACTAGAGATGGAAGTTTTGCCTTCCCCGGCATCAGCAGATCTGCTGTTCGCAGAGAATCCGTTGAAATGAGGTCATTTCACTCAAAACACAATCACAATCCTGTTAGATCACTCACCTGCCCTGTTGATCTCGATGATCTCCTCCTGTGCCAGTGGGCAGTCTCCAGTACCCATCATACTGCCAGATCCCACCATGCCAGGCCCGAGTACGTTGCCCATCAGCCTGTGCGGTGAGGCGGTTGCCATGGCCAAGGCGTCTGGCTTGCAGTAGTTGGGGCTGCCTGGCTGCGGTGCTCGGGGAATGTGCTTGTTCCTCTTCTTAGGGAGCTTCTGCTTGGCCATGGCCAAGGAGTAGTACATGCCGAAGTTGTTGACAATGACGGGCACAGGCATGGCGATTGTCAGCACACCGGCCAAGGCACAGAGGGCACCCACCAGCATTCCTGACCATGTCTCCGGGTACATATCCCCATAACCCAGCGTGGTCATGGTCACCACAGCCCACCAGAAACCGATGGGGATGTTCTTGAAGTTGGTATGGGCCGCAGCTGTCGGATCATCAGGATCGGCACCAATGCGTTCAGCGTAGTAGATCATGGTAGCAAAGATGAGGACGCCCAGCGCCAGGAAGATGATGAGCAGCAGGAACTCGTTGGTGCTAGCCCGCAGAGTGTGGCCCAGGACCCGTAAGCCGACAAAGTGGCGGGTCAGCTTGAATATACGCAGGATACGAACAAAGCGCACCACGCGCAGGAAGCTCAGCACGTCTTTGGCTGTTTTGGAGGAGAGGCCACTCAGAGCCACCTCCAGGTAAAAGGGCACAATGGCCACAAAGTCAATGATGTTAAGGGCGCTGCGGAAGAACTCTGCCTTGTCGGGGCAGAATATGACGCGCAGCATCACCTCAATGGTGAACCAAATGACGCAGACACCCTCCACATATGTCAGCCAGCCATCTGTGACTACCTCAAACACTATCTGCAGGGTCAGAAGGAAAATATGAAGGGTTAGTGGTTTTTATCAACCTTTACTCCTCAGTTATTCATGCATTAAGAGGTACAACACCATGTTCCCCAGGGAATACTGATCCATCGTCTAATTGTCATATGGATCATTCCATACATACCTCCCAGTCTATGTCATGAATTTCCTTGAATTTATGAATAAACTTTATAGGACCTAGCAAAATTCTTTAGCTGTACTCCACATACTTTGGAACTAAATGTCATCCATTTTGTGATTCTTTGCATGTGTACTCACCAACAAAATGTTTTACAGTGATCACATTAACAACAATTGATTTTTTTTTTCCTGGACCAAGAACTTTCATTTTCAAAAAATCAATATCTCCACTATTATGTGCTTTGTTGCAAACACAGTTTTGATTCGGTGTAGTATTAATATAGTTTTATCCGTCTAGAATCTTTGGTCCTCGTTAAAAATGAGTGTCACAGATCTTGGCAAATGTAGCTCTGAAGGGTAAATAAAAAAAACAAATACATTTTTTAAAAAGATACTTTGACTCTGTATTTTCCCAAGAAGGACTGCATCAATTCCCTTGAAACTTTTTAATGTGAAACTAAAACTAAAAATTTTAATGTGTGCTGTCATGAACTGGGAAAAGTTAAAAATTCTGGCTGAGTTGGCATGGAATGACCCATATGCATTTGAGTTTTATAGTCCCACTCTGATATCATTCTGTCAATAATTAATTTCTGGAGCAATTCCTTTAAAACTATACCCATGGGTGTATAACTGAAAGACATCACTCATAAGGGGGTAAACCAACCCAACTTCTAGCAAACCCTTTCTGTCACAGATAACATTTTGCGCTTCTTCTGTATCGTTAAACTAATTAGCACTAACAACAACTCAGTTCAACCCCATACATCAAACCGTGAAAAAAAGACCTCCTTAGCACAGTTCATAGGTCTATAATACAGGGTGTATAATCCAAGAGACTCCTCATGTTATTCATCCTGTACAGCTGCATTGCCTAATCAGATACTTAGACACTTCGGTTCACACTTTTAAACTACCAAAGTATCTAATTTTGTCTCATTAAAAAGGCAATTCACAGATTTTCAGTTACTAATTATGAGCAGTACTGTGGCCTGTTTAATGACTTCTGCTGATCATGAAGTTCTTTGTCAGGTCTGATCAGAGGTTTTATCTTGGCATGAGCTTGGAGACGGCAACATTTAGGGACAAGGGCTTTTGCCTTGCTGGGAGGCTGTGAAAAAAGGATGCGACAGGGCGCATCATGAGAAATGTAGTATTGTGCATTTTTCGGTGGTTGAATCAAATGCTAAAAATCAGACTAATTCTGCCTCTGCTGCACAATACTACATTTTGGTCATTTTTAATCAGTTTCAGAAATCTCCAGACTTTATAGAAAAGCAATAGTGTCCCTTCAACAGTCACGTTACCATCTCTAAAACTTAAATAACAATTCACTAAAGCTTCACTGTACCTCCTCATGTGTTGTGTTGCCGACAGTGACGATCTCCGTTTTGTTGTAGATGGTGTTGAAGGCTTCATGGGTCTCCAGGCAGAAAGTAGAGATGGAGAGGAGGATAAAGAAGAGTGAGCCAAATGCCACATACTGCAGAGAGAGAGAGAGACAGGGAGAGAAGTGTTACAAGCTGCACATCAAACATGAATCATGTGTTTTCACTCAGGCAACATTACAGCAAACTGTAACAGTCTCAAACACATTTGTTTGGCCAATTTCAGTAACTGCCATTAATATTTTGGTGTTCATGTGATTGCTGGTGGAGGAGGAGGGGTTTGGGCCATTGCAGTAATTGGAGAGCAGTGGTTGTGCCAACAAGCTTAAGATAGGGGGCGCCAATAACTCACTGAGGACTGAGTATGCAGGAATGCTGGTAATTCAGTGCAAATGTCCTGACTGCTGCAATCCCATTGATAACAGCACAGAAAGAGAGATGGAGGGAGAGAGGAAGGTGGAGGGAGGTAAGGATGATGGACCGAGGGTGGAAAAGTAATAGGGTACACAGGGTATCTGTGTGTGTGTGTGTGTGTGTGTGTGTGTATGTGTGTGTGTGTGTGTGTGTGTGTGTGTGTGTGTGTGTGTGTGTGTGTGTGTGTTCAAATAGATACTCAGTGTATAGAAAGAGAAAATAAGACGTTGCATGAACAATGGAGGTATAATAAGATGTATGCATTCATGTGAGCAGCATAATGAAAAATGCTTCATGTATCATAGAACTTAAACACATATCTTTTCACGTGTGTGTGTGTGATTGTGCACGTTGGGGGAGCAGTATTGTTTTCTATCAGCATAGGATCAGTGATCACACCCTATCTACCTTGCAACTGGAAAATCATTCATACATTTTATGTAGTGTATAATCAGTCGGTTTTTGTGCAGTGTTCATGTGTATATAATAACATTTCCTTTTCTCTACCCCCACTAGGAATTGTCTATCTAAATTCTGGAATAGATTTCAGTGTCAGTTTACTCAAAGACAAAGGACATCTGACATCATTTAGGCTCTCTTTCTAAATCTGTTTCCTTGCTTGTAACCCTAATGTTTGTTCAAAGCAATGTCCTGCCTTGTAGTCATGTTGACATTGAGCTGATCAGGTGGTGACAGGTCACTGTGTTACAAATTTGGCAGCAACTGACACTTTGGTGGAAGGGTTGAACAGATATCAAGTACTGTGAGTAGGATTGTGCCAGTTGATGCCATTGTCCGTTGCTAATGGCTGACAGACAGTCATCAACTACTGAGCCCTGTGCTGTCGTGACAAAGTGATTTAAGAAACCCCTCAACAGTAGCTTGTGCCATCAGAGTTTCTCTAAGGCAGGAGTTAATGTCGTAACGTGTGGGAGAGAAAAATTAAAAGAAGTTTGTTGCTGTTTGAACAGTTCAGCGTTTCAAGTCCCATTTGTTATTACCTCCACCAAGAGGTTTTGTTTTGACCTGTATTTTCTTCTTGGTTGGTTTGTCAGCAGGATTACACAAAAGCAAAATTTCCATGAAACGTGGATGGAGGACGGGTCTCTGTCCAGAATAGCCCGTACCAACTTTTGGTTTTTGTGGGGATCCAGATAAGGGACAGTTTCAGGAATTTTCTTTAACATCCTTTAACATTTTGAGATGGTGATGGTGATTTTGAGGTTTTTTTTCATCATTTCCTTAGGGAATAATGCACTGATCTTCTGGCATATTTAGGTGGCTGGTATCTTTGAGTGATACAACTTGATGCAGATTCTAATAAAAATCAAGGCTAATCTTTTTTCATTGTCCTAGTAACAGATCTGGTGATCTTAAATTATGGTTAAGCAGTTGAGGGGTTGGTGATACACAGCTATTTTCTCTGTTACTGGATTAGGCTTGACTGAATTATAGGAGTCTGTTGGGCCTTGTTGGAGGTATGCATGTATCTATTGAGTGTCCTTCTAGTTTTCTTTTCAGTGATATTATTGGAAATGGTGCTTATTTTGTGAAGAAGGAGACCATTTTAAACCTGACACAGGGATTTATGTATGACTCTGACAGAAGACAGGTTTGTCTGCTAGGTGAGACATACGGATCCCCCACCCTCAGCATCAATATCATCATCCATCACAGATTTCACTGTGAACACTGTTGAATGCCAATTTGGTAGATAGGACTCCACCAACTCCTGAGAAAGAATCTAGCTCTTTAGCTGATCACCACCATGTGGCTTACTTTGTCTCTCTGCTGAAGGGTATAGTGCGTTTAGCTGGTAGAACGGAAAATGCTTTGTGGAGTTTCAAAGAACTGCAAAGTTGAAAACTTTTTTGTGGGCTTTTTTACATCCGTGACCTATTTCATATTAGGCATGTTATACATAATTTCTTAAACATATTTTTTTCAAAAGTTACAGTTCACTGGAAATATGATCACTAAACAACTAATAAACAAGTTTTAGGCCAGGTTTTAGGGTTAAAAAATTCAGTTCACCCAAATTACACACACACATGCAAGAAAAAAAATGAATTTGTCACACCCCTGATAGTTTCTATTCTTGCACACACAAGAATTCATATTCTTGTAATTGTATTTATAAAATCAAAGACCTACAGGCACTTCCAGAAACAGTGTCCCTGTAAGACCTCGCTGTCGACAGTGTTCTGTCCTTCCACTGAAAAAATAGTCCCTTTGAAAACTGTGAGCAACATCACATGATATTCCATTTTCCTCCATGGTATTAGGGTGTATGTGGAACAGCTAGAGATACTACCAGACGTGTAGTTTGTTGGTAATATGGTTAAATTGCCCAATATATTAAAAAAAAAAGTTTTCTCTTTTTTTTTTCAGGCTTACTATATGTGAATATGTGACATGCTTTTTGCACAATAAAAGCACACAGTTGCTGTAAAATCAGGATCATGAAAAATAACATGATCTGTTTTCTTGTACATGTCTGCAGGAAGCAGAGTGGCTAAGGCTGAGAGGGGCAACACCCACAGAGTGGTTACACCTGAATATCTGAAGCAAGCTATATATGTCACCCATGTGACCTTTTGCTCTTTTGTAAACTGCAAATTGCCATTGCATCAGTGTGTCTTTTTCACTAGAATCAAAGCTAGCCAAAAGGCTTTGGCTCATAGACAAATAATTTAACATTCAAAACCTATCCCCACATGGCTATGTTCCTCTTTCATTCAGCATTCCCTTAAAGGGTTTAAATTAGTCACACACGTAGACTGTGATGTAATAACAGTAGGATCCACTGTTGATCCTTGGGAAATACTCATATTATTTCTTGCTGAGATTGAGATGAGAAGATTGCTATCACTCTCATATCTGTACAGTAAATACGATGCTCGAGTCAGCAGCTGGGCTATAAATGATTACAATTGTGCACAGTGAAAATAAACCTGATATATTTGGACATTTTTAAAAGCACAGTTGTAACTGGTAACATCAACAATGGTCCTGTTCCATCATTAATACTATAAATGAGACTTTAGTTAAGTGCATTAACCCAAACCCAGAAACTCAATTAGATCTAAAACCCTGTTAAAACTTCCTGTGTGTGTGTGTGTGTGTGTGTGTGTGTGTGTGTGTACATATTGTCCATGCTCACATCTCATACGGCAACTGTCTGTTAGGTTGGTTTTCCACTGAGAGACGTGTCGGCTAACATGCACATACTACATTTGTCCTTGTGTGTTCAAGTGTGTATGTATTAAACACTACAGTATTTTTGTAAGTATGCTTTTAAGTATGTGTCATGTTTGTGTGTGTGTGTGTGTGTGTGCGTGTGTGTGTGTGTGTGTGTGTGTGTGTGTGTGTGTGTGTGTGTGTGTGTGTCAGGTCAGTGATGAAGACAGACAGTTGAAGTCTTCGTCTAATCCTCAGGGAGCACATCAAGTCCCACAGCTTATTATCATGGTCTAATTTAACACTGCTATCTAGAGCTGCCCTGGATACACATACACACACACACACACACACACACACACACACACACACACACACACACACACACACACACACACACACACATACACACACACGTCAAATGCACGCACGCAAGCACACACATTCTTGAGCATTTTGAGGGAGTTGGAGGGTTATTAAAAGCGCATATCGGAAGATACACAGCACAAACATCCCCTCACTTAATTTTACAACTTGCCTTGGCGCATGGATGCTGAACCTCTTTCAAACATCAATCAGTTTTAGGTCAGTATCAAAATGAGTATACACTGATCTTGCTGCAGTATCAAGCTCTCTCTGAGTTATTTTATTACCAGCCACAACAGTGTGGTTGAGATCAAAATGAAGACTGAGTTCAAAGAGGGTCTTGATCTAACCCATGACTGCTGAGTGCCATGAAGTAATCAGACAGGGTTTGCATTTTGTTAATCTAGTGAAGTAAATACCTGTTAAATTACTGCAAAAAAAGAATTTTAGTTTATTCTCAATAGGGCTGCTCAGTAAAAAAAAAAAGGTTGACAAAAAATTGTGAGCTCAAATAAGGTTAGACCAAACCCTCACACCTATTGAAGGAGAAGAACAGAAGCAAGGGTTAGGGGGTGAAAGTTTGTCAAGGCTAATTTCTATGTGTTTAGTATTCATTTTATTTTTCAAAGGTTAACATGCTATTCTAATTTCTTTGGGAAATGGCCTTATGTCCTATCTGTATCTATGACTCCTTTTATTTGTTTGATTAGAGCGCCGTCATGTGGCAGTGGTGGTAATTATAGATATCCGAGGTTGTCAGCTTGTCCCTTTGGATATAGATGATCTGAAGTACTGTACTTCAAAACAGCTACTTCAAATATTAAGCTATAAAAGTAAAAGTATAATTATAAAATTATTTATTATACGCTTTAACGTTATAACGTATAGTAAATGCTCAAATAGTCTCGTCACATCTTGTGGCTGTTGATAAATTCTGTTTCTATATTGTTCTTTTGAATGAAGTTTGTTTGCTAAGTCTGCTAGCTTATGCAGCAGCTCACTGCTCTGCCTCATATACTCGTGTTAAGAGGAGTACAACGCATCTAGTGTAAATATGGTGTTGGTGTGTTAACTTTATTTCTATTCAAATGTGTAGGGGCTGGAGCTGTAGTGTATCTCTTACCATTACCACCAACTGCATTCATGTGTTTGTCTGACAAATATGTTTGTATTTTCTGTACGGAACATTGCTGTGGTTAGCTAGTTTTAATGAGCACTGTAAAAGCCTATACATAGAATGTCAAATATTTTTCACAAAAACTTAAAAAATGGCAGTTTCTGTGATGAGATGTTTATGTGATAAGATGAGATAGACTTTTATTTTGTAGTACAAATGTGTTTTATTTGTTCAACAAAACTATTAAATCACATTAGTTGTGAGTTACCCACTTTTGGTTACTGACGATCTGGACTACAGGGCTGGAGCTGTACTGATTGTTTCACCATCACCAACCACAATCATGTGTTTGTCTTACAGTTGTGCTGGCAAATAAATGTAGTGAACCTGACAGAAGTTGTTGCCTGAACTCCTCAATCTGCTTAGATAGAGCCAGAAAGATGGGGTTACACAAGCATTTGTAATATGATGTAATATGATAAAATTCTGATAGTTGACTGAAAGTTTCAGGTTGGACTCCATCACCATAGGTATGTGATCTGGATGTGGATGGATCAGCCTGACCAAATCTGAAGATGGGACTTTGGTAGATGTAAATGCAATCTATACAATGTGCTGGCATTTGTAAAGAAAAAACATGACATTAATACAGATATTTGGTTTTAGCTAAAAAAGAGGTTGTTGTTCAAGGTTAGAGAGCACGTCAGCGAGAGGGCAGAGAGAGATACGCCTCTGATTACAGATTATACGCCTATTCCATAGAGCATTCCAATAGAACTGTGAAAAATTAAAGCAATACGGGTGGAAATTATGATATACACTAGCAGTGTGATGCTGTGTGTTGTGCTCATTTGCACAGCTGATCTGCTGTTAACAAGGCATACATTCCTTTCGTCATAGAGAAGACTACACAACAGTAGTGCAACACACTGGGATATACTGACTTAATATTTTCTATACAAAGAAAGAGATATGTTCCTGTGTTAAATTTGCTCAACACAGGAATGGTTTATATGATTCATCATTTTTTTTACCTTTACACTACAACACACAAAACTTACTTAATTGTATTTAAATATAGGGTGTAAATGGGGTCTAGGAGGCTGGAAGTGATAGATGAGAGTTAAATGACAACATCAGTGCTACCATTTGGTCATTGCTTTACTTACATTTACTCACCTTTGCCATTATGTAGATGTAAAGTAGCAGACTTTTTGTGGCATCTAATTTCTTTTAATGTTCTGCAACCATTTATTTTGTCTTTAAACATAGCATAAAGACCTGTAGGACATTTTCAGTGACATACGGCACAATAGATTTCTATTTCTGTTGACAGCCGACAGCCTGGATTAGATCATGTATATGAGATGTTTCAGTGGGAAACACCTCCTACCAGCCAAATGCTGCCCAAATGTGTCTGGCAGGTGAGTCTGTCTGCTTTGCCAGACACTTTGGCAGGTAACCAGCCATCTTTTGGCCTCATAGTTGCCTGATGAAACAATATGATTGTCTGACTGGTTGATAAGAGGGCTTTGGCTACCATTGTGGTCTGCTGAGACTTAAAAAGAAAAACTTTTTGATTTAACTGTTGAGGACTGATGCACACACCTGAGCCCCAGGGCAAGTTAACTGTGTAGCAAAACATGCCAACAGCCTGATTACTAACCAGTTAGATGTCTAGAAAAAATGCATTATCATTCCTAAGTGACATAAAGAAGAGCAGGAATACTTTTCATAGATCAGGAGAATCATTTTGCTTTCTTTGTTATCTATGTGAAAGTTTAAGAAATAATTTTTCTACCATGAGGTTTTTCATGAAACTAAACTGCAATTCCTGATACTATTGTTGGTCAGCATCTTCTCATCAAAAGCCATTCAATGCATTTACATTCAGTGATTACCTCTCTATATATCGGTCAACTCTTGGCTCGGAGGAATTGACAGGAAATTGTAATGTAATGTTACTGTTTGTTGTATGTTCTCATTCATATCAGCCCCACATGCTGTTTGCTGTTCACTCTACAGCCCCATCAGTGCTGGAATATATTAACTTATTAGGTAAATTAATAACCTGCTGCTGCTTCATATTAGCATATAAGGGGAATTTTACTGGAGTTGTATAGCAAAGTAGTCACAGGAAACTCATCTAAACATTATCAAACTAAATAACATATCAATACATTATTAATAAACGTGAGTTTGTTGGGCTGCACTGTAAGAGACACAACTGTTCTTTTTTTATATTACTGACAAAGATGCTGCTCACAGAGTGTTTCATATTGAACCACAGTTGCTGCTACTATGCTGTTATGCACAATGCTGAAGATTAAGCTTGATTGTATATGTTGATGAAGGTTGTCAGTCATCCAAGTCATGGTAATTCTACGTGCTGTATCGTCAGCAACTGGACGTGTTTCAGTTTGTAGAAGACGTTTTACCTCTGAAGAGGCTTCTTCAATTCCAACTAACTAGAGGGGAGTTGTAGGTTTTAAAACCCTGTGTGGGAGTGTCCTTGCAGAGTCGCTAATGATACATGTGAGCTCTGAGTTTCAGAGTTGTTAGGGCCACTTTTGGGTCAAGTGGCCCTAACACCATTTTATAATGTATGTATATATCACTTTATTTACCCCACAATATCCACGTATATTCTTTTAGCCTCTTTTTTTTTTCAAATGACCCTAGCTTCAATTCCTGCTGGACGATTTTAAGAAAACAACCATAACAAGAAAAACATAACATTACATTGCTTTTTAACCTACAAGACACAAGCTACACTAGAGTTCACTCTGCTCTTTCTCTTCATCTCTACTTACCTTCAAACTTCTTCTTCCTCTCCATGTAATTGTCTCACTCCCGCCAGTCATACAGAATGACCTAAATCTCTTTCAGTACCTCCTCCCCTGGACAATCTCTTCTCTTTCTTTAGCTTTCTCTCTTTATCTTCTTCATCACTGACTACCTTTTCTCTCTCCTGTCTATGCTATTTCCTCCTCTATTTCTGTCACTCTTTTTATACCTTTCACCTTCATTTGTGTTCTTCCCTTTCCATCATCTCTTGGTATCATTAGATCTCTCCTTGTTTTTGTTCCCTTCTCAAATATTTGTTTCTTTCTTTATATAGTAATGGAAAGCGGTCGCTATTGGTGACAAGTAAGCCGCCTTTAGCTTGTTGTTTGTCTGTGCATCTCACAACCATTTCTACCCTCCCAAGGCCGCTATTTTCAGCATAAAAGCACCGAACACTGGACGGAGAAAGTTATTGAACTTACTTTAATCAGGAACAGAAACACGACTCACAATTAATGCTGATGTCCCTGGCTGAGTAAAGGCAATTGCAGTTGTTGTGAACACCTTCACCAAAACAAGTTTGAGACATGATTTTGCTTACAATCAATTATTAAAAATCAATTATTTAAGCTTCAGTATATAGCCTATTAAAATTAAATACATTATCTCCCTAGCACAGCCTCGAGCTGGTGAGTAAGGTCGAACAAAGACCAGATATTTTATGAGCCAATCATCTGCTGAGGCGAGATCACAATTGAGATTCAGGACAGTTTCACCTGATTCAGTGTGGCTCAAGACTGACTTCTAATAAGTTTACTGTAGAGGGAGAGAAAATCATGCTCATGATTACCCAGAAATGTGTCATTATCCAAACATCAGACATTAAATCTGGCTGTCTGCATTGAGCTGTAAAGAATGTGGTCACATGAAACTGTGTGCCTGGGGTGGATTGTCAGGTGGCTCACCCAATCAGATTCATGAAAATAATAATATGAATGAATGAATACATAAATAAATACATGAAAATAAATAAATAATTGAATTTAATGTTTGATTGTCTTTTTCTTTTTCAGCCAGATGGAACAATGGCTAAACAGCTATCTTTGAGCCACTTTTTAAAAAAGCTACATGGACCGGGCTGTGCCCAAAGAGAGTCAGCTCTGCTGAACGTGTTGAATTCATCCAGCAAATCAGACAGAAAATGGATTGGGAGAAACTTCCCCACATTAATGGAAGTACTGGACAGCTGGCCTCCTGACAATTTTCCCAACATGAATAGTTTGTTAAGGGCAATCATAAAGCTGCCACATCCTGCAGCGTTCTGTGACTTTTCTCCGCAACAAACAGTATCCAAAGGCCCTGAGATCATCCGTGCTGACTGATTTTAAATCTTATTTTGGGACAAAGTCACAGAACTTTATTTTTTTAATCAGATTTGACTGGTGATTATATACATGTAGTTTTCATGTCCAGGTGACTACTGAAAATGAAGTTCTGGCTCTGAGGGCTGTGTGTCTGTCAGCTTTTCTGCCTCCTAGTGACTAAGGATAATGAATACAGCTATAATACTAATACATTTTTGCTGACATGTAACTGGCCAGCTATTAGCTGAGGTCTTCAAATGGGAGCAAAGACTGACCAAAAAATACAAGCTTGTGAAAAGCATTTACACAGGTTTGCTTGTGTTAGCATATCAGAAGGAACAACATTAGAGCATCTTCCGGTGACTGTAGAAAATACTCATTAACTAAGTACTTGGCCAAAATATCAATACTGAGAGTGAAGGCAAGTGATGGAGGGGGAAGGGTGAAGACAAACAGCAAAAAGCAAGTGCGCAAGTCAGCATAGGAAAGAGACGTAAAAAAAAAAAAAAGAGAAGGAGAGGGAGGATAGAGGAGACAAAAGAAGATAAGACAATTGCAAGCAAGGGATGGAGCAAAAAAACTTGGGAGCTGGGGACAGAAGATCAGAAGCTTCTAATTAGAGTCATTTAGCATGGCCGGGCTTGAGATCTGTGCCTGAACTCATCACACTGATCCCACACTGACCTATATGTCAGTGGAGAGAGGCAGAGAAAGATAGCAGGAGTAGGAAGGCTACTAACAAAACTACAGAAATAGAGAGCTGTGGTGTACTGATTGTAAGCTGTGACCTCCAGCTGGTGGATGCACTGTGAGGCCACTTACCATGAGTGGAAGCAAAACAGACTGGTTAAAGAGGACATGCTCATGTGCCCTGTCTCCTACAAAATGACTTTATATATGACTAATTTGTGTGGCAAAATACATTTTGTAGGAGAGTGGAACTGCTGGCTGTTACAATGTTCCATGGCAACTCTTTTGAGCAAAGAAAGTTCACCATTGATGTAGCACATGGGATTCATAGGTGGTGCAGAGCCCAAGAGAACAAGGTTAATATCCCGAGTTGATTCTGGGTAATGGAAGGACTGTAGTCAAGGTAGGGGAAAGATGTTTTGCTCAAATATTACATAAACTTGTTAAGCCTCAAATGTTTCTCCACTTCCTAATATCCCAACGATGGGCAGTTTTTAAGGGATGGTCCAACACTTTGGGAAATACGCTTTTGCACCATTTTACCGAGAATTAGATGAGAAGATGGGCAGCGCTTTCATATCTGTATGAAAAACTGAAGATACAGACAGCCAGATTTGTTTATCTGTATAGAAACTGAAGTGTGAAATACTTCTCGTCACAGTAATGTTGCCAGGCAACAAGCTAAGACTTCAGGAAGTGGCTATGCCCGGCCAGTGACTTGAAGCAGAGGACAGGACAAGTTAAATACCAGCCGCGATAGCACGACCGGTATTGCTTTCACCTTGTAAGTCTGTGTGTGTGTCTGTGTGTCTGTGTGTGTGTGTGTGTGTGTGTGTGTGTGTCTGTGTGTGTCTGTGTGTGGCAAACTGTGGTCATGGAGACACCTAGGAACTACCACTTCACCACCATCGTCTGTCTCCGGACAGAATTTGTCTGTACGTTACCATCAAAAGAGATAAAAGTTTAAAAAAGTTAAGTTTGAAAGACGAGTGTGGTCCAAACCATAAGCACTGAGTGCTCATGTAATGTAATGTCCACGGGCTAAACTGGGGTTTATAATGTGGAAGGTCAACACCAATGTCCAAGAATATTTTTACTAACAATATTTTGTTGATATGCAAATCGAAATATGATTTTATTTGATGTTCGAATTGAATTATTGAAAGATGCTGCGGTCAGACTAAAATTATCACAGGTACTTCGACCTGTACATGACACTCATTCTGATTGTGAGGTCAGCAACAATAGACTGGAAAAGTCATGAAATGCTCAAAAAAAAACATTTCAGTGTAACCACGACAGTACAAGAACACTTAGAATGTATATGTTGCTGTGAAGAAGCTACGACGTGTGCATTTCTTCAAACTCAACAGCACAGAAGATCACGACAATCAACAAAGCTTCAAGGTGGGGAGCCAAGACTAGTGCCACCAACTCAGTATCTGACTAAATGTGAAATACAGTCACTATCTTCCCTTCTGTCATAATATGCATGTGCTCTCTTCATCATTTCATCCTATTTGGCATTTGTTTGAAATTCTATCAGCATTTTCATGATTATGGCCAAAAACATGAATTGTGAGGTCAGAGTGACCTTGAACTTTTACCTCTGGCAACCACATGTTAGTAGTTCGTCCTTGATATCCATTTGACATATTTCCTTAATCTGAAGAAATTCCCACCTCCCCCATTGCATTCACCAGAATGGGACAGACGGACGGAAAGGCTTATGTCCACATAAGTCTGTTCTTGTGATCACAATATGGGAGGTGGGAGTGTTGGACAGACGGACAACCTGATAACATTATGACAGCAGAGACATAAGTGTAACCTGAACAACATCACATTCTGTCTCCTGTAGCGGTGACGCAGCAGTCGGGATGTCCTCTGTTACACTGCAGGAAAGACACACACACACACAAACACAGTGTCCCCTGTAAAGGTGACTTCACTACAAATAGCCTGGCTGAAGTTTTGCATATTTTCTACTCCCCAGGAGGAGGACACAGCAGTATACTGGCTGGGATCCCTCTGCATGCACACACACACACACACACACACACACACACACACACACACACACACACACACACACACACACACACACACACCACGCACACACACACACACACACACACATTTGAAGTGTATTCTGCCAAGTCAGTAAGAACTGGACAGGCTGTGTGAATATGTGTGTCTCTGTGAGGCAGTGAGAGATGAAAGCAGCAGAGGCTCAGGTGAGAGACAGCCTGTAGCATGACTTGTAGCTGTGTGTTGTTGCAGACAGTAGGAAGTGGTGCAGTGCATTAGTTCTCACTTCTCAGTGCGCTACAGTGGCTGGGACGTCACAGCCAACCTCCCACTGTGGATTTCCCTCTCTCTTCCCAATTTGTTCCACTTCATTTTCCCTGTTTATACTCATTTATCTTTTACTCTTTATCTAGTTGTCTGTCTGGCCGCCTTCATCCTCACTGCAGCTCATGGTTTTCTGCATCCCTCAACCTGTTTGTTGTCTCATTTCTCTAGCTCACCCTTGCTCCCTGTTGCTGACAGATGGCAACGTGCAGGAGGTGTCAAAGATCAACTTCGACATGAACAAGCACAGAGGTCTGACAATATTGTAATGGATAACATCAAAGGAGCTTTAATTACTAGCAGTGATGGATTGTTTTGGTCTTCAGTTCATCTGAAAGTTTGTGTTTGTGAACTTCTCTCTTAAGCTATTGTTAGACACACATGCACAATCTTCTTGGAGCGGGATCAAGGAGGCAGGTGGCTAGCCAGGAGGATGCTACGACTGCAGGCTTTTCTCCCTGTTCTGAGTGTGGCCACAGAGGACAGTGTGTAAACACTTATGCCTGTAGAAAAGAAAAAAAAACAACTCGTGCAAAATAATGTCTTTTAAATAAACTGTCTCTCTCAATCAATTAATTCAACATATCATCTAGTCAAATTTGACAAAAACATGAAAAATGTGCTACACAATTTCTTGAAATCCAAGTTGACATATTTGAATTGATGAAGAATTTGAGTTGACTATCACAGAGGTTAAAACAGCACATTGAATAGCTGAAACCACAGATTCTTTTTTTAGTGCTTTTTTGCGATCACTAGCCAAAAACTTTAAACTAAAAGTATCAAGAGAAAGTGAAGTTTTGTTGTCATGATATCTTTGCATTGTGTTGCAGAGACTGAAGCATGGTCACCAGCTAGCCTGTGTTGTCCTGATCCAAAGCTCCCCTCCCCATAAACACTAGAACTTCCCCAGTGCTCCGAACTCCCTGTATGGACCATTAGATCAATTACTGACTGGTCGGTTGGTTGGTTTGTCAGAAGGATTACACAAAAACCACAGACAGGATTTTAACAAAACTTGGATGGAGGATGGGTCTTGGATGGAAATAGAACCCATCAACTTTTGGTGTGGATCCAGATAAAGGGACGGATCCAGGAATTTGTTCTCACTTTCTTTAAGTGTTTAGTATTTAGGTTGCTGGTATCTATGAGTGAGTACAATTTGGTGCAGATCCAAATAAAAATCTGGATCTAGTGGATTTTAACATGTTTTATTCGATTTTTTTTTCATTTTATTTGATATTAGATTAGGCTTGATTTAATTAAAGGGGACTGTTGGGCCTTGCGGGGGATATGCACTCTACTGAGTGCCATTATGCCAATGTCTTTGGGGATATGCACAAATAAAGCACTTATCAGTAGCAGTAGGAGTGTTATAACCTTTGTCATTTTTACTTATCTTCTTTGCTGGACAGCACAATATATAGTTTCAGCATCAACATCTTAAAGTAGACCCCAACGACTCTGAAACTCAGAGCTCACACCTGTCCTTAACAACTCTGTAAGGGCACTCCCACACAGAGTTTAAAAGCCTGCAACTCCTCTCCGGTAAGTTAGACCTGAAGAAGCCTCTTGGATGAGAGGTGAAACGTCTTCAACAAACTGAAACAAGTCTAGTTGCCAACATTACAGCACGCGGAATTACCATGACCTGGATGACTGACAACCTTCAAACATCTCGAAGAAGCCATGCGCAATAGTCACATTGCATAAAATGCAATGTCAAAGTGAGGAAATCTTGGCCATTTAACAAAGCGCACCACAACACAGAAATAGGGTAGACATCAAGCAGACATCAGTCCAAAAACAAGACTTACCTAGTCTGTTGCATGCTACATTTTGGGCATTGTCATGGCTCAAAAAACATGTCTAGAGAAAGGTATGGTCTCATCTTTGAAGTGGATAGTTTACAGATAACCTCATACACAATGTGTAACGACTACTACAGTCAGACACGATTCGACCCAACATTAATAAATCCCGTTTTTGTTTGGCAGGAGCCAAGGGGATTATGGAGTAACATTCATCTTAGTCACACTTTCGACTGATCAGTTAAACCTAAACTTTGACATGAAATTAAAAGTTAATAACTAACTTTTTAAAATCTTCTCAGGCACTGGCACAAGGAGCTTCTGAATACAGCAATAAACACACTCAAAGGCAGTCTCTTTCAGATGTTTCAAATAAATGTTATTTTCTATGCAGATGCACTTCCCTAGAAAATGATTCTTCTAAATACAGTTATTTATCTGGCAAGGATTCCTGTTCTTTTTCATATTATAGTAAATAGTCACAGAAAAACAATTTCACAGTGTCAGTATTTTTATATTATATTATTATTATTATTATAGAATATACTTAACTAGAGATACATATATAGATATCTCTCCCCCCTCTCTCTCTTTCTCTCTCTCTCTCTCTCTCTATATATATATATATAGTTAAGTGTATTTTGAGACTTTTGTACTGTGGATCGGCTCGGCATTAACTATTGAAACATCCGCACATACATTTGCACCATGATGCATTTGTGCTGTGATACTGTGCATCCAAGAAAAGCCACCCTACCCCTGTCCCTCCTTCTTTTAATGTCCTCTCTTCCCTCCCTTCTCCACTCTCTCCCTTCGAGCCTCTCCTCAGAGAGATGGACAGTGCAGCCTACTAAAGCCAACCAGACTCAGCCTTGCATAAACCTCCCAAAGCACTCTGATAGTAATTGCTGTCCGGCCTTCACCAGACGTATGCGTAAGCAAAGCTGCGGCGCACTGAATCAGCAAAGGAAGGGGGAGGTGGTGGGGAGAGAAGAGAATCGATGGGACTGTTTTGGATGAAAAACAAAAGAGCCTGGATGTCTTTTCATTATAAATCGATGTATTAACTCCCATCAATCTCAACTCATCTCCATAAGACTTAAATACACCCAGTCTGATGGAGTCTGGATCTTGTTTTGCCCTGTGCTGCAGTATGCCCAGTAGGTGTATGCTAGAAGAATAACTAGTCATACTCAGAGCTCATTTAGGGGGGGAAGACATATTTTCCTGGCTAATTTCATCTGCTAAGCAAGGCAGTTTGTGCTTTAAAAGATTGGGCAGAGGGAGGGGGAGCAGGACCAATGGAGGGAGAGCAGACAAGTTACAAGCTAATGTAATGCCTGGAGCTCCCTACTGCGCTATAATGACACGGACCAACGGATACCCAAGGTAGAACATTAAGACAGGACGGCAAGAGGAGGAGGAGTGATGCTCTCACAAAGAAGCGGGGCTCTGGCACTGAGAAAGCCTCCCATCCATACACTAGCTGCAGCACTAAAACAGCCCCGAGCCACACTGCAAAACCTGCTGCGTCTAAGTGTGTGTGTGCGCATCTAAGCTGACTCCACTTGGTTGGTTTAATAAGCAAAAAAAGGGCTGTGTTGAAAAACAGTTTGAACTGTGCCTTTATGACTGAGAAAAGGGACATTCTGAGAACAGGAATCTAAAGAAAAGTCTGTACTCTAAATCAAACAACTTAAACTAAATGATTAAACAAGCAGGAACCTGTGGACAGACACCTGATAAATGTGAACAGTATTTGAATGGCTTCCTCCTCCCTCTCCTCCTCTGCTGTAGTGCTGCAGGCCACAGATTGCTGCAGTGCTTTGCTTGGTGCAGAGCTAGCTCCAATACACTAAGTAGAAAGGACTGAGCTCTGCCAAATAGTGCCTCAGGCTGCCAAGGCTCAGAGTGAGGGTCAGAGTAGCTGCTGCCAGAAAGTGAATACCGCATGCACCTGGGGGATAGAGCAGACCAGTAGGGGCGCTGTCTGACACGTCCTGCTACTGTGGTGGCCATACAGACCCCCACTCATACACCACCACAGTTTATGGTTCTTAATTACTGCTTCACAACTATGATAACCTGTGTAGTTTCTAACCACAAACATATTTTTATCTTCTACCACATCTCTAGTATTGGCAGCAGAGCCTTTGGCCATGGAGTCATGTGGCAGAGCAGCTCAAAACAGGCTTAAATCTCATCAGTTATTGACGCATTCATGGGTAGGACTGGAGACGACTTCCTGTTTGTTTATTATTCTGAAAACTGTTTTCATACAGAATCTTTCTTTACAAAGTGCTTGACAGAGAATAAAACCAGACAATGCAGATAAAATAAGAAGAAAAATGAAGAACAATATCAATAAAAGCATATTGAAAATTTCCAAAATCTTGTACAAGGAGAAAGAGATTTAAAAGAGGTGACTTTGAGTTCAGTAAGCAAGAGTTCCATAGTTTGGGGGCTCTAATAGCAAAACCCAACCCCCCTTTTTTACTAAATTGACCGGAGAGTAACCAGCAGGGCTCCATCAAAAGATCTTTGTGGTCTAGAAGGCACATACCAAGTTGATAAATCTTAAATGTATACAAGACAATTTAATGACCTCAAAATTGAAGAATAAGATTTTAAAACCAGTTTGAAATCTATCGGGGGTTAGCGAAGGGAAGCAAGCACATGGGAGATGTGATTCCATCTCTTTTTCCCAGTCCCAGTAGGCATTTTTAAACCAACTGCAGACATTGGAGCCGTGGCAGACACCTGTGTACAGTGCATTGCAATGGTCAAGCTGAGAATAGATAAAAGCATGTACGATCTGTAAAGCAGGCAATTATAAAAATGACTTGATAAAAACAAGATTGTCTGACTGGCATCAAATACTACTTCAAGATTCCTAGCAGCATATTTAGCAGTTTATTATTTGAAAGTCTGCGGCGGAGATTAGCAGCAACGTAGCAGATGAAATTGGACGGGTTGGACAGAATGATGTCAAACTTCTCCTCATCAAAATTTTAGGAAATCTTCAGACATCCAGGGTTTAATATCTGGGAGGCAAGAATTGCTTTTTGCTACAGTAGGCTGCTGGGATCACTGGGTTCTGGGGGCATGTATGGTGTCATCGGAATATAAATGGTAGGGAAACTAAAATCGAGAATCGAGAAATTATAACCAAAGGCCAAAAAGCGAATGAGTGACAGAATAAATGAATATAATCGACATTGTATCCATGCTGCATCATCCTGAATTCAAACTCCAGCATGTAGGATTTTACAATCAAATAATTCAGGTCTAAGTTGACGGGACTTTCTCCTACAATACAGAAACCTGACTTTTGTAATTGCTAGTTATTTCTAATAAATGTCCAACTGTTGATTTTATTTTTGTTACTTGGGGGCACTGAAATAGACCCTAACCACATTGTCAAAGTATCACCAAAAGCTGTTATGGTGAAACCATTACAACCAGCTGACTATGTCTGTCTAATGTTTGGTGCTGTTAGTGTAGTTTTAGATGCTTTACATAGTATGTTTAATTTGTTCTGACTTCCCTGATTTTTCTCTAGCACTCACTTGCCTTGATGGAAATGTCATGAATATGTACCTTAAAAAAAAGGAGGTCTAAAGTAATCAGTCATGCTAGCGACATTATGAGACACTTTGGCACAGTCAGTATTGCTTTGAGCCAAAAGACAATGCTAACATGCTGATATCAGGCATCCATGAGTTTCCTGGGGAGGTCCCTGGCAAGGTTACTGGGAAAAGTTTAAAGGTGATATTTACAGTGGAATATTAGCAGTAAGAAAGTAACTGATAACACACATAATAACTGATGCGCTGGTGGCACTAACAAGGCTAAAGAAGTGTTAGCTAAGTGTGCTCAGCAACAATAACAATAGTGTTAGCAATATTAGTCAATAAAGTTGCTTAGATCTTTATGACTGATACGTGTACTGGTCGTTATAGGAAAGAGGATACAAGTTGAAGATTTTTTTTGGTTTGGACCAAAGTGGTACACAGCCATCCCTAGATCCACAGTGCTAGTGTGGCTAAAACCAAAGAGATGTGGACTCAAGTCATGATTTGGCTCAAGTCACTGTTTTGACGACTTGCAACTTTAAATGACAAGGAATGAATGACTTGAGACACATGATTTTCAGTTTAGTTTTCTAGGTTTTATTTTTTCTTTCAGATAGCTTTTCACAACACTAAATATGCTTTTACAAAGTTAAATGTTGTATTACATTTGTTTTACTGGATATCACTATTTATAATACATATTCAATCCATTATCTTCCCCAAGAAAAATGTCTTGCTTGTCACTCACATTCACAGACCTACAAAATAGGATTGTTAATTTAACATTTGGTTCCCGAGTGAGTATTTGTATGTAACTGTACAGTTGCTACAGAGACTTCTGCCTTTCCAGCACAGTAGCCAAATCTATTTGAGAAGACTTTTTTGTTGCAATTTTCCAATTAAGTTGCATTACCTTTTTAGGAGAGGATCATCCATTGAAATACTGGACAGACTGAGCATAGCTGCATGAAAGCAGACAGGATGAAGCCTCCAACTACTGTCCACTATAATGATTGACAGGCTGGCCCCACCTTCCTGCCCCATATTGATGTTTTAACTGGCTGGTTTGATGAGGTCATCAACTGAGGAGAGCACTCTGCTAAGGTCATATATTGATCGCCTATCTTTCTACGTGTGTTCGTGTATGATTGTATATTGGTATGGGCAGTCTTAGCTTGTGAAAAACAGAAGCAGTCAAATTACCAATAGGGCAGTGACATAAGTGAGAGCCCTGCAGATTTAAGCACAAATACAGTAGTTGTGTCTGTACGTGTGTATGTATATGTGGCTGATAGTGATATAATTACACAAGTGAGATGACAGAAAGTTTCTTTTGTGTTGAAGCTCCACAACAGCAAAAAGAGAACCGGCACAGGTGCAAGACTGGGGATGTAGCTTAACCCACTGAACCATCCACTAACACACACACAATACTGCAGAGCCCCAGAGACCAAGCAGCTGGTTGTGTTCCTAGGCACGATGGATGGAAGAAGACTTTAATATCCAGCAAACTGAGACCGACCTCATTGGTACGTTGTATGCTGACAAGGGCCTCTTGTGGTCATTCAGATAATGACTGCTGTTTCACAGAGGCAGTGGTGAAAGAAGCATGACAAAACTTCTAATGCCTCTGTCACACTAAACTGCCTACCTTTGAGCCTAACCTGACTGATAGGAGGGGCAGATACACAGCATTGGCCCTGGCAAACGTTTGGAGCAGAACACGAGCTAGTTTGAGCCTGCGTAGTGTGTCATCGAGGAAGATGACAACAGATGCACCATCCAGATTGGACTACATTTTCAACAGGTTGTGTGAAGCACAGTTCATCTTTTACATACAACTGCACTGTTGCATTAAGTCAGCCTGAGCGCTGATGCAAAAGGATCTGACATAAGAGCCTGGTTCATCTTTTGGCACAATGCAGGTTGATCAGGTCATCACAGGGTTAATAACATATGTACCTAATTCTGATTATGTGAACATCATAAATCTGCTGTTTACCCTGTGATCCTCATGTAACATAAATGATCTGCAGTGCAAACTAGAATGGCACTCAGTAGAGTGCATACCATATTAAAATCGGCTAGATCTGAATTTTTATTTGGAACTGCATCATATTGTACTCACTCAAATCACATTATGCCCTGAGACATTAACTGAAATGTTGAAAAACACTAGATGTCACAATGTTGCTGTCAACATGAGAAAAGATTCCTGGATCAGTCTGTTTCATCAGGACCCACACCAAAAGTTAAGACAGGGGTCTACTCTGGGCTGAGACCCCATCCTCTATACAAGTTTTGTGGAAATCAGTTCAGTAGTTTGTGTGTAATCCTGCTTACAAACAAAACTCCTTGGTGGAGGTAACACAAATTTTATAACTAAGAACTAATTAAACTAATTTGACATGGTGACCATCATGAAAGACAAAGATATTGTGTAGTTTGATCTTAGCATGAGTAGTTTCAGGTACCTAAACGTATAGGAACAAAAACCATAGCTACAGAGATGGCAGTGCCCAAATGAATATTTTTTATTGTAGTTATTTTTTTATCATTTTGAAAGACACCAACAAACAGTGACATACTAGCAACTCAGGGGCCATTTCAAAAAATGCTCCTCTTGATAATATAGTTTGGACTTTAATCATTGACATTTATGTAGTAGAAATTAATGAATTAGCTTGACCACATTTTTGCTTGATGCACCGATCACTTTCCTCTCTGACAGCAGTTTAGATAGATAGATAGATAGATAGATAGATAGATAGATAGATAGATAGATAGATAGATAGATAGATAGATAGATAGATAATTTGGTTTGGTTAAATATATATATATATATATATATATATATATATATATATATATATATATATATAGTAGTATAATAGTAATAGTACTTTTACCTTAAAAACTCTACTCAGCTGAAGTACTGTCCTGCAGTGTGTTTAACTTGACTGTAAGCTTTAGTGCCATTAGCTGGAGGCTACTAGCTCTATTAGCCAAATTCCAGTCTCAAAAAAAAATCTAGTATCATACAAACTAATGCTGTACAGTTATTGCTTCGTCATGCTGCAGTGTATTTATGACTTTGTTCTGTTTAATTGTCATTTTCAGCGTCTTCCTCTCCAAAAGGACAGTTTGACAAGGTGAGTTTTTCAGAGCTGTGCAGAACAAAACCTTCCACACTGCTCTGAGGAAGTCACCCGCACCTGCAATATGACAGTTACTTCTGTGTTTTATCAGCTAAACCAAGACGAATCAGGGAACATGCTCGGGTGTTTGTGTGTGTAGTTGACATCTTTCATTTCTCTCTATCACCTCATCTATTTATTAAATCTCCCCACATTATACTTCTGTTTTTATTGTCTTTCTCTTACTCTTTTTGGTGTAACATGTCCTTTGTCCTCAGTCTCATAGCGACACTATTGCCAGCTCCTCAGTAAGGAAAGTCGCTATTGGCTGTCCTAAAAGTCGCTAGAAGTCGTAATGATGTCACCATCTAATTTGCATAACTGACCATGTGCATTTAGTTGTAATGGGCACTGTAGGAGAGATGAATAACATTGTGGGAGAGACAAAAAGTGGGTAGAAATCACCCATAATATGTTTAGAACTACAAATGAACTTATTTTAGTGCTGTGATTTATTTTAGACAAAGAACATTTTGCATAAATCAACCAGGGGTGACTTCGTGCATGCAAGATTAGCAGTATGGACGCGGAGGAGTAAACATCTCCTGCGCCGACTGCAGTTGGGAGGGACTGTTGCACGAGGACTGGGCCGCCTGTGAGAAGTGTAAGAACAATACATGCTTTCACGTCAGAGTCTCCAAAAATCTCCAATAACACCAGAAAAAGTTGCTAGATTTGTCGCTAGAGGCTTTTTTAAAAAAAAGTCGCTAGAGGGGTCTGAAAACTCGCTAAATAAAGCGAAAAAGTTGCTAGGTTGGCAACACTGCATAGCAGGCCTCACTGCATCTGGCCCCATTTCATGTTTGCACATTCACACCATGTGAAGAGTCTGAAGACTGCCAAAAGCTGCTCTGTTGTTTTTAGATTATTTTTGTACTTTCCTGACAAGTGATCTCTTGACAGTTATTGGAGAAAAAAAAGCTATCTATTGATACTTTATGTTGATCAACTTAATGTGAATCTTTAACCTCTGTAATCAATCCAGTCATCATCTCCTCCACCAGGTGAAGTTTCGTAGCGTACGAAACATTTCTGGAGCTTCGCAGCAAAACAGCGTTGCGGTGTTCTTCTGCGTGCACCCACTTCAGATGGGGTGTTTGCTAATGCTTTTAGCTCAGCAGCCACAGTGACCTCCAACTAAAACTGGTGTAAATAAAAATTTTAATAATTTAAAATGTTGCATCGTGTAGTTTCGGAGACTACTTTTACATTAGACAATCTCCTTTATTTTCCCTTTATCCCTCCCTTTTTTCATTTAAAAAAAAGTCGCAGCTACTTTAGTTGATTAGCAGAAATGCTGCAGTGCTGCACACTGTTTTGCTGTGAAGCTCCTAGAAAGTTTTGTGGACTGTGAAAACCATCACTGACTTTCCATCAGCATGGGGGGAGGATATATGACTGTATTTCAATCCTTGGTTGAACTGTTACTTTCAAACCTTTAACAGCTTTGTTTTCGCCATCAATGAACATTACAATAAAGGTCTGTGCTTCTAGTTGTGATTCTAGTAGATACCAGTGCTTGCTTAGTTCATGAATGAAAATGTTGTAGCAGTTTTGTGTTTGACCTCTAAGCAATGTAAAGCACTGCAAATTTCACCCCAATAGTTCCTTATCCATTGCAAATTACTCCCTAGAGTGCAGAGACTTTTTTGAGTTCAATAACAAAGGCTGAGGAACTTAAAATGAAGTTCCTATAAAGATTCCTGGGTTTTAAAATATTCCCTGCAATACAAACGGGCATCTCATTTAAATGATACCAGTAATGTCTGATGTATTGTGTGTGAACAGACCAATAGGGATTGATCAGCATTTCCCCTTCTGGAAACACAAACTCACATGAACCAGAAATACTCTCCGAAAGTAAATAATGGAGGGAAAGAAATGGCTTGTTTAGCCCCGCGGTCACAACCGATTCTCTACAAAAGTTTGTAGTCTGTTGGCTGCCACAGCATCAAAAAGCAAACTGCTTTGAGGTTTCTGGAGGACACAGGTGATTTACATTAGTGAAAGAAGAGGAAGTGAATTGCATGGCTTTTTGTCCCAAATCTTTCTGGTACACTTTCAGCCTTTCAATGCAGCACATTACAACTGCATCCTGCACTGATGTAAAGAAACGCCTGGAGGTACATTAACTAGCTGGCTTCCTGTCCTGACTCGGTCTGGCTGCTTCCTCTTCCTTCCTCTCTCCCTCCCTTCCTTCCTCCCTTCCTTCCCTCCCTTTCCTCATTTCTTATCTGTCTTTCTTCATTCTGATCTTTTTTCCTTTCGTTCCTTCCTCTGTCCTGTCCTCTTCTTTTCTCTGTCTTCATTGCTTATCTTTCTTTCTTTTTTCATTATACTGAATTCTTTTGTCATTTCTGTCCTTGGTTCCTTGGTTTATTTTCCTTTCCTTACTTCACTCCTTTTCTTTGTTTGTCTTGAGTCCTCACCTTTCTGTCTTTCTTTCTGTCTTTCTTAATTTTCTTTCATTCTTTATTTTGTTCTTTTGTAGTTCCCTTTCACTCTTTCTTTCTTCCTTCCTTCCTTTACTTTTTTATGTCTCTGTTCCTTATTTTTCTCTCTTTCTTTTTACATTTGTTTGGACTACATCATGAAATCGTGAACAAGAAAAGAACATGCTAGAAAAAGAGGGTATAGTGCTAGAAGGAGGTGTATGCTCATGTAATGTGTGTGTGTGTGTGCGTTTGTGCGCGTGTGTGCGTGTGTGTGTGTGTGTGTGTGTGTGTGGTTGTGCGCAGCTATAAGTCCCTTGAGTGATTTAAGAACAGCACAAGACCTCAGGGACAACGAGAATGAGAACAGGATAATGGAATATGATATTATGCAGAAGGACGAGGGAAAGAAAAAAAAAGTTCTGTTCTGTTACGTCTGACACTCTTATGACTACATATACTTCTCCTTTATATTTCTGTCAATCAGCAATGCTTAGCAGTACTGCTCGGTCTCATCTCGTCTTCCTGGTGCACACACACGACACAGACACACACACACACACACACACACACACACACACACACACACACACTAACACCACACATTGAATTCACCCACACAGTGCACTGAGGTGAAGCAGCAAACAGAAGGCAGTGCACTTTTTCTGCTTAGTTCTCCTGTTCTCCCTGACCGCTGCAGTGCTCAAAAATGCCATTCACATTTGTCTTTGCAAAAAAAATGTCCCCCTCTCCTGCTGTATCCTCTCCTCTTCTCTCCTCTCCTGTGCTCAAGTAATGGTACCTTGAAGGCATCAGTACAGATGTTGCTATACTTGGTAACATTAGTAAGAAACCAGGAAGAACACAAGTTTTTTTTTTTTTATGTTGTGCCATCGTGTGCTGGGCAATAAATGCTGCTGAGTGTTCAGGACTTGTCCTTCATCTTAGTTAGACGTCAAGCAATCATTTCACTCCTAAAATGAAAATACCCTTTTCTCCGTCACAACTTTGACAATTCAGCGGATATCAAGCAATCGCAGACCCCACCAGTCCATTTCCAGCAGAAAAAAAGCTCATGGCCAAAAAACAATGCTGGCTGAGTTCATGGTTTGTGAACATATTGGAACTTCCAGCAAGCTAAAGACATTTTTCTCAGGAACTCAGAACCAAAAGAGAGCTGAGAGGAGGAGTCATCAGTCAGGTCTCCGGCAGTGAAACACATATTGTTGTGGGAGTGAGGTGAGATTAACATTCTGTTTGGACATAAGAATCTATCCTTGTCGGTACATTTAGGTCGATTGTCCTGCTGTACTGTCCTAAAATAAGGGCAACGAGCCCCACACTGCTTAGACAATATACACATATATAAATATGAATGACCTTAAACAGCCTTAAAACTGAAAGTCAGTACTTTAACCTCAGAGTCAATGTTTCATTCGGAGACTGTCCTCACCAGGACAAGAGTCTAAAGCCATGCCTGAGGCTCCGTGAGGCTGCAGGCATGGCAGTGCCTTGGTCTTAGTGCTAATAATATATTAACATGTTCACAATAACAATGCTCTTATGAAAAAGATATTGCTGCCATGTTCAACATCTTAGTATAGCTTGTTTTGCGTGCCACGTTTAATTTCTACTGTATGTTGTAATGTGACGTTTCAAACCCTGTAGCTGTACACCAAATACTTTTTTCCATCCATCCATCATCGTCCGCTTAATCCGGGGCCGGGTCGCAGGGGCAGCTGCCTGAGCCGGGACACCCAGACTTCCCTCTCCCCGGACACTTCCTCCAGCTCTTCCGGGAGGATCCCAAGGCGTTCCCAGGCCAGCTGGGTGACATAGTCACTCCAGCGTGTCCTAGGTCTTCCTCGGGGTCTCCTCCCGGCGGGACATGCCAGGAACACCTCCCGAGGGAGGCGTCCTGGGGGCATCTGAAACAGATGCCCGAGCCACCTAAGCTGGCTCCTCTCGATGCGGAGGAGCAACGGCTCTACTCCGAGCTCCTCCCCTGCGGAGGAAACTCATTTCGGCCGCTTGTATCCGGGATCTTATTCTTTTGGTCTTGACCCAAAGTTCATGGCCATAGGTGAGGGTAGGAACGTAGATTGACTGGTAAATCAAGAGCTTCGCCTTTTGACTCAGCTCTCTCTTCACCAGGACAGACCGATACAACGACCGCATTACTGCGGCCGCTGCACCGATCCGCCTGTCAATCTCAGGTTCCATCCTTCCCTCACTCGTGAACAAAATCCCAAGATACTTGAACTTCTCCACTTGAGGCAGGAACTCTCTCGCAACCTGGAGGGAGCAAGCCACCTTTTTCCGGTCGAGAACCTGGCCTCGGACTTGGAGGTGCTGATTCTCATCCCAGCCGCTTCACACTCGGCTGCAAACCGCCACAAGACATGCTGGAGGTCCTGGCTCGAAGGAGCCAACAAGACCACATCATCCGCAAAAAGCAGGAAGAGATCCAGTGACTCCCGAACCAGACCCCCTCCGGCCCGTGGCTGCACCTAGAAATTCTATCCATAAAAACAATGAACAGAACCGGTGACAAAAGGCAGCCCTGCCCGAGTCCAACATGCACTGGGAACAGGTCTGACTTACTGCCGGCAATGCGAACCAAGCTCCTGCTCCGGTCGTACAGGGACCGTACAGCCCTTAACAGAGGGCCTCCGACCCAGTACTCCCGGAACACCTCCCACAGAATGCCGCGAGGGACACGGTCGAATGCTTTCTCCAAGTCCACAAAACACATGTGGACTGGTTGGGCAAACTCCCATGAACCCTCGAGCACCCTATGGAGGGTATAGAGCTGGTCCAGTGTTCCACGGCCAGGACGAAAACCGCATTGTTCCTCCTGAATCCGAGGTTCGACTTTCGGCCTCTCCAGTACCCTGGAATAGACTTTCCCAGGGAGGCTGAGGAGTGCTATCCCCCGATAGTTGGAACACACCCTCCGGTCCCCTTTTTTGAATAGGAGGACCACCACCCCGGTCTGCCAGTCCAAAGGCACTGTCCCGGACTGCCACGCGATGCTGCAGAGACGTGTCAACCAAAACAGCCCCACAACATCCAGAGACTTGAGGTACTCAGGGCGATCTCATCCACCCCCAGGTGCTTTGCCACTGAGGAGATTCCCAACTACCTCAGTGACTTCGGCTTGGGTGATGAATGAGCCCACCTCTGAGTCCCCTCCCTCTGCTTCCTCTATGGAAGGCGTGTCAGTGGGATTGAGGAGATCCTCGAAGTATTCCTTCCACTGCCCAACAATGTCCCCAGTCGAGGTCAACAGCTCCCCACCTCCACTGTAAACAGTGTTGGTGTAGGACTGCTTCCCCCTCCTGAGGCGCCGGATGGTTTGCCAGAATTTCCTCGAGGCTGACCGGTAGTCCTCCTCCATGGCCTCCCCGAACTTTTCCCAGACCCGAGTTTTTGCTTCCGCAACTGCCCGTGCTGCAGCACGCTTGGCCTGCCGGTACCCATTAGCTGCCTCAGGAGTCCCCCGGGCCAACCAGGCCTGATAGGACTCCTTCTTCAGCTTGACAGCATCCCTTACTTCCGGAGTCCACCACCGGGTTCAGGGATTGCCGCCACGACAGGCACCAGAGACCTTGCGGCCACAGCTCCGGACAGCCGCGTCAACAATGGAAGTGGAGAACATGGTCCATTCGGACTCAATGTCCCCAGCCTCCCTCGGGATCTGGTCAAAGCTCTCCCGGAGGTGGGAGTTAAAGACCTCCCTGACAGAGGGTTCCGCCAGACGTTCCCAGCAGACCCTCACAATACGTTTGGGTCTGCCAGGTCTGTCCAGCTTCCTCCCCTGCCAGCAGATCCGACTCACCACCAGGTGGTGATCAGTTGACAGCTCAGCCCCTCTCTTCACCCGAGTGTCCAAGACATACGGCCGGAGGTCAGATGATACGACCACAAAGTCGATCATTGACCTCCGGCCTAGGGTGTCCTGGTGCCACGTGCACATATGGACACCCTTATGCTTGAACATGGTGTTCGTTATGGACAAGCTGTGACTAGCACAGAAGTCCAATAACAAAACACCACTCGGGTTCAGATCAGGGAGGCCGTTCCTCCCAATCACACCCCTCCAGGTAACACTGTCGCTGCCCACGTGAGCGTTGAAGTCCCCCAGTAGAACGACGGAGTCCCCGGTTGGAGCACTCTCCAGTACCCCTCCCAGGGACTCCAAGAAAGCTGGGTACTCTGCACTGCTGTTCGGCCCATAAGCCGAGACAACAGTAAGAGACCTATCCCCGACCCGAAGGCGCAGGGAGGCAACCCTCTCGTTCACTGGTATAAACTCCAACACATGGCGGCTGAGCTGAGGAGCTATAAGCAAGCCCACACCAGCCCACTGCCTCTCACCGTAGAGTAGAAGAGAGTCCAGCCTCTGTCAAGGAGTTGGGTTCCAGAGCCCAGACTGTGCGTGGAGGTGAGCCCGACTATCTCCAGTCAGTACCGCTCAACCTCACGCACCAGCTCAGGCTCTTTCCCCCCCCCAGCGAGGTGACATTCCATGTCCCCATGGCTAGAGTCACCATCCGGGGATTGGGTCGCCGGGGTCCCCGCCCACGACTGCCACCCAAATCACACCGCACCGGCCCCTTCTGAACCCTCCTGCGAGTGGTGAGCTCACTGGAGGGCGGGTCCACGTCACTCTTTCGGGCTGGGCCCGAACGGGTCCCGTGGGCAAAGACCCAACCCCAGGCCTGGCTCCAGGGTGGGGCCCCAGTGACGCGACATAAACTTCCTTGATCTTTTATCAGCCATTAGGGGCTTCTGAACCGATCTTAGTCTGACCTGTCACCTAGGACCTGTTTGCCTTGGGAGACCCTACCAGGGGCATTAAGCCTCGGACAACATAGCTCCTAGGATCATTCAGGTGCTCAAACCCCTCCACCACGATAAGGTGCCGGTTCAAGGAGGACCCAAATACTTTTTTAGCTGAGAATTTTTTATTTGTCCTCAGAGCTAAATTTCATCTTTTGTGTGAACTTTATATTCTAGGCCTCATCAGTCACTTATTTGTATGAATTATTGTTATTAATGTAATTTATGTAAACATTCTGCAATAAATATTTAGATGGATGGGTGTTGCAAATCATCTTTAAGCTATTTTAAATATTTATATTATACCAGCCCAATCATGTGCCCAATTATGAAATTAAGATATCACAGCCAAACTTTGAACATTCATAACTTTAACAGTATCTTGAATACAGCTACAGGATTATGCAAGGTGCCATGAATTATATAGAACTCTAACAACTAACCCTTAACTTTTTTCTCTTGTTTGCATGGAATAACCCACCCCTAACCCCTGGTTTGTGAGCGAACAACTCATGTCCCAATATGGAAAAACAGACCATAACAGACGATTGGCTGACTGGTACCAGAGGTTACTGTGGCAACTTTGGAAATGTTGGTTCATATTCTTCCAGATATCCTTTACTGATTTGTTTGGGAACATTACATTTACAGATTTTCGAAACTGAACTTTGTAACAAACTGAATTTCTAAATTTGCTGTTGTTGTAAAATACCCCTAACTGTTAAAGACGAAGATAAAAATGTAAATGGCAATTGTAAGGGCATAAAACCAAGCCATTGCTCAAAATCAAGAGCTTTTTCTGCATAAAAAAACAAGTTTGTTATATGTATACATTACAATGAGTGTATAACTTAATATGATAAGTTGGTCTAAATTGAAATAAATAAAATAGTCTTAACTCAATAATACATGAATTTTCAAGAGACATTTCTGCCTTAACTTAACACAGAGGTGTATTCAGTTAACACAACTTAAAAATCTGTGTCTGTGTTTGTTAAAAGCTAAGTACAAGGCTGACCTGCTCGGACATGTTGAGCGTGAACAGACCATGTGGCATGCCTGTTGGAAGCATAAGGTTGGAAGACAGGACTTAGCAGAGCACAGAGAAGGAATAACGCAGTTTGCAAACTTTACGGCTTGGTAAGTACAATTTTGAATCGTTTTATTCACAACAGCTAATAACTGCATCAGCAGACAGTACAAGAAATCATTTTACACAACACTAGATGCTTTTTCTCGGTCAGCTGTGGTAATGTGTAAGCTAGCAGTATTGGTAGTAATTTGGTCTAACATTAGTGTTTGTTAAGTTTTGTTTTATGGTGGCAGGTGTTAATTGGCACTGGTTTTCTGTAGTTTTAACTTTCAGAGGAGTTAATGTTAATCTTTCTTTCAAATTTATTTAAAATTTGTAGTTGTGTTGAACGTTTGAGCAGCAATAGCTTCCTGGCTAGGCCGTTGTAGGTGACTGAGCAGACATTCAGTTTGTTTGTCAGCCATTGCAGCAGCAACCGCGTTGACGAAGCAAATATTGTTGAGACGCCACAGGAGTGGTCATACCATTATGAAGCTAGTTGTTATAACAGGAGTGTGCAATTGCCCACTGCTCATTTCTCTGCGGCAGTTTGCATGCATTTTCTATTGTTTTGTTTATTTTGTTTTTTTATCTTGAATCGTCAAAAATAGTTTTAAAACAATGTACTGTTATATACACAAATTGTAGGCACCACAGCCTTCTGAATGACCTAAATTCAAGTAATTTAAACAGAACCAGTAGTTTTTAAAATAAAGTGGGCCTGTGAAATTTGCAGATTTGAAACACCAAGACAGACAGATCTGATAAAGCATTATAGACTTAGACATAGTCGTGCTGGAGAATCTCACCCTGGTCTTTATTGGGAGTGCTGTTGCTCATTTAAAACATGGGGCAGCCTGCGAACCCACCTGTCACTCCACCCGTGATACAGTGACATTGTCCACTGTACTGTCATTTAAGTGTCCATGTTGCCCCTTAAACACTATGACCACAACAAGAGAATACTTTGAGCATATTGGCCGTAATTTAAAGAAACAGGGAACTATTTGTTGTGTTTTTGAAAATTGTCCTTTCAAAACAAACATTTATGGAACATTTGCTTCTCATAGGAGCTGGAAACACACTCCTCAAACTATTGATGTCTTCAAGCCTGAGCTTCTGAAGAGGGGACAATCCTGTGAGGGTGCAGTGAGTGAAGATGCTGAAGATAATGACTGTAAAAATGTTCAATCTTTCTGAGACAGTTTTACAGTGCTATTTTATGTTGTTAGTTTCCTGACTTATTTTATGATGGCTACATTTTTGTGTGCTGTTAACATTTCAATAAACACTGGAGGTGTTGGAAAAAAATGCTGAAATCAAAAATCAGGTCAAATCATGACCTTAAAATCAACATCTACATTTGGAGAATCTTCACACCTCTTTTCCCTTCTGTCCAACACTTACCTACCTACTGCTTCCAATGCAAATCTAATGGCGTCCCATTGGCCTCAGCTGTTGGCTACCTTGTGCTAATTAGCAAATCTTAGCATGCTTACGTGCTAAACTGAGATGGTTCATTATATTGCCTGCTAAGCGTTAGCATGGTAGAGTTGTCAGTGCAAGAACATTAGCAAGCTGATTTGACATTTTAGCTCAAAGCACCTCTGCGTCTAACATGTAATCAACAACATGGGGCTCTACAGCATAACAATAAACAGAAATAACGGAAATTAACGCACTTAAAACAGACAAATAACTAATTGATTTAAGTATGGAGTCTACTCAACCACAGAAGAAGTGCAAACATCAAGGAGAAATTAGGAAATAAACACAATCCAAGCAAGTCAACAACATCAGGCAGGCATGACGCTCCACTTCTGAAACGTTCTCAATGGGATATGAAGTCTTGTGGAGGATGGAACAAAACAGCAGCGCACACAACCGGGTAACAAAGACATGCCCAGTGGACTCAAGGGGTAGATGTAGCCTCCCACAGCTGCAAGCATGGCTGCAAACTCTCTTTGTCTACGCTAAAATGTAACGCACATTAACACACTGTGGGTTCACAGAGCAGCTGAGTGCAATCTGACTATGCGTGTTTTCTAAAGCAGCAATCACCAACCTATTTCCTCTCTATCATCAGAGAACACACACATGCACGCGCTCTCCAGTCTACAAACATCTGTGGAAAAGTGGAAACATTAAAGCAGATGAATGTATAGAGGGCAAAATGGAACATCCCAGGAAAGGCTATCAGGAGAGACTGGAACAGGGAAGAGAGGAAGAAACCATGGGAATGTAAATTGTAAAAATGGAAGTGGGAAAAAAAGGAGGGATTCCTTCACCCCCTTTCCCTGACAGAATTCCCAGTTGGTACTTCTCCCTCCATCTTCATTTGTCATGAAATAATCCTTCCTTAACCTCCCTCTCTCATCGCCTACTCCTCTTCATATTCATCTTCTTATCCCCCAGTTTCCTCTCCACTGTATCTTTATGTCACTTTCTGAACGGTGGGCTGCAGCATCACACTGCTGTCATTCTGAGATTCTCCTTTTCTTCGCTCACATCTCGTCCCGCAGTATGCAGATATGTACACATGCACACACACCAGCACAAACACACGTAAAGCAATCAATCAAGAGTGTGGTAAGAGAGGCTTGATCACAGCAAACATACAGGAAGGTTTAATAGAAATCATTGTATTATTGATGCATGATGAGCATGAGGACTGATGGGTGAGGTTTATGCCGTGTGTTTTCATGTGTGCAGGAGCGAGAGCAAGAAACAGCCGACTTTGCAGTAATGTTAAGAGACAGGCAGTAAAATTGACTAAAATGGACCTTCTTTCTGTCTTGCTTTATGTCCTTTTTCTTGTCATGGAAGAAGGAGCCAGTTTGTGGTTTAAATATACCTACTAAAACAGCACTTGCTCCTTTCACTTAAAGGACAAGTTCACCCAAAAATGTAAATTCAGTCATTATAATTTCCTCACCCTCGTGCCGATGGAAAGTCAGGTGAAGTTCCATAGATGACAAAACATGTCTGCACTTTTAGCTTAACATCTACAATGGGAATTTTGGCAGAAAAAAAATTATGTAAATAACGTCTTTCAGGATCTCTGGGCTTTCAAGAGACTTGGGATTACGCTGGACAAGCTGTGTGGAGCCAGTTTATGTTTCATGTAGTTTTTTTTTTTTTATGTTTTAAAATAAGTCCCCATTTACTACAGTTGTTTGGAGAATGCTGCAACACTGTTTTGCTGTAAAGCTCCAGAAATATTTCATGGACTATAAAACTTCACCTGACTTTTCATCATCACGGGGGTTCGGATAATAACTGAATTTTCTTTGGGGAACTGGGGAAACAGCTAGTCTGGCTCTATCCAAATGTAACAAAGCCACCTATTATCACTTTAAAGCTTGCTGATTAACATCTGATGTGTCGCTTGTTTATTCCATACCAAAACTCAGGGTCAGGCTCTTTGTGGTCACCGCCATGCAGTTGCAGCAATGTCAAGACTCTTGAAAGTGACTGTTAATGTACAAGAAATAGTCAGAGCTGTTTTAAACAGAATTCAGTCCCACTGTGGGCTCTTCTCATTAGCAAACACGACATCTGTTTAGGAAAAGGTAATGGTCTTGGTGCAAAGATCACCAGCTAAACAGTCTCTGTCTCTGGGACCAAATTGATCAAGTGCCGGTGGATTCCCCTCCAGGCCGCATTCAATAGACCTCTCTATAGAAGCAGTGAGGACAGAAGAGGATGACTATGCTCTGCAGTAAGGCTCATTCGTCCACTGATATTTTGATTTGCAGCCATGCTTGCATCTCTGTAAGGCTGTACTTGGGCACAGTGGTGGGGCTTGATCTCCATGCAAACATTAGCATGCTAACATGCTCACAATGACCTTTTGTGTCGCAGCAACAGTCTTTACCATGCTCACTGTCTTAGTTTAGCATGTTGGACAAAATCTTGACCTGATGGTGGTGCTAGAAGAAAAGGATTGACACATGGATTCAACCTCTGGGGACTATGAACATCTCATCAGAATCTGATGGCAACATTGAGATATTTCAGTCTGGATAGTTCAGCTGGTCAAACCAAAGTTGCTCTCCCTTTTTGTCTTTAGTGTCCACGAAACTATGTAAATCTGTTTGCATTAATCTCGATGCTATGTAAAGTGATGAATGTGAAATTAATGCTTTTCCATAATAAAACAACTGTGTAAAATCAAAAACATCTAAAAAAAACTTAGCACTAAATTAGCCAACTACTATGATGATTTATTTTAATTACATATTTTATTTTTGCTCATTTCTGGGACATGTCTATGCTCCAAATTCAATAACACTGGCTAAAAGGGGAGCAGTTATTTCTCAATTATAGGTGTTTTTAGCCTCACTGACCTGCAAACTCATTCTGTGCAGCCAAATATCACTTCAGCACATTCTAGATGAGATGCCAAAGATAAAGATTTCAGGTTTCACTCAATTCACATAATACATCTTTAATAAAGATTTGGAAGAAACTTATACAGAATAAACTGTCCGTAGCGCAGAATAGAATCTATATTTTGTTGTAGTTAATTATTTTTTATTAGTTCTTTAACTAAATTCGGGGAAAATGGGGGAAAAACTATTAAGTGCAGGTTATATTAAGTGCATCCACCACTTGTATCTGTTTAAGCCTGTATATAACTAAAGTCTAATTAAAGTCAACAATTTAACAATATCTCAAATGAAATACAGCTAATTACAGACACCTACTCAAATTTAAAAGCTGCAGTAACATTTGTTTTTTGTACGTGTCATACATATTAACATTTCAACAAAACATGTCACATCACGTTCACTTTGCATGTGTATTATTTGACATCTGACTGGCTGCAGGTCGAAGTCGGGACAAATCTTGTTTTTCTCCTGTGTTTATGGCGACCAAAGCAGAACATGATCTTTTCCTAATGCTAACCAAGTGTTTTTTGCAGCTAAACCTAACCAGACGAGCACTGTTACAACAGAAAAATTGATTGGAAAATTGAACCTCCAGAAGTTGCAACATATTGCAGAAGCATAAAATCATTCATTCTGTAAACTGGGGGACAAAACTCCAGAAGAAGTACTCACACACATCCAGGAGAAACATTAGCAGCATTAGCATTCTTGTGAAGTTGTGATGTGTCCACCTGATGAAAATCAACTCAATATTTACTCTCTGATTTGACCTAAATGCTCCGTGTTGTTGACTGTGTCTGTCTACTCTCTGGTAAAGTCGATTTATAAGATCCTTTTGACTGGAAATAGCTGCCTGCTGGTTGATGATGACCAGACAAAAAGCTGAAAAATACTAAAAACAGGAGGTATGCACTCTCCTGATTCTAGTTTGTACTAAAATTAATAATCCTGCATATGTATATATATATATATATATATATAATATATATATATATATATATATATATATATATATATATATATATATATATAATATATATATATATATATATATATATATATATATATATATATATATATATATATATATATATATATATATATATAACCCCTATAATACAATACAGTTTTGAATTGGCTTTGAAAACCTTGAGACCCTGACAGCTCCTGTATGCCTGCTGTTTGTTACAGCGCCCCCCGCAGAGCGTCTCCATGAACACTGCCGCAGGGTGTTCCTCCTCATGCAAAGAGGCAATGTGTTTGTGTGTGTGAGACTGCACCAGGGGCTCGACTCCATGAGCATGCATCAGAGGTAACACCTCCTAGCCCACTGGGGGGATGAGGTGTGTGTGTTGGAAATGACAGAATGAAAGAAGTCTATATTTAGAGGAGAGGAAAGAAGTAGAGGAGGAGGGATGGGAGGGAGAAAGAGATCTTCTAATGGGTTTTTGGCTAGTTGAAGAAAAAGATTGAGAAAAAAAGCTAGAGGTTCATCTCAGTTTAGTGTATTCGTAGCCGCACATTCATCTAGCCAGCGTAAAAGCCTGCTGAAAGGCTATGGCACTCCTGCTTTCACCAATCCCCCTAAGGAGGAATTGTTTGGAAAATCCTAAAATTACTCAAATTAAATTCAGCTTACACAGCTTCTGGTGGCACACAATACGGCTATCTAAACTACTCTATTTGTATCTGAATATCAAAAAGATGTGTTTTCTGTGTCTGACCAGAAATCAATGCCAGATGGCTCTGAGTCAATCCATCACTTATCATTAACAATGAAAATGCCTTTATCATGCTTTTAATGGCAGCCACAGAATGACTGTGGATTGGAGTGGGAAGTGTAATTTTGGGATGTGGTGTGTGGCCAGAGGCCTGGTTGTGAGCGTTAAAGCGATACTGTTGGTTTGGTCAAATGACTATGAATGGCTTCCTCGGGTCAATAGATCCCTTGAGAAAGCTCTTCAAATGTCATGTTTGTCATGAATAAATAAAGTCACACAGACCGCAATCTATATATGCGTGTGTGGGAGTTGATACATGAGCACAGCTTAGCCTGTAATGTGAATGTGTGTTTATGTGAAATGTTGTATTACACCTTTTTGACTATTGCTTTCAGTTCAGCCCTGTTGTTCAGCAGATGTTTACCACACTGCTTTCTTATTCCAAGATGCTCATAGCTTACGAGTTAGGTATCTAATTATACTTTTTGGCTTAAAACAGTAAGTATGTTTGCCTCTCAGTACACAGATGACACTATAACTGCCTGCAAGAGACAACAAGTGAGGAATAGGTTTACCCTTTCACTGGAATTACATTTCTGTGGGATTTATTTAGGTGTGCATGTTGTTTTCAACTATAATCATCAACTAATACATGACTTACAAATGTTCACGGGGGAAATCTAACATTATCTGCATCTCTAGCACTGATACATGTATGTATACCATGCAGCAACTTCCAGGGCTGAAAGAATTAAGCAAACGGGAAGTACAAATAACTGCAGTTCATCAAATGGCCATTTGAAGTTGCACCAAAAGCAAGCCCGTCCTCATAAAAGTCTATGTTAAAATGTCCAACTTTACAGCAGAGGTAAACATGTGTACAGCCTGGGTCTCGATAGCTAATTTGGGAGCATGCCTATGTTCCCACACTTCTAAGATTTCCCTCAAAATTAGGCCCAATGTTCTCACAGTTCCCACATTTCTGAGATTTTTTTCCAAAAACATAGGGCTGTGGGAACATAGGAATGACCCTTTGTCCCTTCATGAAAACTGTACATGGGAATGGGTACCAAAACCTGGTACTGAACAGGCCCCGGGCTGAATTTAGAAAGGCCGTAGTATCAAGATCTAATGACATCAGTTGTCATCAACGGTATTGGAAAATTTAGGGCATTCGTCCATGATGAATTTTCACTATTCCCAATAGTTTCCTGCCCCCTCTCCTGTGCAGGGGGCAGGGTGGGCTCTCACTGCCTGTCCATCACTTTTTTTCAGTTTCAGCAGCCTAGCTCGTAGTTCCTGTCCAGTTTCTCCAACTACCTCAGGTATGTTAGGCCAGCAGGAGCCCACACAGAGTTAATTAAATTATAGAGACATGGGTTGATAGCCGTTAGTAACCATTAGCCAGATCGATGTTTAGCTATGCAGTCATGAATTCTGTCTGACAAGGTGAAAACTGTATCCTTTAGATCAAGTATAATTACATGCAGCAATTAGGCTACCAATTTAGCTATTTTCTGACCAACAGCTTGAATGATGCTTTCAGCATTTCAGACAGAATTCATGAATGCATTGCTAAAGATTCAGCTGACTAATAGCAACGGTTATTAACCCATGTATGTGTGTATATACTGTAGTAGCTTGTATGTGTTACCACAGTATTTCTTTACATTATAGAGTCACTAATAATGAATTGTTGAAAATAGCTTCTGGAGGAATAAACACCTGGTGTAAAGGAAAGCACATAATATATGTGATATGCCACTTCAAAGATGGCAACAGCTGGTACCATGCACTTTGAGCTTCACTCTGGCTCTTCACAAAACTTTGCGTGATGTCAACCGTGACTCTCTCCAGTTTTTTTGCAGACAAATATATACCAACAATACCATACCATGACATGACAAGTGATGAATCAGTAAGGGTACTGGTTCTGCACCTTTTTTGACTGATGACTCTCCCTTCAGATTGCACATTGTCCATGAGTCGTGAGAATCATAAAGAGTTGTGTTTTTAGAGTATCTAGGAACAGTCCATGTTTAAATTGTCAAATGAAAGAATAAAACGTCTAGTTTTTTTTTTTTTTTTTTTAGTTTTTTTTTATTGGTGAAAGACAAGGTGACATGGGGGACAAGGACATCACACCACGAGGATCAACAAATACAGACAGTGGACATACAGTACAGATAACAACAGAATCAACATAAAATTATGATGATATGTATAGAGGTAGTATAGGTGTATGTGTGTGTGTGTGTGTGTGTGTGTGTGTGTGTGTGTGTGTGTGTGTGTGTGTGTGTGTGTGTGTGTGGGTGCGTGTGGGTGAGCGTGCATGAGTGAAGTGGCAGAGAGGCAGATAGTATGGTATTATAAACATATGTATTATGGCATAGATAGATGATACAATGAAATAAAAAGTATAAATAAGAAAGATTTGATAGAGGTTGACAGAGGGCCCCTCTAGAAGACAGGGGCACAAGATGTAGAACCACCCTCATCATTTCAGTTCATATCACAAACTAATCATAATATGGTAAAACTGTGTCCAAAAAACCTCGCCCAAGGCTGAAACTCTGTTGATCCAGCCTTGGACAGGGCAAAGTCCACATCATCTTTAGTTAGGTAGGATGATGACAGTGCTGAAACATTTCATCCTCCCTGTCAACTGGCGGCATTTCATTTCCAAGAGGATCTCAAACCTATAGCGAAACTGTCGTCTGTACAATATTTCAGCACTTAGGCGCTGTACAACTTCTGCTTTGGCAGCTGCCTCAATATCTGAAAGTGCCAACAAACAATTGCCAGTAAAACTACTACTCCCAAATTAAAACTGCATTCTTAAGTTGATTCAGCACTTCTTCACCTCCAGCAGTGCTTCTATTTTCTGGTTACTACTTGGTGCCAGCGACCCACATTAGCCACTTCAGCTGGATAGCACCCCAGGGGAACAAACAGCACATGTAAAGCTTTTCATTTTTCATAGGACAGCTCTGTAAGCTGAAACCTACACCCTCTATCAGCTCTCTCAGCAGTGGATAGCTCATTGGCTCAGCACTGGCAGGATTCATGCACTGTGAGCAGTCTAACAGGCATCCATCCAGGATCCTCTGACATGCATTTCATTTCACATTGTCAATGTGCCATCACAGTCTGAGGAACAATAACATTTTCTTCAACTGTACTTACAAGATAAACACTAAAATATTACCATTTCATCCAAGATGCTCTTCAGGATGTCTTCAATTACTGTATGTTGCGATTATGTTGTATTATGGGGAATCCCTCATGGACACTTTTACTTTGAGGGCATTTGTGCAGTTCTGTTCATGTGTACAATGACAATGAAAGTGTTAACCAACGCTGATGATAAGCTGCGTGTTCGTATTATGTGGATGAAGGTTCTCAGTCATCCAGGTCATGGTAATTCTAAGTGCTGTATTGTAGTCAACTGGAATTGTTTCAGTCTCTTGAAGACATTTCACCTCTCATCCGAGAGCCTTCTTCAGTTCTAACTAACTGGACGGGAGTTGCAGGCTTTTAAACTCTGTGTGGGAATGTCCTTACTGAGTCGTTAAGGACACGTGTGAGCTCTAACTTCAGAGTCATTAGGGCCACTTGTTGGTCGTTGACTTAACTGGCCTTAATGTCGGTTGCTAGGGCAAGGTGAGCCAGGTGTGAAGGGTTGTTTATGTAGGCCACCTCCTCCTACTTATCACCCGCCCACAATGCAGTACTGAGTTCCTCCCCAGACATCTTAAAAACCATTTACTGCAAATTCCAGTTGCCTAAGATACAGCACTTAGAAATGTTTGTATATATCTTACTTTGGCGTATTAGCATGATAACATATTCTAATTAGCCGTAAATGCAAAGTAAAACTAAGGGTTATTGGAATGTCATTAGTTATGCAGCTTTTTGGCCATAATCCAAATAATCTGACAAACATAAAGACGATCTTGTGATGGATTTTAAGCAGCAATGCCAAAATGGCGTGCATGATGCAATGGAAGACATGACACGAGAGAAGTGAAAGGATGAAACAGGTAAACTGTGCAAGATTTATTCAATATTCTTTTATTCAACTTTTAACCTATGTTAGTATTGACATATCAGGGCTGTACGCTTAGCTTTTTCACTAGGAGCACAGGTGCTCCTAGTGAAAAAATTTAGGAGCACAGAAAAAATTTAGGAGCACTACGAAATCTCTTAAATAACACAATGTTATTATTAACACTCAAATCACGTACACAGTAACACACATGTGCACTCAAACATATAAACACAGTGCCATCATAAGGCCTACTGCAGCCCTCAGTTAAACACAGAACATCCCTGTCCCACATGTTTTTGTAGTCAGGTCGCCTGGCACGCTTGGCTGAGTTTATCCAGCGTGTGAAAAAAGAAAGAAGTTGTAAGCTATGACCAGTGTTGGGCACGTTACTTTTAAACTGACTGAGTTAGTAACGGAATTACTCCACTATAAAAGTAATTAGTTACCAGGAAAAGTAACTATTGCGTTACTTTTATTTATTCCCCCCTTTGAGCTCGGCAGTCATTTTAGCGTACTCGGCATCTACATATGTATTAATAAAATGTATTTCTGCATGGCGGACCATCACCTGCTCTCCCCGATATTTTGTCAATGAGGCTCTGAAGGAGTCAACAACAGTTCTCAACAACATACCTGCCTATCATTGCATTCAGTTCAGTCTGTCACAAGTTTTTGTGAAGCTGTTCGCAGAGCTCACGTTAGCCACACCTGGCCTGCTGTCATCATCAACAGCGTCAGCAACGGAGTTTTTGGCCACTAGTTTTGTAGAAGCGTGTGCCACTGAGAGATGCTTCATTAGATTAGAGTTGCTTACAAGTGACGTGGACAAACTAGATTAAAGTAGTGTCTGTACTTCCACTTTGAAAACGTCAACTTTCCCTCTGGACTCGCCTTGCTGCAGCTCACCTCTGCTAGTTTGTGTGTGTGAGGCTGCTGTGTGCGTGTGTGGCTTGTGTGTAAACCGAACATTGCCACTGATTGGCTTACGAACTCTCACTCAACGTTAGAGAGCCAATCATCATCACTTATGCGGTTGTCTCGCCCCTCCCTCCTCCCTTACCGGAGGAAAATAAAGCAGCTCTGCAGCTCCGGTGGCTGAGAGCCGAGTCGGTGACAACAGCTTCAATGAGCAGCTTCAGTTTGTAACGCGCCACATTTAATAGTCGGTAACGGTAACAATGGAAATAGTAATTAGTTTGATTACCCGTTACTGAAAAAAAGTAACGCCGTTTATTCTGACGCCGTTATACCCAACACTGGCTGTGACTTGTCGATTTGTATACAAATGCGCGAAAGATTTTACTCTACTTTGATCCTCTTTGTATGGATTTATTTTAGGAGTAAAATTCGAATGAAAGGGTTGAAATCTGTACTCGCACCTGTGCTCCCTTTTTATTTTTACTACTCGCACAATCTATTTTTAGGCGCATATGCGAGTAAAATGCTCTGTGCAGCCCTGTCATATGTGTCGTATTTGTGTTTTGCCAAAATATTCGATCATTTGAAGCAAGCAATATACAGCATTAAGCATGCCACAGTTCGACTGTTTCCACTGCAACATACACTGACTGGCTGAGTTCAGTGATCCCATCACAAGGTCGTTTTTTTACCTAATATCTAATGTTTGACCTAACTGTCTAACAGCGCAGACAGGAATGATTGAAAAAGGTATGGGGACTTAAAAAGAATGTGGGCCAGGGGCGTAAAGTGGGAGGACCAATGGCCCCATCTCTACTGTCTACTCCATGCTTCCAGCGCCCTTGCAGCATCCTCAAACTCCACCTTCATTTTGCCGCAAGAGATCATTTGAGCGTCTCAAGATCACACAAGAATCCAGCCTTGATTTGCTACATAGCCTGAATTAAACGCTCTATATACCAGAGACACTGTTGAAGTGGAAACAACAATGCAATAATTTTGACTTGCTAGCACAAGTACTCTTCCATTATTTTTGTTCCACTTATTCTGCTATGCTGTGATCCCTCATGCCGACCCAACTCACAATCCCAGTGTTAGTATTTTCAAAAATTAACTGTCTTAAAAAGTTGACACCAGCTGATATACGTGTGTTCATAGTTGTAGGAGCCAATAACTATCCTGAATTTCATCCTGCAGGTTACTGAAATGTGAATACGAGAGGATGAAGAGGATTACTTTTGGTTCCTCTGGACTGAATGTAACAGAGCAAATGTTTGGGTCTTCTACTGCAAGTAGTAGGTCCATTCTGCTTGAGAGCATTAAGCACCTGCTCAGCCATGACAAATGAATGTGTATGAAGGTATTTGTCTTGATGTGTGTGTGAGACTTATGTGTTGCTCAGAGTTGTTGTTATTTGCTAACAGCAGGGCATGTGGTGTTATTAGCTGTTATAGGGCTACGAGGAGACAGCTTAGCAAACAGAACAGCTGCTGAGCCAACAGCAACTTCTCTTTCATGTCCTTCTATAGAACAGTTGCAAACAAAGTGACAAGAGGGAGACTCCTGTTTGATATCATTTCAGTCTATTTTAGTCCTGAAAGAGAGATGATGATGGAGTACAAAAACAACCTCACCAGAAAAGCAATAGTATCTGGAGTTTGTTCAAATGCTTGTTTTCACTTTTACCTGCTGGTCATGTGAAGAATTAGCTTCCTTACACATATAGTGTGGAAAGTACAACGTTAATAATAATGAATAATAATAATGATACGATTGGTATGGGTTTAACTGCAGGTTTTTGCAGAATCATACAGAAAATAGTTTTGCTCTGGTGACAGGGTTGCTTACATCATGTCTCTGAAGTGATAACAGAACCCCAAACAGAAATGGATCACAAAATGTAGAGATCTATTATCTTCACTTGCTTTCTCGCAGTGATAAGATGTGAAAAACGTTCATCACACAAGCATGGTGATGAAATAAGTGAAGTGTTCAAGACAAAATGCTCTCAGGAAGCTTTCTTGTTGCAGTCTCAGCCGCTCCTTCTGGTTGTCTTAAAGCCCTATCTGCTCTTTATAGTGTAAATGCAGGCACCAAACAGTGACAGAGTAATGTTGCTCGAATCGAGCCAGTAAAGAAGCTGTAGCAGCAGATCAGCCCCCTTTCTCTCTCTCCCTCTCTCCCTCTCTCAAACACACACACACACACTGCACAGCCCGTCGCAGCAGATCATTCTGCAGTACTCTGCTGCATGTGTGAGTGTGTTCGGCTGTGCTAGGCTAGAGGCTTACTGCACATGTTATTTTCTATGCTCTACTAGCGCTTTTGCATGAGTGTGTGTGTCTCTACATTGAACCAGTGTATGTGTGTGTGTGTGTGTGTGTGTGTTTGTGTGTGTGCGTGTGTGCGTGCATTTGTGTGTGTGCGTGCGTGCGTGTGTGTGCGTGTGTGTGTGTGTGTGTTCGGTGACTGCGTCATTGACCCCTGCAAGGAGAGAGGACACTGGAGATCACTCAGAGGTTAAACGCTTTATTTCTTGACATGTCATCAACTATAGTATGGTGTCCCTCTTTCTCTGCAGCCTCTCTTCTTACATTCGTACCTCTCTCTCTCTCGCTCACTTTCTCTCTCTCTCTCTCTCTCTCTCTTCTCTCTCTCTCTCTCTCTCTCTCTCTCTCTCTCTCCTGCGATGGGCGACACACAGAGAAAGAAAGCTCTGTCGCAGCATTATCCTGAAAAGCACAGAGGGGGAAGGGGGACCCTTCGTAGGTACATTGCTTTTAGCGCAGCAACACCACAAGGAGGGAGGGGGGAGAGAGAGAGAGCAGCGGCAAAGACAGAGAAAAAATGTCAAGAGAGAAAAAGACAGGACGATTTTGAAAACAGCTTTAAGTACGTGTGATTAAATTTCATCATCTGGTTGTTGTTATTTTGCTGCAGTGGAATTGAGTTATTGCAGTGAAATTACTATCTAATGTTATGCTCCCTGCTGAAGGTCAGCAGCAATGTACCTGCTCCATAAATAACGCTGGCTAACGCTTTGTTTTTGAGGGAATCAGTTAATGAGTAGAGCCAGTTTACACCCACTGACCATCTGTCTCACCTTAGCTCTTAAAGGAATAGTTCAACATGTTGGGTATTAGACCTTGCTTTGCTTTTTTTTTTTTTTTCTCAAGATTGAGATGGAAAAGTGGAACATAAACATAAAGACAGGAAGGCTGAATACACATACTGCAGTGGTTCCCAGCCTGTTCTGGCTTCTGTACCCCAACAGCCTGATGAGCTCAAGTCATCGATCATGTTCTCAATGTTCATTTCATTTTATTTTAAAAGTGGATGTTATTTAACGCTATAAATTACCTCTGCATTGGAGGTTTTATTTTGTCAGCTGAATTACACAAAAACTACCGAATGGATTTTCGTGAAACTTGGATGGTGGTATCAACCCAGAACAGACCCCATTAACCTTCGGTTTGGATCCAGATATAGGGGGCGAGCCCAGTCTTCTCTCTCACCCTCTAACATAATGAGATAGACATTTTCGTTAATCTCTCATTGTCATGTTTGCGATTTGCTAAATAAAAATCTGGGTCTCATCCATTTTCAGCAGAAGACTGAGCCAAGCAGAGTGCATGACACAGGGGCGAGTGACACGGGTCAGGCAGGGTCGTGTGTGCGTGCTCACCTCTGCCTCCGAGTTGGGTTACCCTCTGCCACGACACACACACCCAACACAAACTGAGGCACTCACTTTTGATTTGCGAGGAAGCTGGATTTGCAAGATCAAGTGACCATGTGAGTTTGTGAATCCATGTTGCCAGCCTTAAAGCTATGGGCTTGGCCTGAACAGACGGACGTAGAAACAATCAGCACCATGCGATGAACTGGTAGATAGAGAGCAGCAGCAGCTATGGGCATGACCGATCAGCGAGACTGCTCGTTTCAGAACAATAATGGCGGCTCCTCAAGAGGTTGGCGTTGCTGCTTTAGCATCAGTGATATCACAACAGGAGAATGTATTTCAATGAAAGAATAGGACAGAATGGTACTGAAGGCTTTTCTTAACGGAAAATGGGTTTTCATTTAAAAAGCCTGCCCTTCTTCAAACAGTTTCTAGCGGCTCCTTTCACAAATCCATCCAGCGCGCTGGGGTCCCAGTCGAGAGCCAGAAGTAACCCAGATCCAGCAAAAATCAGCAGCGGTGACAAATATGTATCTACGATTTGCCACATTTCAAATGCTTTCATTCACAAATATCTAAAGGAATTTGATGAAATGTACCTGTTGGTTTGGGACTTCTGTTTTAGCAGTTTCAACACATATTTCTAGTTAGAGTCCGATCAAGTGAAACTAGCACAGCAGCCAGTATTCATGTAGTCTGATTATGATGAACCCAAATATCGCACATTTGTAACCAAGCCTCTGAGAATGAGGTCAAAATGACATTACTGTGTGTGTAACTGTAACACAACTGCTGTGTGTGGCAGTACAGTAAGTGGGTAGCTGTGTGTGTGTGTGTGTGTGTGTGTGTGTGTGTGTGTGTGTGTGTGTGTGTGTGTGCGTCGTCACTGTGCTGGTATTTGTTTCTCTCCTTGAGGGAATGGGGACCTTCACACCCCGCTGTGTAGCAGGATGGAGGGAGGATGGAGCAGGGATGAGTGTGTAGGAAGGTTTTGCTTACAAAGGGGCACCATTCAGCTGAGACGTCCACCTGAATGAGGCGAGCTGAGACGGACTGCCCGATCAATACACGGATACGAGCGGCCAGCCTGCCGAGCTCAGCAGAAAAGCAAAAAAAAAAATAAATAAAAGAAGAGCAGCGGGAACGGAAAAACAGGGGGTGTCGAATGTGACCCCCATCTTGTTCTTCTTCTGCGTCTACTGCTTCTTACCGTGAATTAATTTCATCGCCACCCTCACCAAAAACAGCCCCCCCTCCCCCCCCTCCCCTCTCCGTCTCCCCCTCCTCTGCAGCAGACTACAGCGCAGTCAGCCACTACGGGGACTGCAGTGTTACGCTATAGCACAAGCAGAGAGCTGTAGAGCATGAGAGGAGGGGGGAGTAGAGGAGGGAGATGGAGGGGGAGGGGGAGGAGGGGGTTGGGGGGGCTGAATAGCGATAATAAGCAATCCAGCACTCAGCTCTTGAATCGCGGTAATAAAGCAGCTCGGCTGTCAGGAGTGAGGACGGGAGAGGAGGAGGGACAAGACTGCAGAGTAGAAGACAGCAGGACAGGAGGGGAAAGCGAGGAGAGGAAAACCCTGCTATCTTTGAAGGGATGTAGCGTTCACTTAATGGGCAGCTGTATGAATTAAAGCAGCGGTCCTGTCATTCACTTTCCATCACTGTCTCCTAGCGTCACATCTCCGGTCCTTCCGCCGGGCCGCTGGCAGGACGGAGCAGCTTCGCCCTGCGTCGCTCTCCAACAAGCTAATCAGCTAAAAACGAGCCGGCCTGACCTCAGGACACCTGGGCACTGCTGCTGCCCACCTCCACCCCTCCACCCCTCCAACCGGTCTCCATGTCACCGAGCTGGCACCAAAACTATTGACTGCAACACTTTCAAAGTCACCTCAGCTGTCACACTGATGCTCCCCAGACCCCCCCATCACCACCACCACCACCACCACCACCACGACACCACCCTGGCATTCAATTTATCTTTTTTGACTGTCAACCCCTCCCTTCCTTCTTCCATCGCTTGTTTGGCTGCCATTCAGTTTCTGACTGAAGTTTTATGCATGAACAAGCTGCACAAGGCAAGATTTGTTGGGTCAAAAACTTCTGTCTTAATGTGCTAAATATGAGAAGCACTTGTGACAAAGAAAGATTCCCGACCCAATCCACTACGATCTTCCCTTTCTCTTATTCTATTGGTGTCATCCTGGACAGACCTGTGGTTCTCGGCCTGTTTTCAGAACCACATCACATATGACGAGCTGACATACACGCGGACCAGCTGGCAACTACAGACGTCTCAGGCTGCACATCTGAAACTCCACCTGTAAATGAAAAGTACATGCAACACATTCAAGTGCTTTTAGCCTGCATGCCAAATCGAGCCCTTGCAGGCAGTCAGGTGCGGCTCTCCTCTTTGCTGTAGGACAGAGAAAACATTCAGACACCCAGACACCAGACTGAAGATCACACACTTTTCTCTACAAACTTTACTCTCTGACAAATGTATTTTGGTAAGAGGCGTTTTTAAAGCAAACACAAAAATGAACAAAAGTGCTGAAGGTACAGGCTGCTTGAGGATACGCTGTCTTAAAAATGCTCACAGTGCACCTTGGTAGCTGTGTCTTATGGACATCCAGCTGCGGTTCATAGTCGTGTGTCTCAGGGCAGGACAACCTCGCTGAAGAACACTGATTTTCAACAATTCAGCAAAACGTTGAATGCCAACTTTCTTATTACATCCATATGTTTTAAACATTTCCACAATATGTGCATGTAGCAACTTCTGTCAGTCTGAGCTAGTTCGACACAGAAGGTACCTCAGCATCACCTCCTGAAGTAGTAGTAGTAGTATATACAAAGCAAAGGCGAAAGAGTCTGGAGGATGAATGTTATGTCCCAGTGTCTTACACAGGGAATACTTGAAAACATATTCTGCATTTTTTTTGCAATCTAATAATGAAAATGATTTTAATAAGAAAATCAAATAAAGGAAAATTCAAGATGTACAGTTATTTATTTCCAAACAGAAGTTGCAAGAGGTCTAGGGCCCATTGTGTGCACATGCCTGTGTGTGTTAGAGTTACAGTGATTTATCAATTTGTTTTCAACCAGAAAATGAATCACCAACTATACTGATAATTAATTAATCAATTTGAGTATTTTTTTAAAGAAAGAAATGTCTAAAGTCTTCTCTAGGACAATACACTAAATATCTCTGACAAAAAAAAATATATGAGGATGATCAACTGTCCAACATTTGATTTTTTACCATTTTCTGACATTTTATAGATCAAACAAAAAATTGATTAATCGAGAAATTAATTAACAGATCAATCGATGATTATCATTAAAATTATCATCAGTTGCAGCCCTAATGTGTGTAGGTGTGTGTGTGTATATGTGTGTGCGTGTGTGTGTGTGTGTGTGTGTGTGTGTGTAGCATGTGATTGTATGTCTCCATCCTAAATACACAAAGCAGCTAAGTCTATATGCTGCTTCTGTGCGTATGGCACAGTCCACAGAAAATACACCTCAGCACCAGGTCAGCACTCGCCTCTGGCTCTGCAAACAGCCATAGATTTTTTTGGGGACAATTAAGTAGAGGAAGGTAGAGGGAGACATGGGTGAAAGGTGGAGGACTGGTCGACTGCACAAGAGAGGACAGGGATGAGACTGAGGAGAGGAAAAGAGAAAAGAGGGGAAGATTGAGATCATGGGTAGAGATGACAGAAATGTAGCAAAATAGAAAATAAAGACAAAAGAGAGGAAAACAAAAGAGAGAAAGCAGAGGAAGACTGAACACTAACTGGTTAGAAATATATATACAGCACTTATTATTCTGAGAGCAATAGTGAGGGTATTTTTCCAACTTTTAAAAAGTAAATGAATCTGAATACTGTGGCCCCTCCTCAACTGGAACGACACAGCCAAGGCTTGTTTCCACGTCGCTCCGTGTCCGTGTGGCAGACCATTCATTCACGGTCTCCGATGTAGTTTGCGGAATCTCCTTCCGATTTTTCTCTGGAGCGCAATATGCCTAAGTTACGTTTAACATCTGTGTGTAAAATTTTGTGACAGATCGTACGCACTTGCGTGCCACTGGAAGTTAGCATAAAAACAGTTATTGATGAATGTACAGCTCAGTTTATGCATTTTTTGTAAGTGTAGAGTTCAACGGCATATTTAGCTAACATTGGAAGCATGTCACAGTCAGGGACGGATGGAATTCTGTCACTCAGTGTGTCAATCTGTCTCTGTCTCTGTCACTAGAGGCTGGGCTAAAAATAATATTGTGATATTTTTTCGACTGTACCTCAATATATAATATATATCTTAATATTTTGAAAAATCTCCTCAAAACCAATTCATAAATGCTAGGACTGAGCGACAAAATCAAATATCACAGTATTTTTGACCAAATACCTCATATTGATAATGCCAGATACTGCCACTGATTTTTGTTAAATAACTATCAGTAATGTGGATACTAAGTGGGTGAAGGCAAATATTAGAACAAGTAGAACAGTCTGGTAAGTTCAGAAAATTCCATCAATTAACGGTAATGAGCCTTTAAAACCAGAAATAGAGCACACTCATGTCACACCATGAATCAGAATCAGAATCAGATATAGTAATATTCAAAATCTCAGATGGTTTATATCCTCGTATCACAATAACAATATATATGGTACTGTATACACTGGCCAGCCCTACTTGCCAAGCATCACAAACCACGCCCCCCACTCCCAACATCACATGTTATTCTGGGAGGCTGTACATGCCAACATTTAACTGTTGGACTGACAGAGGACACAAACTCCAGTCTCACATATGGAAGCTGCAATTTGTTGATATGACCATACAGGTTGACGATCAAGCAACTTATTACGACCCATATTTCTGCTTCTTTTTTAGGCAACAACTTCTAGCAGCTGTGGTAATTGTTACAAGTGCAAAGGAGGAAGTCAGGAGAAGTAATATAATGATTGAGAAGTTCGTATAGAGAGGAGGTCGAGGATGAATGGTCAGTTTAAATCATATCCAGTGTTCATATCGAATGTAAAAACACAAGTTAACAGTGACGTATTCAAGCTTAGTAATGTGGTGAAGTTATGACATGTGCCTAGTGCCTAAATCTAACCAAACTGAGATCGTAGGACGAAGGCCAGGTTCGCATGTCGCTGGTATGTTGTGACTGTGACCATGTGCTGGAAAGCTGGATGAACATACCCTGAACTCCTCATCGGATCCTTCAAGATATTCCTCAAAAAAGCTTTATATCATGATGCCACACACACACTCAAATCACCTGCCAGCACACCTAAAGTACACACTAATGAGTAAACAGTATTTCATTCATGTGCATTCATGAATTCATGTCAACCTATAGCCTGGAAGTGTGAGGAGGCTGTAGCCCACGGGATTTTAGTTTCGTGCTGTCAGTAACTTCTCAGAGAAGACAGAGAGCAGATGAAAAGAGGCAGGACAGCTCACTAACCCTTGGATTTCACTTTCAGTTTCCGGGTGATTACTTCATTATTGGACCACAGAACAATGTACACCAAACGTGGACTGATAATAAATAGAGAGATGGATGCCTAATTTGCGAAATTCCTAACTGAGTAATGTACTTAAAGTGCACACATACAGACACCGGAGAGAGACCGACAGAGAGCAGGCTGGACTGATGCGCACAGACAAATGGGCATCAATCGCTGCGTGACCATATCAATGAGAGAGATTCAAAGGAAAGAGCAGCAGCACGGTAGTTAGAAAGAGCAGAATGTCATGCATAAAGATGAGCAGAGGAAAAAAGAAGGTGCGGAAGATCGATCTATCTATCTATCTATCTATCTATCTATCTATCTATCTATCTATCTATCTATCTATCTGCCTATCTATCTATCTATCTATCTATCTATCTATCTATCTATCTATCTATCTATCTATCTATCTATCTATCTATCTATCTATCCATCCATCCATCCATCCATCCATCCATCCATCCATCCATCCGTCCATCCATCCATCCGTCCGTCCGTCGGTCCGTCAGTCTGTCTACTTTGACTCTTCTTGTTGAAAAACACTGCAGTGAATCTGACATCCTCCGTTTCCTTCACAACAACTAACTTTACGCGTCACAATGCGCAGTGGCCAGAACAGTGCCAAACCTGGATATGGGAGCGCGCGCCACAATAGAATAGAATAGAATAGAATAGAATAGAATAGAATAGAAAGTTGTCCGGCCACTCACTCGGGCGTATTTGGAGGAGTAGGGGTCCTCGAACAGCGCCCACATATTGGGCTGCCACACCTCCCACCACGTCGCCCTGCGGC